>WWNC01000033.1:1275000-1665000 GCA_011125475.1 Melanerpes aurifrons | reverse complement strand
CATTCCATTCCCCCTAGTCCTAGCACTGCCTGAGATCCTGAGCAGTCCCTCCCCAGCCTTCCTGGAGCCCCCTTCAGATCCTGGAAGGCCACAATGAGGTCACCTGGGAGCCTTCTCTTCTCCAGACTGAACAGCCCCAACTCCTTCAGTCTGTCCTCACAGCACAGCAGCTCCAGCCCTCTGCTCATCCTCCTGGCCCTGCTCTGGACACCTTCCAGCACCTCCACATCCCTCTTGCCATAGGGGCTCCAGAACTGGAGGCAGTACTCCAGGTGGGGTCTCCCCAGAGCTGAGCAGAGGGGGAGAATCACCTCCCTTGCCCTGCTGGCCACACTTCTCCTGCTGCAGCCCAGGCTCTGGTTGGCTTTGTGGGCTGCAAGTGCACACTGAGAGCTCCTGGTGAGCTTCTCCTCCCCCAGCACCCCCAAGGCTCTCTCCTCAGGGCTGCAGTCCAGCCAGCCTGGATTTGTGCCTGGTACCTTCAGCCTTGTACCTTCTGACCTTCAGCTTTCTACCTCACAGAGATAAGCTCCTCAGAGCATCCTCTGTGTCCAGCAGGAGCAGGGAGGGGATTGTCCCCTGGCACTCAGCTCTGGGGAGGCCACACCTCAAGTGTTGTGTCCAGTTTTGGGCTCCTCAATGCAAGAGAGCTGTGGAGGTGCTGGAGCCAGGGCAGAACAGGGCAAGGAAGATGGGAAGGGCCTGGAGAACAAACCTGATGAGGAGCAACTGAAGGAGCTGGGGGTGGTTAGTGGGAAACAGAGGAGGCTGAGGGGAGACCTCATTGCTGTCTGCAGCTCCCTGAAAGGAGGTTGTGGAGAGGCTGCTGCTGGTCTCTTCTCCCAGGTAATTAATGATGGAACAAGAGGGAATGGCCTCAAGCTGTGACTGGGTAAGGTTAGACTGGACAGTAGGAAACATTTTTCCCAGCAAGAGTGGTCAGGCACTGGCACAGACTGCCCAGGGAGGTGGTGGAGTCCCCAAGCCTGGCTGTGTTTCAAGGTGGTTTGGATGTGGTCCTTGGGGCTATGGTTTAGGGCTGACCCTTGCAGAGTAGGGTTCTGGGCTGGACTTGGTGATCCTGAGGCTCTTTCCCAGCCTGAATGTTTTTGTGGAGACAGTCAGCTCTTCAGTGTCCTCCTTGGACACTCTCCATGGAAGAAGAGGCTTCCCCCTCAGGATCCCCCAGCTTTGGACTGCCTCTAACAGGTGTGGAAGGGAATTAGCTCTTTGTCCATGCTGTTCTAACTCAAAGCAGGATGACCAGCTCTCAGGGGTGATCCATGGCTGCCCCAAGGAGCCAGCAGCCTTTCTGCCAACTGTGTTCTTAACAGGACCTCGTCCTAAGGTGAGGGAGGTTTGCAGGATGTGGCTGCAGGACATTTACTGTTTGCTCTCTGTCACTGCAGCTGAGGGCTGGTGAAAGGTTTGAGGCTTTCCTGGTGCTGCTGATTCAGCAGGACAGGAGCTTTGCCCTAGGTGAGGTCCAAGGGATGTGAGGTTTCCTAGGCCCTGCTGCCTGTGCAGGCTCAGCTCACTGGTGGGTACAAGTCTGCTCCAGATCAAGCATGGGCATTGATCACATTCCTGTTGGATTAAGCAGACCATGTGACATTGCAGTAGTGCCAACTTTGGGCTGGCAGAGGGATGGGCAGAGGAAGTTGGGGCTCTTGAGCTTGGAGCCTGGGGGCTGCCCTCAGTGCTGGGGATAAAGATGTGCAGGGCTGGAGCCAGGCTCTGCTCAGGGCTGGCCAAGCACAGCACAAGGGGCACTGGGGGCAGCTGGAGCAGAGCAGCTGCCAGGGGAACAGGAGGGGAAACTTTGTCCCTGTGAGGGTGCAGAGCCCTGGAGCAGGCTGCCCAGAGAGGCTGTGGAGTCTCCTGCTCTGGGGACATTCCAACCCCACCTGGCTGTGTTCCTGTGTGAGCTGCCCTGGGTGCTCCTGCCCTGGCAGGGGCTTGGCCTGGATGAGCTCTGGAGGTCCCTTCCAAGCTAAACCATTCTGTGATTCCGTGACTGCCTTCACCTGGGCAGCACATCCCTGGCTCTGCTTGCAGGCTGCACTGCAGCTGCAGGAGCTGCCCCCACAGCTGGCCAGAGCTCCCAGTTTGTTTGATGCCTCAGTGGTTTGTTGCTGCTCTGAGCTGCAGCAAGGCCAAATGCTCAGATTTCTTCTGTGAACTGCTAACATCCTGAGGGGTTTGTTTGTGGCATTAGCAGACAGATTCTGGGACAAACCCAAAGTGGTTCTGTCCTCACCCCTGCCACATCAGGGCAGACGCAGCAGGGCTCACTTGTTCCTGGTTCCAGGTGAATGAAGCTCCCAAATGTCACAGAACTGTCAGGGTTGGAAGGGACCTCAAGGCTCAGCCAGTCCCAACCCTCTGCCATGGGCAGGGACACCTCACACTGCAGCAGGTTGCTCACAGCCACATCCAGCCTGGCTGCAAACACCTCCAGGCAGGAGACTTCCACCACCTCCCTGGGCAGCCTGTGCCAGGCTCTCACCACCCTCATGGGGAACAACTTCTTCCTCACAGCCAATCTCAATCTACCCTTTCTAGTTTTGCTCCATCCCCCCCAGTCCTATCACTCCCTGACACCCTCAAAAGTCCCTCCCCAGCTTTCCTGGAGCCCCCTGCAGATCCTGGAAGGCCACAATTAGGTTTCCTGGGAGCCTTCTCCTCTCCAGCCTGCACAACCCCAACTTCCTCAGCCTGTGCTCACAGCAGAGCAGCTCCAGCCCTCTGCTCCTCCTCCTGGCCCTGCTCTGGACACCTTCCAGCACCTCCAGATCCTTCCTGGCACAGAGGCTCCAGAACTGGCCCCAGAGCTCCAGCTGTGGTCTCAGCAGAGTGGAGCAGAGGGGCAGAATCCCCTCCCTCAATGTGAACATGAACACTGAAATACAGGGAGCCAAACCCAGAGCCTCATTCTGCTCTGCAGGCTAAAACCCTTCCTATTATTGACACCCTGCTGTCATAGCAATTGTGTCCTTGTCCCACTGGGCAGCTCTGCCAGGTTTGTCCCTGTGAATCATGAGAGCCTTATAGTTTCTCATGGTCTCCAGCTGGATCAGGCTGCCCAGGGACACATCAAGTCTGATCTTGAATGTCTCCAGGGTTGGGGCCTCAACCACCTCCCTGGGCAGCCTGTGCCAGGCTCTCCCCAGCCTCACTGTGCAGAACTTCCTCCTGATGTCCAACCTAACTCTGCCCTGCTCCACTTTCAAACAATTGCCTCTTGTCCTGTCCCTACAACCCCTTCTGAACAGTCCCTCCCCAGCCTGCCTGGAGGTGCCCTTCAGACACTGAAATGCAGCTCTGAGGTCTCCCTGGAGCCTTCTCCTCTCCAGGCTGGACAGCCTCAATTCTTCCAGGCTGTCTGTAGGAGAGCCTTTCCAGCTCCATCTGGATGTGTTCCTATGTGCCCTGTGCTGGGTTCTATGTTCCTGCTCTGGCAAGGGGTTGGACTTAGAACCATAGAATCAATGAGGTTGGAAAAGACCTCAAAGATCATCAAGTCCAACCTGGCCCCAACACCTCCTGACAATTAAACCACAGCACCAAGTGCCACATCCAATCCCCTCTTGAACACCTCCAAGGAACAGTGACACCACCACCTCCCTGGGCAGCACATCCCAATGGCCAACAACTCTCTCAGGGAAGAACTTTCTCCTCACCTCCAGCCTAAACCTCCCCTGGCACAGCTTGAGACTGTGTCCTCCAACTTGATGATCTCTGGAGGTCCCTTCCAACCCCTAACCTGCTGTGAGCCTGTAATTCACCCACCAGCAAAAGCTCAACAGAGGGGGATGAATCATAGTATCATAATATCAGTCAGGGCTGGAAGGGACCACAAGGATCATCCAGTTCCAACCCCCCTGCCATGGGCAGGGACACCCCACACTAGATCAGGCTGCCCAGAGCCTCATCCAGCCTGGCCTTAAACACCTCCTGCCCACCAGCTGCACCTCAGGGCTTCAGGGGCTTATCATGGCTGAAATGGGGCAGAATTAGCTTTCTCACCTGCTGCCTGGAGGGAGCAGAGGAGTGGGACACTGAGGTTGCCATGCAGGGCCAGCTGGTTTAGCCCACATCCCTTATGGGGCAGGTTCTGAAGGGTTCATTCTAATGCCCTGCCCTGCTGAAGCCTCTGAGAAGTGTGTGTGGGACTTTGTCAGTCTTGCCTGGGTCCTGCAGATGGAGGCAGTGCTGCTCTGGCCTGAGGGAAAGGCAAGCACAAGTCTCATCCTGCATCTGCAGGGACGTAGGGAAAAGCCTTTTAGCTTCAGAACAAGCCTGAGCTGCAGCCTCAGTGCTGGGGAAGGGAGAAAAAGCACCTGAGTGATGGGGACCTGGCAACCTTTGGTATTTTAGTTCTCATTTTACAGTATCCATAGGCAGTTAACATTCTGCAACCTCCTGTAGAAGCTCCTTCAGAGAGGCTCCTGCTCTGCTGGAGAAGCTGACAGGCTCTGCAAGGCACTGCCTCACCTCAATTCAGAATGCTCAGGGTGCCTCTCATCCAGGCAGGAGAAAACAAACAAACCCTTCCTGTTCCCAGCTCTGGGGGGGATTTTTATACACAATACAGAATTAAACAGGCTGGAAAAGACCTCAGAGCTCATCCAGTGCAACCTCTCCCCCAGCACCATCTGATCAACTCAACCATGGCACCAAGAGGCCTCAGCCAGGCTCTTCCTAAACACCTCCAGGGATGGGGACTCCACCACCTCCCTGGGCAGCACATTCCCACGGCCAACCTCTCTTGTCTGGGAAGAATTTCTTCCTAACATCCAGCCTAATAAGCACAGCTAAGCACCAGGTGTTGTATTCACTCATTTTTCATAGCAGCATAGAACTCCTTGGGTGGGAAAAGCTCTCCAAGAGCATCCAGTCCAGCCAGCAACCCAACCCCACCATGGCCACCAAACCATGGCCCCCAAGTGCCATGGCCACAGGTTTCTGGAACACCTCCAGGCATGGGGACTCCACCACCTCCCTGGGCAGCACATTCCCATGGCCAATCTCTCTTGCTGTCAAGAATTCCTTCCTCACCTCCAGCCTAAACCTCCCCTGGCACAGCTTGAGACTGTGTCCTCTTGTTCTGCTGCTGGCTGCCTGGGAGAAGAGACCAATCCCCACCTGGCTACAACCTTCCTGCAGGGAGTTGGAGAGAGCAAGAAGGTCTCCCCTGAGCCTCCTCTTCTGCAGGCTAAGCAACCCCAGCTCCCTCAGCCTCTCCTCATAGGGTTTGTGCTCCAGCCAGAAGTTAGTGCTGCTCCAGAGGGTGGCCCTGGGTGTAGGACCAGATCCCTGTGGGCAGGGTGATGAAGCTGGGGGGCATCCCACTGCTGCTGGGGCAGAAGTGTCTCTCTGGCACTTCTCCTTGCACTCACAGTCTCACAGTATAACTAAGGTTGGAAGAGACCTCGAGGATCATCGAGTCCAACCTAGCAACACAGACCACAAGGACTCCTTCTCCTCCTGACACTTTTCTGGAGCAGAATGCTGGGAGCAGGATGGAAATCAGGTCCTTGGTAGGAGTGGGGCTGGTCCTTGAAGGCTAAAGCAGCTGAATGCAGGCAGGGGTTGGAGCAAAGGGCTTTCACTCTAACCAGCTCTAACCACTGACCAGATGGGATCCATCTTAGGGTGCTGAGAGAGCTGGCAGAGGAGCTCCCAAGCTGCTCTCCATCATTTTCCAGCAGTCCTGGCTCACTGGAGAGGTCCCACATGACTGATGCTGGACAAGGTGATGCCCATCCACAAGAAGGGCTGGAAGGAGGAGCCAGGGAATTGCAGGCCTGGCAGCCTGACCTCAGTGTCAGGCAAGATCATGGAACAGTCATCCTGAGTGCAATCACACAGCACTTACAGGATGGCCAAGGGCTCAGGCCCAGCCAGCATGGAGTTAGGAAGGGCAGGTCCTGCCTGACCAGCCTGATCTCCTTCCATGCCCAGGTGACTGCCTGGTGGCTGTGGGGCAGGCTGTGGATGTGGTCTGCCTGGACTGCAGCAAGGCCTTCAACACCATCCCCCACAGCAAACTGCTGGCCAAGCTGTCAGCCCCTGGCTGGGACAGCAGCTCTCTGAGCTGGGTTAGGAAGTGGCTGGAGGCTGAGCCCAGAGAGTGGTGGTGAATGGTGCCACAGCCAGCTGGCAGCCAGGCACCAGTGGTGTGCCCCAGGGACCAGTGCTGGGCCCCAGCCTGTTCAATATCTTCACTGATGATCTGGATGAGGGCATTGAGTCCATCAGCAGTAAATGTGCAGATGACAGCAAGCTGGGGGCAGGAGTTGATCTGTTAGAGGGCAGAAGGGCTCTGCAGAGGGACCTTGCCAGGCTGGACAGATGGGCAGAGGCCAACAGGATGGCATTCAACAAGTCCAAGTGCCAGGGGCTGCACTTTGGCCACAGCAGCCCCAGGCAGTGCTGCAGGCTGGGGTCAGAGTGGCTGAGAGCAGCCAGGCAGAGAGGGACCTGGGGGTTGTGGCTGATGGTAGGCTGAACATGAGGCAGCAGTGTGCCCAGGTGGCCAAGAAGGCCAAGGGCATCCTGGCCTGCAGCAGGAAGAGTGTGGCCAGCAGGAGCAGGGAAGTCCTTGTGCCCTGTGCTCAGCACTGCTCAGGCCACACCTGGAGTCCTGTGTCCAGTTCTGGGCTCCTCAGGTTAGGAAAGAGGTTGAGCTGCTGGAAGGTGTCCAGAGAAGGGCAAGAAAGCTGGGGAGGGGTCTGGAGCACAGCCCTGTGAGGAGAGGCTGAGGGAGCTGGGGTTTCTTAGCCTGGAGAAGAGGAGGCTCAGGGGAGACCTTCTTGCTCTCTCCAACTCCCTGCAGGGA
The DNA here is from genome assembly GCA_011125475.1 of Melanerpes aurifrons. Classification (NCBI taxonomy): domain Eukaryota; kingdom Metazoa; phylum Chordata; class Aves; order Piciformes; family Picidae; genus Melanerpes; species Melanerpes aurifrons. The sequence continues at coordinate 1,658,156 of WWNC01000033.1, read as the reverse complement.
GGTTGTAGCCAGGTGGGGGTTGGTCTCTTCTCCCAGGCAGCCAGCAGCAGAACAAGAGGACACAGTCTCAAACTGTGCCAGGGGAGGTTTAGGCTGGAGGTGAGGAAGAAGTTCTATACAGAGGGAGAGATTGGCCATGGGAATGTGCTGCCCAGGGAGGTGGTGGAGTCCCCATCCCTGGAGGTGTTCAGGAGGAGACTTGATAGGGTGCTTGGTGCCATGGGTTAGTTGATTAGGTGGTGTTGGATGATAGGTTGGACTTGATGATCTTGAAGGTCTCTTCCAACCTGGTTTATTTCTATTCTATTCTATTCTATTCTATTCTATTCTATTCTATTCTATTCTATTCTATTCTATTCTATTCTATTCTATTCTATTCTATTCTTTTTCCAGGCTAAGCAACCCCAGCTCCCTCAGCCTCTCCTCACAGGGCTGGGCTCCAACCCCCTCCTGCTCCTTATAAAAAGCACCCAAACAAACAAAACCAAGCCCAAAACCACCCAAAAACCTGAGAGGGGACTGTGTGGAGAGCTGCTGCAGGGTGGCATTCACACAACAGCTGCTCCAAGCAGACCTGCAAAGGAAAATAAATCTGTTCTCCACAGGATTTGGGGAGTGCTGTGGGCTTGCTCCTCCTGAGCCTTCTGCTTCCATTCCACATTACAAAGGCAAATCCTCTGAGCCCCCAAAGCCTCTGGGGAGAGCTCTGTGGAGGGCTGCAGCCTGGGGAATGGGAGGTGAGTGGTCACAAAGAGAGGCTGGAAGTGTGGTTCTGGGTGTGCAAACACACTGGGCAGTGAGCCTTCAGAGCAGGCAAGAGGAGAGGTTGGGCTCAGGTCAAAACAGGTGCAAAAAAGCCTCCTGTGCCTGTTCAGAGTGAGCCTGCAGAGAAGAGCTTGGGGGTGCTGGTGGGGGAGAAGCTGGCCAGGAGCCAGCAATGGGAACTGGCAGCACAGAAGGCCAAGGGCAGCCCAAGGGACCTCAAAGCTCAGCCAGCTCCAACCCCCTGCCGTGGGCAGGGACAGCTCCCCCCAGCCCAGCTTGCTCAAGGCCTCATCCAGCCTGGCCTGAAACACCTCCAGGCAGGAGGCAGCCACAGCCTCCCTGGGCAGCCTGTGCCAGAGTCTCCCCAGCCTCACTCTCAACAATTCCTTCCTCCTCTCCACTCTCAGTCTCCCCTCTCCCAGCTCAAAGCCATTGTTCCTCATCCTGGCACTCCCAGCCCTTGTCCAGAGTCCCTCCCCAGCTCTCCTGGAGCCCTTCAGGTCCTGGAAGGCTGCTCTGAGGTCTGCCTGGAGCCTTCTCTTCTCCAGGCTGCACAGCCCCAGCTCTCCCAGCCTGTCCTCTCAGGAGAGGTTCTGCAGCTCTCTGATCATTCTTGTGGCCTCCTCTAGACCCTCTCCATCAGCTCCAGGTCCTTCTTGTGCAGGGGCCTCTAGAGCTGAATGCACTGCTGCCGGTGGGGTCTCAGCAGAGCAGAGTAGATGCTGCTGTCACATCATCCTCAGGCTGCCTCTGGAGCAAACTGGCTGAATCAGTTTGTTCAATACTGACCCAGCTTGGCTTTGGCTGTTAGTCAGTGCTGAGTCCTTGCCAGCACAAGCCCCACTCCAGCAGTGGTCTGTGTTTGCCCCTGACCCCTGGGAGAGAAGAGCCAGACAGCACTGCTGACCTTTGGTGTGATTTCTGCCTGACCAGAACAAACCCCTGGAGAGCTCCAACCAGGACTTGCTCCAGAGGGGCAGTGCAGAAGCTCAGTGCCTCCCCCTGTGCCATTGTGTGTGTGGTCTGAGCTCCCAAACAGAGAGGGACCTGGGGGTGCTGATTGACAGCTGCCTGAACATGAGGCAGCAGTGTGCCCAGGGGCCCAAGAAGGCCAAGGGCATCCTGGCCTGCAGCAGGAAGAGTGTGGAAGGAGTGTGGAAGGAGGCGTGCAGCAGGAGCAGGGAAGTCCTTGTGCCCTGTGCTCAGCACTGCTGAGGCCACACCTGGAGTCCTGTGTCCAGTTCTGGGCTCCTCAGGTTAGGAAAGAGGTTGAGCTGCTGGAAGGTGTCCAGAGAAGGGCAAGAAAGCTGGGGAGGGGTCTGGAGCACAGCCCTGGGAGGAGAGGCTGAGGGAGCTGGGGTTGCTTAGCCTGGAGAAGAGGAGGCTCAGGGGAGACCTTCTTGCTCTCTCCAACTCCCTGCAGGGAGGTTGTAGCCAGGTGGGGGTTGGTCTCTTCTCCCAGGCAAGCAGCACAGAACAAGAGGACACAGTCTCAAGCTGTGCCAGGGGAGGTTTAGACTCGAGGTGAGGAGAAAGTTCTGCCCAGAGAGAGTTGTTAGCCATGGGGATGTGCTGCCCAGGGAGGTGGTGGAGTCCCCATCCCTGGAGGTGTTCCAGAGGGGATTGGATGTGGCACTTGGAGCCATGGTCTAGTCATGAGGTCTGTGGTGACAGCTTGGACTTGATGATCTTTGAGGTCTCTTCCAACATTAGTGATACTGTGATAGATGCTGCACACAGCTTGGCCTTGGCACTCAGTTGGCTAAATGACTGATGGCAGCCTGCAAATCATTATTGATGATTGGTTCTGGGCTCCTCAACATAGGAGGGACAGGGACCTGCTGCAGAAGGTCCAGAGGAGGTCATGAAGATGGTGAGAGGCTGGAGCACCTCTCCTACAAAGACAGGATGGGAGTGTTGGGGCTGTTCAGCCTGGAGAAGAGAAGGTTGCCCAGGGAGGTGGTTGGGGCTCCACCCCTGGAGATGTTCAACAGGGCTCTGGGCAGCCTGATCCAGTGGGGGTGTCCCTGCTGACTGCAGAGGGGGGTGGACTGGATGAGCTTTGGAGCTCCCTTCCAACCCAGACCATTCTGTGATTCTATGAAGGTTCCAAGGAGCCCTCAGAGCTGCATTTCAGTATCTGCAGGGGAGCTGCAGACAGGCTGGGGAGGGACTGTGGGGATAGGATGAGAGGCAATGGTTTGAACCTGGAGCAGGGCAGAGTTAGGTTGGACATCAGGAGGAAGTTCTGCAGTGAGGGTGGGGAGGCACTGGAACAGGTAGCCCAGGGAGGTGGTGGAGGCTCCATCCCTGGAGCCATTCAAGATCAGACTTGCTGTGGGCAGCCTGCTCTGGCTGGAGCTGTCCCTTGCTGCCTGCAGGGGGGTTGAACAGGATGCCCTTGGAGGCTCCCTTCCACCCCAGTGCAATCTGTGGCTCAGAGGAGGGAAGGAGCAGTGGGGCTGAGTGCTGGGCTGGCTGTGTGTGTGGTGCAGCCCTTGCTGTGCACACCAGCACTTGAGGCTGCTTCATTTCCATCAGCCCAGCCTGCAAATGTGTGTTTCTGCTGCACTCCTGTGCAAACAGCCAGAGCAGAAACAGAGGTGCTGGAGCTATAAACACAGGGCTCAATCAATATTTCAGCATCCAGTGTCTCCTAAAGCCTCAGCTTTAAGAAGATGAACATTCAAGCCCTGGGAGGGCCAAAACCATTTAATCACTCCCAAGGAATTCTTCAAAGGGGAATCTCTCCCCATCAGATTCCTTCCAAGGAGGAGAATGAACTTCCAGGTGCTGGGAGCTGTATTTAGCTTAATCAAAATCAGGCAGTTGAAAGAGAGAGAATAATCAGTGAGGTCATTATGAAGGGAGATAAGGACTTCTGAATGAATGCTCTCATTAATCTAATTAGCACATGGCAGACTGTGACTAATTAGGGGCTCCAGTGCCTCACTGAAATGTGAGGCTGGAGGCACTGACCCACACCTGGCACTGATGCCCCACAGCATAGAATCATCCAATGGGTCTGGGTGGGAGAGACCTCCTGCATCCATCCATCCATCCATCCATCCATCCATCCATCCATCCATCCATCCATTCCCAGTCCTTTCCTCCTCTCCTTGCAGCCTCTCTGGTTGGTCCTGAGAGGCTTTTGGATAGAGTTATTCAGAGAATCATTGAATCAATAAGGTAGGCAAAGACCTCAGAGCTCATCAAGTCCAACCTGTCACCCAACCCCTCCTGACAGCTAAACCATGGCTCCAAGTGCCACATCCAATCCCCTCTGGAACACCTCCAGGGATGGGGACTCCACCACCTCCCTGGGCAGCACATTCCAATGGCCAATCTCTCTGGGAAGAATTTTCTCCTCACCTCCAACCTAAACCTCCCCTGGCACAGCTTGAGACTGTGTCCTCTTGTTCTGCTGCTGGCTGCCTGGAAGAAGAGACCAACCCCCACCTGGCTACAACATCCCTGTAGGGAGCTGGAGAGAGCAAGAAGGTCTCCCCTGAGCCTCCTCTTCTGCAGGCTAAGCAACCCCAGCTCCCTCAGCCTCTCCTCACAGGGCTGTGCTCCAGACCCCTCCCCAGCTTTCTTGCCCTTCTCTGGACTCGTTCCAGCAGTCAACCTCCTTCCTAACCTGAGGAGCCCAGAACTGGACACAGGACTCAAGGTGTGGCCTCAGCAGTGCTGAGCACAGGGCACAAGGACTTCCCTGCTCCTGCTGGCCACACTCTTCCTGCTGCAGGCCAGGATGCCCTTGGCCTTCTTGGCCCCCTGGGCACACTGCTGCCTCATGTTCAGCCTACCATCAACCAGCACCCCCAGGTCCCTCTCTGCCTGGCTGCTCTCAGCCACTCTGCCCCCAGCCTGTAGCTCTGCCTGGGGTTGCTGTGGCCAAAGTGCAGCCCCTGGCACTTGGACTTGTTGAATGCCATCCTGTTGGCCTCTGCCCACCTGTCCATAGAATTGTTTGGTTTGAAATAGCCCTCTGAGCTCACCCAGTGCAACCATCAACCCAGCCCCACCATGGCCACCAAACCATGGCCCCAGGTGCCATGGCCACAGATCTCTTGAACCCCTTCAGGGATGGGGACTCCACCACCTCCCTGGGCAGCCTCTGCCAGTCCCTGACCACTCTTGCACCACACAACTTTTTCTTCATCCTCTAAGTCATTCTCTCCAAACTGGAGAGCTGTGCATCTGATGGGTGGACTGTTGAGTGGACAAGGAATGGGTTGGATGAGCTCAGCAAGGGTCAGTGGCTCAATGTGCAGGTGGGTGACAAGTGGTGTCCCTCAGGGGTCTGTACTGGCACCAGTGCTGTTCAGTGACTTCATCAATGATACAGAGAATGAGTCAGGCACCCTCAGCAAGTCTGCAGATGACACTAAGGTGAGTGGTGTGGTTGGGATAGCATCCAGAGGGCCCTAGACAGGTCCTGGGCTGTACTAAGAGTGTGACCAGCAGGTGTAGGAAGATTCTCCTCTCTACCCTGGCAAAGTGACATCTGGAACCTTGTGTCCAGCTCTGGGCTCCCCAGTTCAAGAGGGACAGGGAACTGCCAGAGAGAGTCCAGTGGGGGCTGCAAAGCTGCTGAGGGGCCTGGAGCAGCTCTGGGAGGAGCAGAGGCCCTGGGGCTGAGAGCCTGGAGCAGAGCAGCCCCAGAGGGCAGCTGAGCAATGCTCAGCAAGAGACAAAGGACCTGTGGGGGGCAAGAGGCTGGGGCCAGGCTCTGCTCAGTGGTGCCCAGGGACAGGACCAGGGGCACTGGGCACAAACTGGAACCCAGGAGGTTCCATCTGAGCAGGAAGAGAAACTTCTTTGGTGTGAGGCTGCTGGAGGCCTGGAGCAGGCTGCCCAGAGAGGTTGTGGAGTCTCCTGGTGTGGAGAGTTTCCAACCCACCTGGGCATTGTGCTCCAGGTGAGGTCCAGAGGTCCCTTCCAGCTCCCACCCTGCTGGGATTCAGTGTTAAACTCTTTGTGATTCTGCTCTAAAGCCTTCATCCTGCACACAGGGCTTGCTCCTCCCCTCCCCTCCTCTCTCTGCTGCTTGCAAGCAAGGTCAGCTTGGAGCAGACAAGTTCCCTTGCAGCTCCCCCTGCCACAGCTCAGTGACTGCCTCAGCACTGCTGGCTCTCTGAGAGGCCTCTGCTGAGGAGGGAGAGCTAACAGCTCTGCAGCCCTGGCTGCTGTCAGGGGAAGGAGGAATCCTCACTTGTTTAAAACATCTACCAACAAATACAGGTGGTGGAGCCTGAGGAGAAGCCAAAATGACATCTCCCTGGGTGAGCTTCCCAAAGAGCAGCACAGGCCTGTGAAGATTTGAGAAGAAAGAGAAGATTGAACTATCTAATGTGTGCTTTGCATGGTGCCTCTGCAGCAGCCAAGGATGGAGGAGAGGAGAGGAGACTCAAGGAGAGGAAACTCAAGGAGAGGAGACTCAAGAAAAGGAGACTCAAGGAGAGGAAACTCAAGGAGAGGAGACTCAAGAAAAGGAGACTCAAGGAAAGGAGACTCAAGGAGAGGAGACTCAAGGAAAGGAGAGGAGACTCAAGAAGAGGAGACTCAAGAAGAGGAGAGGAGAGGAGACTGAAGGAGAGGAGAGGAGACTCAAGAAGAGGAGACTCAAGAAGAGGAGACTCAAGAAGAGGAGAGGAGAGGAGACTGAAGGAGGGGAGAGGAGACTCAAGAAGAGGAGAGGAGACTCAAGAAGAGGAGACTCAAGGAGAGGAGACTCAAGGAGACTCGAGGAGACTCAAGGAGAGGAGACTCAAGGAGACTCAAGGAGAGGGGAGGGAGGAGAGGAGAGAGGAGAGGAGAGGAGAGGAGAGGAGAGGAGAGGAGAGGAGAGGAGAGGAGAGGAGAGGAGAGGAGAGGAGGAGAGGAGAGGGAGAGGAGAGGAGGGAGAGGAGAGGAGAGGAGAGGAGAGGGAGAGGAGAGGGGAGGGGAGGGAGAGGGGAGGGGAGGGGGAAAGGGAGGGGAGGGGAGGCTGTGGCTGCCTCCTCCCTGGAGGTATTCAAGGCCAGGCTGGATGAGGCCTGGAGCAGCTGAGTCTAGCTGAGAGGTGTCCAAGCCTATGGCAGGGGGGTTGCAGTAGATGATCTCTGAGGTCCCTTTCAGCCTGAGCCATTCTGTGATTATTTGCTGGGATGGGGGGAGGGAGGGGGTGGGGGGAGAGGAGTAGAAAAAAAGAGAGAGAAAAGATTTGTCTCCTCCTCATTAAGGCCTGCTAAGAATGTTCACAGCCCTTAGCAGGACCACAACATTTCATGGCAGCCCCAGCAGCCCAGGGCTGTCCTGCCAGAGGTGTTGTGAGACTCCCAGCAATAACACTGTGCCACAGAGCCTGTGGGAGGTGGCACTGGCTGCAGCCCCCCCTCTGTGTGCTGCTGCCCAGAGGAATGCTCTGCAGCCAGGGGCAGGTGGGTTTGGGAACAGGAGGCAACCTCCAGTTTCAATTGAGTCAGAGATGTGACTTGGAACTGCTGCAGAAAAGGTCTCTGGAGGTGAAAAAAATCCCCAAAGCATTCAGCTTGGCTGCCCTGGGTTGTGAGGAGCTGCCCAGAGGAGTGAAGCCTGCCAGGGGAGGCTGCAAGGTTTGGGGCTGTGCAGCCTGGAGAGGAGAAGGCTCCAGGCAGACCTCAGAGCAGCCTCCCAGGACCTGAAGGGCTCCAGGAGAGCTGGGGAGGGACTCTGGCCAAGGGCTGGGAGTGCCAGGATGAGGAACAATGGCTTTGAGCTGGGAGAGGGGAGACTGAGAGTGGAGATGAGGAAGAAATTGTTGAGAGTGAGGCTGGGGAGACTCTGGCACAGGCTGCCCAGGGAGGCTGTGGCTGCCTCCTGCCTGGAGGTGCTGAAGGCCAGGCTGGATGAGGCCTTGAGCAGCCTGTGCTGGTGGGAGGCGTCCCTGCCCATGGCAGGGGGTTGGAACTGGATGATCTTCATGGTCTCCCTGGAGCCTTCTCTTCTCCAGGCTGAGCAGCCCCAGCTCTCCCAACCTGTCCCCACAGGGGAGATTCTGCAGAACTCTGATCATATCTGTGGCCTCCTCTGGACTCTCCTGGAGAAGAGGAGGCTCAGGGGAGACCTTCTTGCTCTCTCTAACTCCCTGCAGGGAGGTTGGAGCCAGGTGGGGCTTGGGCTCTTCTCCCAGGCACCCAGCAGCAGAACAAGAGGACACAGTCTCAAGCTGTGCCAGGGGAGGTTTAGGTTGGATGTTAGGAAGAAATTCTTCCCAGCAAGAGAGATTGGCCTTGGGAATGTGCTGCCCAGGGAGGTGGTGGAGTCCCCATCCCTGGAGGTGTTTAGGAAGAGCTTGGATGAGGCACTCAGTGCCATTGTTGAGTTGATCAGCTGGTGCTGGGTGAGAGGTTGGACTGGATGATCTCAAAGGTCTTTTCCAACCTGGTTAATTCTATTCTATTCTATTCTATTCTATTCTATTCTATTCTATTCTATTCTATTCTATTCTATTCTATTCTATTCTATTCCCATCCCATTCCATTCCATTCCATTCCATTCCATTCCATTCTCTCCTGCAGCTCCAGGTCCTTTTTGTACTGGGGGTCCTGCACACAGCCCTGCAGGGGGGGTCTCAGGAGCAGCTCTGCTGTGTTTGCTGCCATCAGCTGAGTTTCTCCCCCTGGGGTGGGTGTGTGCCTGCCAGATGAAGGGTGAGGCAGCTCAGACAAAGCAGGGCAGCCAGCACTATCAAACCTGCCACCCTTCAGCACACCAGGCAGGGCTGCTGCTGGCTGTTTGGCCTGGGGAAAGGCTCTCTGGGTTAAAATTAACATCACCTCCAGCTCCACTGCAAGCTCCTAATTAAGCAGGCTGGGTGGTGCTGCTCTCCAGCCAGCTCATTCCCCAGTAGTTAGCCATTAGCTCTTTCCAAGTGGGGCTGCTGCTGCTGCTGCTGGCTTTGTCTCATGAGCAATTACACTGAATGCCAGCAGTGCCCACGGCTCTGCCCCGCGGCTGCCTCCTCAGGAGGGGCTGCTGCAGCTGGGCAGACAGTTTGACACTTGACATCCACGTGTGGGCAGAGAGGAGGGCCAGCCACAACCCCAGAGAGGGCTTCTAACTGCAGGAGCCTCCTGGGCTGAGCACAGAGCTGCAGCTCACAGCTGCCTCCTGCCAGGCCAGCGCTCCCCTCCCCAGCTGAGGGGAGCTGCAGGGCAACCAAGCAGCAGCATCACAGCTTCAGAGAGCCACACACTGCACGGGGTTGGAAGGGAGCCTCCAAGGGCATCCAGTCCAACCCCCCTGCAGGCAGCAGGGACATCTCCAGCTGGATCAGGCTGCCCAGGGCCTCATTGAGTCTGACCTTGAATGTCTCAGGGGATGGAGTCTTCACCACCTCCCTGGGCAGCCTGTGCCAGGCTCTCCCCAGCCTCCCTGTGCAGAACTTCCTCTGGTGTCCAACCTACCTCTGCCCTGCTCCACTTTCAAACCATTGCCCCCTGGCCTATTACTGTAAGCCTTTCTCAGCAGTCCCTCCCCAGCTCTCCCGTAGCCTTCTTCAGGTACTGGAAGGTTGCTCTAAGGGGTTCCCAGGGCCTTATCATTTCCAAGCTGAACAGCCCTAGCTCTCTTGTCCTGTCCCCACAGCAGAGGTTCTCCAGCTCTCTGAGCATCCTCATGGCCTCCTCTGGACCCTGTCCAGCAGGTCCATGTCCTTGTGTTGGGCTCCCATATCTGCTCTGCTCTGGGGAGAACTCAGCTGCAGTGCTGTGCCCAGGTCTGGAGCCCTCAGTATAGGAAGGACATGGAGCTGATGGAGCAGGTCCAGAGGAGGGCCATGAAAATGTTGAGGGAGATGGAGAACCTCTACTATGAGGATCTGGGGAACAGCTTCCTGGTGAGCTGAGCCCTTGGGAAGGCACAAGCTTGCCTGGTCCAGAGATCCTGCAGCCCTTGAGGATGAGCCCCAGAGCTGGGGGGGACTGGCTGCTGGGAGGGACTGAGACAAGAAACCCAGCAGGGACTGGAAAGCATCTCAAGCAAATGAATCTCAGCACAAAGTGATGTGGGGGGCTGGAGCAGCTCTGCTGTGGGGACAGGCTGAGGGAGCTGGGGGAGTTCAGCCTGGAGAAGAGAAGGCTCCGAGGAGACCTTATGATGACCTTCCAGCACCTGAAGAGGGCCACAGGAAGGCTGCAGAGGGACTGCTTCCAGAGGCCTGCAGGGACAGGACCAGGGACAATGGCTTCAAACTAGAGCAAAGCAGATTGAGATTGGATGTGAGGAACAAGTTCTGCCCCAGGAGGCTGCTGGAACACTGCAACAGGTTGCCCAGGGAGGTGGTTGAGGCTACAGCCCTGGACATATTGAAGGTGAGGCTGGAGAGGGCTCTGGGCAACCTGCTCTGGTGGAGGATCACAGAATCACCAAGGTTGGAAAAGACCTCAAAGATCATCCAGTCCAACCTGGCGCCACAGACCTCATGACTAGACCATGGCACCAAGTGCCACATCCAATCCCCTCTGGAACACCTCCAGGGATGGGGACTCCACCACCTCCCTGGGCAGCACATCCCAATGGCTAACAACTCTCTCTGGGAAGAACTTTCTCCTCACCTCCAGCCTAAACCTCCTCTGGCACAGCTTGAGACTGTGTCCTCTTGTTCTGGGGCTGTTTGCCTGGGAGAAGAGACCAACCCCTCCCTGGCTACAACCTCCCTTCAGGGAGTTGGAGAGAGCAAGAAGGTCTCCCCTGAGCCTCCTCTTCTGCAGGCTAAGCAACCCCAGCTCCCTCAGCCTCTCCTCACAGGGAGAGAGAGGATGTCCCTGCTGCCTGTAGGGGCTTGGACAGGATGAGCTTTGGAGCTCCCTTCCAACCCAGCCCACTCTGTGAGTCTGTGTCAGGGGCTGGGTCCTAGCTGCAAAGGCTTAATTCAACATTGATGCAAGGGAAGGCAGCTGGCAGCTGCAACCCCCTGGAAAAGAGTCTCAGGAGGATTAGAAGAGAAGCAAAGGAATGAGCATTTGAATAGAGTGTTCCCTCAGACTGCCACACAGCACACTGCTGTTCCCCTGCTCCCTGGGGCAGATTCCTTCATCTGAAACCACACAAGCAGAGGGTGAATGGAGGGGCACTTGTGGACAGCCACACTCATTTCTCAGTGGAGGAAGGCAGAGAAAGCAGAGGGGAGTTCCTGCGAGGGCTGTCTTGAGATAAGAAGCTGCTGATGGTTTGTGGTCCTGAGTGGTTGGTGCAGGTAGCTGAGAGGAATTGGCTCAGGTGGAAATCCTACACAGGCCCCCACAAGGTCCTTCTCTCTGAGCTGGAGAGCTGGGGGTTTGCTGGGTGGGTGTCCAGAGGCTGGAGAGCTGGGGGTTTGCTGGGTGGGTGTCCAGAGGCTGGAGAGCTGGGGGTTTGCTGGGTGGGTGTCCAGTGGCTGGAGAGCTGGGGGTTTGCTGGGTGGGTGTCCAGAGGCTGGAGAGCTGGGGGTTTGCTGGGTGGGTGTCCAGTGGCTGGAGAGCTGGGGGTTTGCTGGGTGGGTGTCCAGTGGCTTAGGAAGTGGTTGGATGACTGCATCCAAAGGGTAGAGGTCAACAGGTAGCTGTGTAGATGGAGGTGGGTGAGGTGCTGTCACTCAGGGGTCTGTACTGGGACCAGAGCTGCTCAGTGTCCTTATCAATGACACAGTGAGGTTGGGGGCACCCTCAGCAAGACTGCAGCTGATGCCAAGCAGAGTGGTGTGGTTGATAAGACTGAAGGATGGGACGGGAGCCATCCAGAGGGACCTGGACAGGCTGGAGAGGTCTCATGAGGTTCAGCCCTACACAGGGCAGCCCTCAGTATCAATCCAGACTGGGGGTGATTGAGAGCAGCCCTGCAGAGGAGGACTTGGGGGTGGTGGGGGAGAAGCTGGGCAGGAGCCAGCAATGGGCACTGGCAGCACAGAATGCCAAGGGTAGCATCACCAGAGATGGAGAGAGAAGATCCTGCCCCTCTGCTCTGCTCAGACCTCACCTGCAGGTCCAGATCTGGGACCCCAACACAAGAGGCACAGGGACCTGATGGAGAGGATCCAGAGGAGGCCACAGAGATGATCAGAGGCTGCAGAACCTCCCCTGTGAGGCCAGGCTGGGAGAGCTGGGGCTGTGCAGCCTGGAGAAGAGAAGGCTCCAGGCAGACCTCAGAGCAGCCTTCCAGGACCTGAAGGGCTCCAGGAGAGCTGGGGAGGGACTCTGGACAAGGGTTGGGAGTGCCAGGATGAGGAACAATGGCTTGGAGCTGGGAGAGGGGAGACTGAGAGTGGAGAGGAGGAAGGAATTGTTGAGAGTGAGGCTGGGGAGACTCTGGCACAGGCTGCCCAGGGAGGCTGTGGCTGCCTCCTGCCTGGAGGTGTTGCAGGCCAGGCTGGCTGAGGCCTTGAGCAAGCTGGGCTGGGGGAGGTGTCCCTGCCCATGGCAGGGGGTTGGAGCTGGATGAGCTTGAATGTCCCTTCCAACCCAAGCCAAACCACTCTGTGAATCTGTGAAGTGACAAAACATCTCCACAGCCCTTTTGCCACGAGGGAGAGCTCCAGCAGCACACTGGGGTTTGATCAGCACAATCAGCCACTTTCTCTTGAATTATTTGAGCTCAGACACAGGCAGGACTCACTCTGCTACCTGCAAGTACAGGTCTTGATTTCCAGGGGCAGGGGATAATAAACCAAATCCATGAAGATGATTGTCCTGAGCAGCTCAGGGAACACAAGCAAGGAAGCAGTGGCACTGCAAGAGCACTGACATGGGGCAGGCAAAGCAGCTGCCTGGGGTTTGCAGCTGCCTGGGGTTTGCAGAGCAAGTGGGAAAATCCTGGAGGGTTGGGCTCTAGCTTCACCACAATGAGCAGTCCCCACCTCTGGAGGTGTTAGAGACCTGCAGTCATGGCCCTTGGGGACATGGTTTGATGGCCATGGTGGGGTTGGGTTGATGGTTGGGCTCAATGACCTCAGAGAGCTTTTCCAACCCAAACCTATGATTCTCTGAATAACCTCAGCCTGAAGCCTGTTAGGATGAAGCAGAGAGACTGCAAGAGCTGGACAGCAAATAAACATCTTCATTGATGATCTGGATGAGGGGGTCAAGTCAGTCATCAGCAAGTTTGCAGATGACACCAAGTTAGGAGCAGATGTTGGTCAGTTAGAGGACAGAAGGGCTCTGCAGAGGGACCTTGCCAGGCTGGACAGATGGGCAGAGGCCAACAGGATGGCATTCAACAAGTCCAAGTGCCAGGGGCTGCATTTTGGCCACAAAAACCCCAGGCAGTGCTACAGGCTGGGGGCAGAGTGGCTGAGAGCAGCCAGGCAGAGAGGGACCTGGGGGTACTGATCAACAGCCGCCTGAACATGAGCCAGCAGTGTGCCCAGGGGGCCAAGAAGACCAAGGGCATCCTGGCCTGCATCAGGAAGAGTGTGGCCAGCAGCAGCAGGGAAGTCCTTGTGCCCCTGTGATCTGCTTTGGTTAGGCCACACCTTGAGTCCTGTGTCCAGTTCTGGGCTCCTCAGTTTAAGAAGGACATTGAGAGACTTGAAGGTGTCCAGAGAAGGGCAAGAAAGCTGGGGAGGGGTCTGGAGCACAGCCCTGGGAGGAGAGGCTGAGGGAGCTGGGGTTGCTTAGCCTGGAGAAGAGGAGGCTCAGGGGAGACCTTCTTGCTCTCTCCAACTCCCTGCAGGGAGGTTGTAGCCAGGTGGGGATTGAGCTCTTCTCCCAGGCAAGCAGCCCCAGAACAAGAGGACACAGTCTCAAACTATGCCAGGGGAGGTTTAGGCTGGAGGTGAAGATAAAGTACTTCCCAGCAAGAGAGATTTGCCATTGGAATGTGCTGCCTGGGGAGGTGGTGGAGTCCCCATCCCTGGAGGTGTTCAAGAGGGGATTGGATGTGGCACTTGGTGCCATGGTCTAGTCCTGAGGTCTGTGTTGATAGGTTGGACTTGATGATCCTCGAGGTCTCCTCCAGTTTTAGTTACACTGTGATACTACTGTGATACTGTAAACCTCAGAACATGAGAAGTGGTAAGAGCCAAGCTGAGGCAGAACTGAAGCAGGTTGTAAAGGACTCATTCATGCCAGCAATAAAAAGGGAAGAAAGGGGAAGGTTTGCTGCTCAGGAGCAGTGGAGATTAAAGATCTCCTGCATGTTCCCCCAGAGCTCCACAGATGGTTTTGTGTGTCAGTCTTCAGTAACAAGGAAAAGCTGAATGCAGAGATGAGAGGAGGAGGAGGAGGATGTGCAGCAGGGCATGGAACCAGGCCTGGTCACCCCCGTGGAGAAGCCTCAATGCAGGAGAGCCAGGGGGGCTGAGGGGCTCTGCCTCAGCCATCTGACAGCAGCAAAACATCCCATTTCAGGGCCAGAAAAGGTTGCTTCAAACAAATCTGCTGAGCTGAGGGTGGCCCTGGAGGAACAAAGGGTGGGCAGGGGAGTTCCCAGGGCCAGGTAGATCCCTGTGGTCCCCAGGCTCTTCCAGCCAATTTGGGCAGAGCAGAATGAAAGCTGTGGGATAAATGGGAAGAGCTCAGTGTGGGGTTATTGAGCTCCAAGGTGCAAGACCAACTCGATGGCTTGGAGCAACAAGTGGTTTCCTCAGGAAAGAAGTGCAGGGCCCTCAATAGCTGATACTGGAGCAAAGCTTTTGACCAGGGAATCAGAGAACCAGAGAATGTTTGGGGTTGGAAGGGACCATAAAGATCATCCAGGCCCAACCTCCTTGCCAGATTTGTGGCTGCTTAGAGTGTTTCTGATATGGAGACCTCATACTCAGCACTGCTCAGGCCACACCTTGAGTCCCGTGTCCAGTTCTGGGCTCCTCAGGTTAGGAAAGATGTTGAGCTGCTGGAAGGTGTCCAGAGAAGGGCAAGAAAGCTGGGGAGGGGTCTGGAGCACAGCCTGGGAGGAGAGGCTGAGGGAGCTGGGGTTGCTTAGCCTGGAGAAGAGGAGGCTCAGGGGAGACCTTCTTGCTCTCTGCAACTCCCTGCAGGGAGGTTGGAGCCAGGTGGGGGTTGGGCTCTTCTCCCAGGCAGCAGCACCAGAACAAGAGGCCACAGTCTCAAGCTGTGCCAGGGGAGGTTTAGGTTGGATGTTAGGAAGAAATTCTTCATAGAAAGAGAGGGATGTGGTGGAGTCCCCATCCCTGGAGGTGTTTAGGAAGAGCCTGGATGTGGCACTTGGTGCCATGGTTGAGTTGATCAGATGGCTCTGGGTGATGGGTTGGACTTGATGATCTCTGAGGTCTTTTCCAACCTGGTCTATTCTATTCTATTCTATTCTATTCTATTCTATTCTATTCTATTCTATTCTATTCTATTCTATTCTATTCTATTCTATCCCATTCCATTCCATTCCATTCCATTCCATTCCATTCCATTCCATTCCATTCCAGCATTTGAAGGGGAGCTACAGGCAGGCTGGGGAGGCACTGTTTAGGTGGGCTTGTGGTGATGGGATGAGAAGTGATGGTTTGAAACTGGAGCAGAGCAGATTTAAGTTGGACATCAGGAGGAAGTTCTGCACAGTGAGGCTGGGGAGACACTGGAACACGTTGCCAGAGGATGTGGTTGGGGCCCCACCATGGAGACATTCAAGATCAGACTGGATGTGGCCTTGCCAGTCTGATCTACTTGGAGACTCAGAGAATGGGTTGTGTTGGAAGGGACCTTCAAGATCATCCAGCTCCAACCCCTGCCATGGGCAGGGACACCTCCACCAGCCCAGCTTGCTCAAGGCCTCAGCCAGCCTGGCCTTCAACACCTCCAGGCAGGAGGCAGCCACAGCCTCCCTGGGCAGCCTGTGCCAGAGTCTCTCCAGCCTCACTCTCAACAATTCCTTCCTCCTCTCCACTCTCAATCTGCCCTCTCCCAGCTCAAAGCCATTTCCCCTCAGCCTGATCTAGTGTGAGATGGAATGGAATGGAATGGAATGGAATGGAATGGAATGGAATGGAATGGAATGGAATGGAATGGAATGGAATGGAATGGAATGGAATGGAATGGAATAGACCAGGTTGGAAGAGACCTTCAAGATCATTGTGCCCAACCTATCATCCTACACCACCTAATCAACTAAACCATGCAACCAAGCACCCTATCAAGTCTCCTCCTGAACACCTCCAGGGATGGTGACTATGTCCCAGCCCATGGCAGGGGTGTTGGACCTGGATGATCTTTGAGGTCCCTTCCCAGCCTGGCAATTCTGTGCTCCTAAACACTCACAGGTTTAATTCAAATCCACCCCCTGGGCATTCAGAGGCAAGTAAAGAATTGCCCAGGTCTGTGCAGGAAGCTTTGCTTGGTTGATAGAATCATTTGGGTTGATCTTTCCAACACAGCATTTGTGGGCAGGGAGAAAGAGCAGAGGGAGGGGAGAGAGAAGATGCACTCAGAATGCTCACCCCCGTGGTGAAGCAGCTGCAGGGTGGATCTTGGCCCCTGGTTTGTCCCTGGGGATATTCTCTTCTCATTGAAAGAAGCAGAACAATTAATTAACCAATTAATTAAGCTTCCATTGCTTTCTATTGCAGTTCAGCTGGCAAATCTGAAACTGGCATCAGAGCCAAGATGAAGGTGATGAGGAAGGCTCAGGCACAGGGTGGGGGGGAGTTCAAGATGAACTCTGTGGCTGAGGGAGAGGTAAAATTCAAGCAGAGCTCCTGAGCTGCTTCATCTGAGCCAGGCCAGCCTGAAGTGCCTGCAGCCCTGCAGGATGGGGACCAGATCTAACCCTTCTGCAGAGAGGCTCAGCAGAGCTTGGAGGAGCAGCAGAGCTCCAGGGGTGTTCCTCCATCCCAGCTGAGACCTGCACGTCCCCTGCACCTTCTCAGCCAGGACTGGGTGGCACATTCCTCCCAGCTGGGCTCTGGGAGGGTGAACTAGACCCTGAAAGCTGCACTTCCACCTCTTGTAATTGGTTCCACAAACAAATGTTAACCTCTCTTCTTGGCATAAGTGATTGAAACCTATTGGGATGCCTCTGCAGGAGGAAAAATGAATCACAGGATCACAGAGTGGTTTGGGTTGGAAGGGACCTTAAATGTCATCCAGTTCCAACTCCCTGCCATGGGCAGGGACACCTCCCACCAGCTCAAGGCCTCATCCAACCTGGACTTGAACACCTCCAGGCAGGAGGCAGCCACAGCCTCCCTGGGCAACCTGTTCCAATGTCTCCCCAGCCTCACTCTCAACAATTTCTTCCTCATCTCCCTCATTTCTTCTTTCATTTCTCCCTCATTTCTTCCTCATCTTCCTCCTCTCCAGTCTCAGTCTCCCCTCTCCCAGATCAAAGCCATTGTTCCTCATCCTGGCACTCCCAGCCCTTGGCCAAAGTCCCTCCTCAGCCTTTCTGGAGCCCTCTCAGGTACTGGAAGGCTGCTCTAAGATGATCAGGGGTCTGGAGCAGCTCTGCTACAAGGACAGGTTGAGGGAGCTGGGGGTGTTCAGCCTGGAGAAGAGGCTCCAAGGAGACCTAATAGCAGCCTTCCAGTACCTGAAGGGGCTACAGGAAGGATGCAGAGCAACTGTTGACAATGGCCTGCAGGGACAGGACCAGGGACAATGGTTTGAAATGAGAGCAGAGCAGATTGAGATTGGAGGTGAGGAACAAGTTCTGCCCCAGGAGGCTGCTGGAACCCTGCAGCAGGTTGCCCAGGGAGGTGGTTGTGGTCCCATCCCTGGAGATATTCAAGGTGAGGCTGGACAGGGCTCTGGGCAACCTGCTCTGGTGGAGGATGTCCCTGCCAGTGCAGGGGCTTGGGCTGGATGAGCTTTGGAGCTCCAGCCCAGCCCATGCCATGAGGATGCTGTGACACAGGAGGGGCTGGCCTGGCTGGGCAATGATGTGCTGTGGGATTGCTGAGGTCACTGAGGTCATCCTGCCAAGCCCCTCAGGGTGCTGGGGGAGCTGCTGGCAGGGCAGGGCAGGGGCTGGGGCTGCAGGGGTGCACAGGCTGCCCACACAAGGTGTGCTGGGGGTGTGTGAGCTGCAGCTCCTGGGTGATTCCTGGAGGACAGACCTTTTGCATCTGAAAACCTCAGAGCCACTCATTAGAGTTTTTCTGTCTGCATTTGGCTTTGGAAAGGGAAAACAAGAAAAGGCAAAGAGAGAGAGAATGAAAAATGTATAAGGCCCTGTGTAGTGCCCATGTATATTTTATTGCTGGGTAATTGGGATCTTCATTAGCTCCCTGGGAAGGGAAGTGACAGCCTTTTCATGTGCTGCAGCCTGAGATCCTGGGCTCCCTTTTGTTGTTGTTTCCTTTCAAGCTGCTCCTTCCCAGCCGCTCCTGGACCTGCCGGGGGAAGGTTCTCCGCTGCAGCAGGGCTGGGAGGCAGGGCTCTGACTGCAGCAGAAGCAGGCTGGGAGAGGCAGACTGCATTGGTGATGTTAATCCCGAGCCCCGGGGCGGGGGTAATCGCTGCTGCTGCTGCTCTCCAACAAAATGCTGCTGTCGTCTCGATTGCTGAAGTGGGAGCAGCTCCATCGGGTTTGATTTGGGGCTGGTGCTCCTGAGCAGGCACACAGAGCCAGGCCGGCAGGGGCAAGCCCAGCGTGGGCAGGCAGCTCAGTATCAGTCTCACAGGACCACCAAGGTTGGAAGAGACCTTGAGGATCATCGACTCCAACCTGGCACCACAGACCTCATGACTAGACCATGGCACCAAGTGCCACATCCAATCCCCTCTGGAACACCTCCAGGGATGGGGACTCCACCACCTCCCTGGGCAGCACATCCCAATGGCTAACAACTCTCTCTGGAAGAACTTTCTCCTCACTTCCAGCCTAAACCTCCCCTGGCACAGCTTGAGACTGTGTCCTCTTGTTCTGGTGCTGCTTGCCTGGGAGAAGAGACCAACCCCCACCTGGCTACAACCTCCCTTCGGGGAGTTGTAGACAGCAAGGTCTCCCCTGAGCCTCCTCTTCTGCAGGCTAAGCAACCCCAGCTCCCTCAGCCTCTCCTCACAAGGCCTCTCCCCAGCCTTGTTGCCCTCATCCCTTTGCTGCCAAGGTTTGCCCCAGTCCAGAGGGAGCTCATCCAACTCCATCAGAGACAGGAGGGAGAGATGAGGGTGGAGGAAATGTCTAGGAGGAAGGCTGTTGAGGGCTTATAGAATCATAGAATCAATAAGCTTGGAAAAGACCTCAAAGATCATTGAGTCCAAGCTGTCACCCAACACCTCCTGGCCATGGCAGCAAGTGCCACATCCAATCCCCTCTGGAACACCTCCAGGGATGGGGACTCCACCACCTCCCTGAGCAGCACATTCCTGTGGCTAACAACTCCCTCTGGGAAGACCTTTCTCCTCCCCTCCAGCCTAAACCTCCCCTGGCACAGCCTGAGACTGTGTCCTCTTATGAGGAGCAGCTGAGGGAACTGGGGTGGTTTAGCCTGCAGAAGAGGAGGCTGAGGGAAGACCTCATTGCCTTCTACAACTCCCTGAAGGGAGGTTGGACTGAGGTGGGGGTTGGGCTCTTCTCACCTGCCACAAGACAGAGGACAAGAGGCAATGGCCTCAAGTTGCACCAGGGGAAGTTTAGGTTGGTTATTAGGAACAATTTCTTCCCAGCAAGGGTTTCCAGGCACTTGAAGAGAACAAGAGGACACAGTCTCAAGCTGTGCCAGGGGAGGTTTAGGCTGGAGGTGAGGAGAAAGTTCTTCCCAGCAAGAGAGATTGGCCATTGGGATGTGCTGCCCAGGGAGGTGGTGAAGTCCCCATCCCTGGAGGTGTTTAAAAGCTTCATGGATGTGGTGCTGAGGGCTGTGGGTTGTTGGCAGTGGCTTAGCAGCAGTGGTGGATTGTGAGCTGAGCTCTGGGTGAGTGGTTGGACTTGATGAGCTCAAAGGTCTCTTCCAACCTCAACAGTTCTCTGGCTCTATGATCCTGTGACCCTGTGAGGAAAAGCAGATTCCCAGGCCTCCTTTGCCCTTTTTCTGAGAGAATTCAAGGTCCTGTGTTCGGCTCTGGAGTCTTCAGGACAGGAGAGGCATGGACCCATTGTAGTGGGGCCAATGTTAGGTGAAAGGTTGGACTTGATGATCTTTCAGGTCTTTTCCAACCATATTGATTCCATGATTCTATGATTCTATGAGTGTCTTCTGCTGTGCTTACAGAATTAACCAGGTTGGAAGAGAATTGAGAGATCATCAAGTCCAACCTATCACCCAGCACCATCTGATCAACTCAGCCATGGCACCAAGTGCCTCATCCAGGCTCTTTTTAAACACTTCCAGTGTGACTTCCATGGTGACTCCTCCATTCACAAAATGGTTTGGGTTGGAAGGGACCTTCAAGATCATCCAGTCCCAACCCCCTGCCATGGGCAGGGACACCTCCCCCCACCCCAGCTTGCTCAAGGCCTCATCCAGCCTGGCCCTGAACACCTCCAGGCAGGAGGCAGCCACAGCCTCCCTGGGCAGCCTGTGCCAGAGTCTCCCCAGCCTCACTCTCAACAATTTCTTCCCCACCTCCACTCTCAGTCTCTCCTCTCCCAGCTCAAAGCCAATGTTCCTCATCCTGGCACTCCCAGCCCTTGGCCAGAGTCCCCTCCCCAGCCTCCTGGAGCCCTTCAGGTCCTGGCAGGCTGCTCTGAGGTCTCTCTGGAGCCTTCTCTTCTCCAGGCTGCACAGCCCCAACTCTCCCAGCCTGGCCCCACAGGGGAGGTTCTGCAGCCCTCTGATCATCTCTGTGGCCTTCTCTGGAGCCTCTCCAGGCCCTTCCCAGCTTCCTTGCCCTGCTCTGCCCTGGCTCCAGCACCTCCACATCACTCTTGCATTGAGGTGCCCAGAACTGGACACAACACTCCAGGTGTGGCCTCCCCAGAGCTGAGTCCCAGGGGACAATCCCTTCCCTGCTGCTACTGGACACAGCATTGCTGATCCCAGCCAGGAGGCCTTTGGCTTCCTTGGCCACCTGGGCACACTGCTGGCTCCTATCCTGCTGCTTGTCCATGAGCACCCCCAGGTCCCTTTCTGCCAGCAGCTTTCAGCCACGCTGCCCCAAGCCTCCAGCCCTGCTTGGGGTTGTTGCGACCCAGGCGCAGGACCTGGCACTTGGCCTTGCTGAAGCTCCTCCTGGTAACGTTGGCCATGGATCCAATCCACCCAAGTCCCTCTGCAGAGCCTCCCTGCCCTGGTGCAGATCAACTCTGCCACCTAACTTGGTGTCATCTGTGAGCTTCCTGCTGACACACTCTGTGTCTTCATCAGGGACATCAACAAACATGCTGAACAGTAGTGGTGCCAGCACTGAGCCCTGGGGAGCACTGCTGGTGCCTGGCTGTCAGCTGGATTTAACTGCACTGACCACCACTCTTTGGGCCCTTTCATCCAGCCAGGGCTGTGTCCAGCAGAGCATTCCTCAGCCAAGCCACCAGCAGCCACTCTGTGCATGGGAATTCTGTGGGGAACAGGGTGAAAGGCTTTGCCAAAGCCTAGGCAGACAATATCCACAGCATAACCTCTGTGCTGAGGAGAGGCTGAGAGCCCTGGGGGTGCTCAGTCTGGAGGGGAGAAGGCTGAGAGGGGATTGAATCAATGTTTATAAACATCTGAGGGCTGGGGGTCAGGAGGAAGGGGACAGGGACAGGCTCTGCTCACTGTGCCCTGGGACAGGACAAGGAAACTGCAGCACAGGAGGTTCCACCTTAGCATGAGGAGGAACTTCTGCACTGTGAGGCTCCCAGAGCCCTGGAGCAGGCTGCCCAGAGAGGTTGTGGAGTCTCCTTCTCTGGAGCCTTTCCAGCTCTGTCTGGATGTGTTCCTGTGTGACCTGTGCTGGGTTCTATGCCCCTGGCAGGGGGGTTGGACTCCGTGGTCTTTGGAGGTCCCTTCCTAACCTCCTGTGAGCCTGGGATCTTCATTGCATTGGCTTCCAGTTTTCCTTGTGAAAGACCAGGCTTCCCACCTGGCAGCTTTCCACAGCTCCCCTTCCACTCACTGGAATAAAGTGGAAGGTTTCCAATGCCAGCAGCCTGGGCAGGTTGAAGTGACAGTTCTCCCAGCACAGTTATGAGGTTGGAATTGCATTTTTTCCACTCCTTCACAGCTCCTTGGCAAATCCCATCTGCTCCTGGTGAATTCTTATTAGCCAGTTCTTCATTTGGAGCCCAAAACACAAACCAGTTCCTTCTGCTCATCCCTTGGAAGGAGGATCTCCTGTGTTGGGGCATGGCTGAGTGCCTCTGTTGATTTAACTTCCCCACTGGGCCCTTTCTTCCACAGCTCTCCCACTGCATTCTGATCTGCCATGAAATGGCCCTGAGGCAATCACCTTCTGGTTCATCCATTGATGGAGTGGGTTTGGCTTGGGGTGGGAGGGAGCTTAAAGATCACCCAGCTCCAAGACCCACTGCCATGGGCAGGGACACCTCCCCCCAGCCCAGCTTGCTCAAGGCCTCAGCCAGCCTGGCCTTCAACACCTCCAGGCAGGAGGCAGCCACAGCCTCCCTGGGCAGCCTGTGCCAGAGTCTCCCCAGCCTCACTCTCAACAATTCCTTCCTCCTCTCCACTCTCAGTCTCTCCTCTCCCAGCTCAAAGCCATTGTTCCTCATCCTGGCACTCCCAGCCCTTGGCCAAAGTCCCTCCCCAGCTCTCCTGGAGCCCTTCAGGTCCTGGCAGGCTGCTCTGAGGTCTGCCTGGAGCCTTCTCTTCTGCACAGCTGAACAGCCCCAGCTCTCCCAGCCTGGCCCCACAGGGGAGGGTCTGCAGCCTCTGCTCATCTCTGTGGCCTCCTCTGGAGCCTCTCCAGCAGCTCCAGGTCCTTCTTGTGCTGGGGGCCCCAGAGCTGGAGGCAGTGCTGCAGGTGGGGGCTGAGCAGAGCAGAGCAGAGGGGCAGAATCCCCTCCCTGTGCTGCTGCTCTCCCTGCTCTGGCTGCAGCTCAGCACTCAGCTGGCTCTGGGCTGCCAGGGACCACTGCTGGCTCCTGGGCAGTTTGTCACCACCTGACACCCCCAAGGCCTTCCTCTGGCCAGCAATGTTAGCAGGAGTTTTTATGTCCTTAGCAAGCTCTTATGTCCTCCCGTTTGGGGCCCATGGCAGTGTGGCTTCACATTAACTTGACAGAGTTCATTTCCCTCTTTTGAAAGATATCTTTTTAGCTCCAGTTGCTTCTTTTATGCTGCTGGATCACCAGGGCCAGAATCATTTTGCTCCATTTCAAGTTTTGTAACCATGTTGCAGAGCTCCTAATGAATGTCTGTCCAAATGCCCTCACCACTTGCAATCACTTTCCCCTTCTGGCCATGCCCTTCACATTCCCTTTTAAGTCTCTCCTCATTTTTCCCTCTACTTTCCCTTTAAACTTTGTCAGAGTGATTTCTGCTCTGCCCCCTCCCCTCCTATGGAGCACTGAACTCCAGTCTATTACAGGCACTCTTCTGAAGCTCCTTTGTGATGCTTAGACCTTGAACCAGGTCTCCTGGACCACTCCACACTAAATCAAACAGAGCTTCTCCTCTTCCGTACCCTCCACTGAAGCAGTCACTTAGGCTGCCTGAAAATGGAGTCCCAGCACCTCAGCCCTCTGCAGGTCACTCAGCACCATGGGGGGAGTCCAAGCCTACTTTTATGTTCCTATTTTCAGCCCTGAGAGACCAACTCATATCACTCAGTGCTGGTGACCCTGTGCACCTCCACAGAGTTCACAGAGCCAGAGACTCACAGAATGGTTATGGTTGGAAGGAACACTGGAGATCGTCCAGCTCCAAGCCCCTGCCATGGGCAGGGACACCTCCCACCAGTCCAGCTTGCTCAAGGCCTCATCCAGCCTGGCCTTCAACACCTCTCCTCACAGGGCTGTGCTCCAGACCCCTCCCCAGCTTTCTTGCCCTTCTCTGGACACCTTCAAGTCTCTCAATGCCCTTCTTAAACTGAGGAGCCCAGAACTGGACACAGGACTCAAGGTGTGGCCTCAGCAGTGCTGAGCACAGGGCACAAGGACTTCCCTGCTCCTGCTGGCCACACTCTTCCTGATGCAGGCCAGGATGCCCTTGGCCTTCTTGGCCCCCTGGGCACACTGCTGCCTCATGTTTAGGCAGCTGTCAACCAGCACCCCCAGGTCCCTCTCTGCCTGGCTGCTCTCAGCCCCTCTGCCCCCAGCCTGTAGCACTGCCTGGGGTTGTTGTGGCCAGTGTGCAGCACCTGGCACTTGGATGTGTTCAATCTCCTGCCCTTGGCCTCTGCCCATCTGTCCAGCCTGGCAAAGTCCCTCTGCAGAGCCTCTCTACCCTTCAGCAGATCAACTCCTGGCCTGCATCAGGAACAGTGTGGCCAGCAGGAGCAGGGAGGTCGTTATGCCTCTGTACACTGCACTGGTTAGGCCACACCTGGAGTCCTGTGTCCAGTTCTGGGCTCCTCAGTTCAAGAAGGACATTGAGAGACTTGAAGGTGTCCAGAGAAGGGCAAGAAAGCTGGGGAGGGGTCTGGAGCACAGCCCTGGGAGGAGAGGCTGAGGGAGCTGGGGTTGCTTAGCCTGGAGAAGAGGAGGCTCAGGGGAGACCTTCTTGCTCTCTGCAACTCCCTGCAGGGAGGTTGTAGCCAGGTGGGGGTTGGGCTCTTCTCCCAGGCAAGCAGCCCAGAACAAGAGGACACAGTCTCAAGCTGTGCCAGGGGAGGTTTAGGCTGGAGGTGAGGAGAAAGTTCTTCCCAGAGAGAGTTGTTGCCCGTTGGGATGTGCTGCCCAGGGAGGTGGTGGAGTCCCCATCCCCGGAGGTGTTCCAGAGGGGATTGGATGTGGCACTTGGAGCCATGGTTTTGTCATGAGGTCTGTGGTGACAGGTTGGACTTGATGATCCTCGAGGTCTCTTCCAACCTTGGTGATACTGTGAGACTGTGAACTCCTGCCCCCAGCTGGCTGTCCTCTGCACATTTACTGCTGATGGACTCAATGCCCTCATCCAGATCATCAGTGAAGATATTGAACAGGCTGGGGCCCAGCACTGATCCCTGGGGCACACCACTGGTGCCTGGCTGCCAGCTGGCTGTGGCACCATTCACCACCCAATATTTTCTCCCAGTAAAAGCTAATTTCGCAGCCCAGCAAGCTCTGTGCTATTTCTGACACTTCCCTGAAGCTCAGAACCCTGGCAGAACTCACTTTTCTTCTGCCTCTATTTTTATACCTCAATACCTCTATTTTAATCTCTTCATACCTCTGCTTTTATGGTTTTTTTATATTAGGGAATGAACTTTTGTCTTCCCTGTGCCAAGTCACCAAGGAATAGAACTCAAGGTTGGAGAGCAAGTTCCTGTCTGTGCAGAGATGACTTTCTCCTGCTCCAAGGACCACAGGAGGATCAGATGCAGTGGAGATGGGGAGGAAATAGATTCCCAGGGAGGCTGGGGAAGAGGGAAATGATGTCCTCAGAGTGGAAATGGGAAATGTTTATGGTTGAAGATGCATACACAGAAAATGGACCTGTGCTGGGCACTGGGGAGGCCACAGCTTGAGTGCTGGGTTCAGTTTTGGGCCTCTCACCCCAAGAAGGACATTGAGGGCTGGAGCAGGTCCAGAGAAGGGCAACCAAGCTGGGGAAGGGTCTGGAGAACAGGGCTGGGGAGGGGCAGCTGAGGGAGCTGGGGGTGTTCAGCCTGGAGACGAAGAGGCTGAGGAGAGACCTCATTGCTCTCTGCAGCTCCCTGAAGGGAGGTTGGAGCCAGCTGGGGTTGGTCTCCCTAGTGTCAAGCAGTAGCACAAGAGGAAGCAGCCTCAGGCTGCCCCAGGGGAGGTTTAGGTTGGACATGAGAAAAAACTTCTTCCCTGCAAGGCTTCTCAAAGCCTGGCACAGGCTGCCCAGGGAGGAGGCTGAATCCCCACCCCTGGAGGTGTTTCCCAGAGGCAGAGTTGTGGTGCTGAGGGCCATGGCTTAGCCCCAGCCTTGGCAGAGTTAGAGAGTGGTTGGAGTGGATGGCCTGAAAGGGCTTTTCCAACACAAACTATTCAGTGATTCTCTGCTTCCATGCTAAAAAGCCTCCCTGAGTAGCCAGCCAGAGGCTGGAGGGGGTGGGAGGCTGCCTCTCCGAAGGTTTCTCTGGGTTAAAGCAATCTCTCACCACACATTCTCCACCCTGATTGCTCTGCTGCCACCAGCAGCCCACTGCAATGGCTCAGCCTTGTGCCTCACCACTCTGCTGAGTCCCTGGTTCTCTGCAGAAGTGTCCCAGGCTCCTGGCAGTTCCCTCAAGCTCCTGGAGCAACACATGGTTGGCTTTCAGGCTTCCTGTGGCTCTCACAAACTCTCCCTGCCCACTCTGTTTTGCAGAGCTCTGCTATCACAAATGCACTTCCCACGTGCTCCTAGCCACTGGGGCTTTGGAATGATTCCCAGTGGGATTTTTCCTCCTCTAGTCATTATTTGTGGTGAATAAAGCATCACACAAGGCACCTGCTATTGCTTGAGCTCCATGACTGGGGGACTGAAATGTTTACAAAGAGATGGAGGGGTAGGGGAGGATGTGCAAGGTGGCCAAGCAACCACATGCAGCACCAAGGCCAGCAGGTGTCTGCTGCAGGGGGAGGCACAGGGGGAGGCACAGTGGCATCACAGAGTCACAGAATGGGTTGGATTGGGAGGGACCTTCAAGAGCATCCAGTTCCAACCCCCTGCCATGGGCAGGGACATCTCCCACCAGCCCAGCTTGCTCAAGGCCTCAGCCAGCCTGGCCTGAAACACCTCCAGGCAGGAGGCAGCCTCCCTCCCTGGGCAGCCTGTGCCAGAGTCTCCCCAGCCTCACTCTCAACAATTTCTTCCTCCTCTCCACTCTCAGTCTCCCTCTCCCAGCTCAAAACCATTGTTCCTCATCCTGGCACTCCCAGCCCTTGCCCAGAGTCCCTCCCCAGCTCTAAGGGAGAGCAGCTCTAAGGCTGCTCTGAGTTCTGCCTGGAGCCTTCTCTTCTGCAGGCTGCACAGCCCCAGCTCTCCCAGCCTGGCCCCACAGGGGAGGGTCTGCAGCCTCTGCTCATCTCTGTGGCCTCCTCTGGAGCCTCTCCAGCAGCTCCAGGTCCTTCTTGTGCTGGGGGCCCCAGAGCTGGAGGCAGTGCTGCAGGTGGGGGCTGAGCAGAGCAGAGCAGAGGGGCAGAATCCCCTCCCTGTGCTGCTGCTCTCCCTGCTCTGGCTGCAGCCCAGCACATGGTTGCCTTATGAGACAGAGCCACCACAAGGACACACAGGACACATCCCCTCACTGGCATCTCCAGCAAGGCCAGAGAAGACCTCAGAGGCAGGTTTGCACTTCCCAGCAAAGCACAAAGTGCCAGGGGAGGACCATGCCCAGCAGCCCCAACTCTCCCAGCCCCTGCCTGATATCTTCATGGCCTCCTCTGGACCCTCTCCAACAGCTCCAAGTCCTTCTTGTGCTGTGGTCACCAAAAGTGGACACACTGCTGCAGGTCTCACAAGGGACATCCCTGCTGGTGGCTACAGAAGCTGGAGATGCACTGAAGCTCTGGCAGCACAACAGCAGAGATACAGCTTGGGAAATGAAAGCTATTCTTCAGCAGCTAACCATTTCAGTGTGAGCAGAGTGGAACTGAGAGGGGTCACCAAAGGACACCACTCACAGGATGGAATTTAGATCTGCAGTCAGTGTGAATGAGCTCAGCTCAGTCCATGGCCAGGTCACTGAGCTGGGGCTGGTCCTGCACCTGAGCCCTGGCCTTGGGAGGGGATTGTGTTCCTCTTCTTGTAGAGCTCAGGGAGAAATACAGCTTCAGAGCACCACCAAATGCTGCTGAGGGAAAGGATGAACCTCCCTGTAAAGCCTGGCAGTGCTGAGCTGGAGCAGGACTGGCAATGAGAGAGCTTTCAGGGCAAATGTGTGGCCTCAGACATCTGAGCCCTTGGGCTGGCAGCTCTCCAGCCACCCCCACAAGCCCTGGGGACACAAATGTGACATTCCAACACCTTGCATTAGAAGTCCCTTTGCCCTTGGCACAGCCAGGGAGGAAGGCAGTCATGCAGAGCAGTTCTCAGTGAGCAGGTCCCACACAGACTGGTGAGTCCCAGCCCTGATGAGGAGGAAGGGCTCTGCCCCTTCAGAAAGGCAGATCCTGGGTGCTGGTGCAGAGTCTGTCACCCAAGAGAGGCCCAGTCCTGAGCAGAAGCTATCAGGAGACAGAGGACACTCACCTGCCTCCAGGACTTTGTGCCACTGTCTAATCACCTCCATTGTTAGAACCTTCTTGCTTAGTTAGTCAGAGTGCCCCCAGCTCCAGCTCCCAGCCATTAGCTCTCATTATGCCTTTCCCCAGTAGATTAAAGAGCCCTCCAGTCCCTGGGATTTTCTCCCCAAGCAGGTACTCACACACTAATCAAGTCACCTCTCACTCCTGGCTTCTGCAATCTAAAGACATTGTGCTTTTAAAGATCATTCACTGCAGAGCATTGGCAGGGAGGGGTAGGGCTGGGGGGGGATGGAGCACAACTAGAAAGTTGTCACAGGCACCAGTGGCATCCCCCAGGGATCAGTGCTGGGCCCCAGCCTCTTTAACATATTCATTGATGATCTGGATGAGGGCATTGAGTCAGTCATCAGCAAATGTGCAGATGACAGCAAGCTGGGGGCAGATGTTGGTCAGTTAGAGGACAGGAGGGCTCTGCAGAGGGATCTTGCCAGGCTGGACAGATGGGCAGAGGCCAACAGGATGGCATTCAACAAGTCCAAGTGCCAGGGGCTGCACATTGGCCACAACAGCCCCAGGCAGAGCTACAGGCTGGGGGCAGAGTGGCTGAGAGCAGCCAGGCAGAGAGGGACCTGGGGGTGCTGATTGACAGCTGCCTGAACATGAGGCAGCAGTGTGCCCAGAGGGCCAAGAAGGCCAAGGGCATCCTGGCCTGCATCAGGAAGAGTGTGGCCAGCAGGAGCAGGGAGGTCATCCTGCCCTGTGCTCAGCACTGCTGAGGCCACACCTGGAGTCCTGTGTCCAGTTCTGGGCTCTTCAGTTCAAGAAGGACATTGAGAGACTTGAAGGTGTCCAGAGAAGGGCAAGAAAGCTGGGGAGGGGTCTGGAGCACAGCCCTGGGAGGAGAGGCTGAGGGAGCTGGGGTTGCTTAGCCTGCAGAAGAGGAGGCTCAGGGGTGACCTCATTGCCCTCTACAACTACCTGAAGGGAGGTTGTAGCCAGGTGGGGGTTGGTCTCTTCTCCCAGGCACCCAGCATCAGAACAAGAGGACACAGTCTCAAGCTGAGCCAGGGGAGGTTTAGGCTGGAGGTGAGGAGAAAGTTCTTTCCAGCAAGAGACATTGCCCATGGGAATGTGCTGCCCAGGGAGGTGGTGGAGTCCCCATCCCTGGAGGTGTTCAAGAGGGGATTGGATGTGGCACTTGGAGCCATGGTTTAGTTGTCAGGAGGTGTTGGGTGATAGGTTGGACTTGATGATCTCTGAGGTCTTTTCCAACCTGGTTGATTCTAGGAAACCACAGCTCACAGCAGCTGTATCTCCAGTCTGAAGTGCTGTATTGGGAATGTTAGACCCCTGCCTACATCATTTAACTGCCTTTATATGTGGAATGTTTGAAGATACCTCCCCATGAGACAGCCAGTTATAAAATACATCAAACCACACATCTTATTCCAAAAGCTCAGCCAGTCCAACCCCCTGCCAGAGCAGCAGCACCCAGGGCAGCTCACACAGGAACACAGCCAGGAGGGTTTGGAATATCTCCAGAGAGGGAGACTCCACAACCCCTCTGGGCAGCCTGCTCCAGGGCTCTGGCACCCTCACAGGGACAAAACTCTTCCTCCTGTTTCCATGGCACTTCCTCTGCCTCAGCTTCCACCACTGCCCCTTGTGCTGGCATTGGGCATCCCCCAGCAGAGCCTGGCCCCAGCCTCTGGGCACTCACCCTGCACAGCTTCATCACCAGCAGTGAGGTCACCCTCAGGCTCCTGCTCTCCAAGCTCCAGAGCCCTCAGCTCCCTCAGGCTCTGCTCATGAGGAAGATGTTCCACTGCCTGCAGCAGCTCTGTGGCTCTGTGCTGGATTCTCTCAAGCAGTTCCCTGAGGTCCTTCCTGAACTGAGGGCCCAGAGCTGGACACAATATTCCAGATGTGGCCTCAGCAGGACAGAGGAGAGGGGAAGAAGAACCTCTTTTGACCTACTGCCCACAGCCCTTCTAATCCAGCCCAGGATGGCCTTGGCCTTGGCCACCAGAGCTCATTCACACCCATGAGGTCTCACTCACTCAGCTGCTTTGCAGGTGCATTGCAAGCATCCACTGCAGCAAACCAGCTTCCAGTTCCAGGCAAAAAAGGGAATTGGCCTTGTGTGAGAGGATCTAATTGCCACACAGCCACATGGCCAACATCTGTTAGTCTTCCAGGTATAGAGCCTGTGCTGGTAGCACTGCTTTGCCAAGGCCTTATGCCAGACTCACAGAATCCCAGGCTGGAAGGGACCCCAAGGATCCTCTGCTCCAACCTTTCTAGGTCACAGCAGAGCTGAAATGAGCTGGCTCAGCACCCTGGCAAGAGGAGTCCTGAACTGCCCAGTGGAGAGGACTCCACTGCTGCCTTTAGGAGATGATTCCAGCCTCCAACTGTTCTCAAGGGGAACAGTTCTGGAGGCCACTGGGACTCTCCCCAGCAGGAACTTGTCCCCATCTCCCCTTGGCTTCTCCCTGGGACTCCTTGTGAAGTGGGAGTCTCCATCCTCCTGGTCATCACTTCCCTGTTTCTGAAGTGGTGTTAGCTGCTGCCTTAGGCTGAACATCAACACATCATTAGTTCATCATCAGGTGGCCCAGAGAGATGGGAGCTGCCCCATCCCTGGAACCATTCCAGGTGAGCTTGTTTGGTGCAACCTGCTCTAGCTGCAGGTCTCCCTGCTGACTGCAGAGGGGTTGGGCTGGATGAACTCTACAGGTCCCTTCCACCCAAACCACTCCAAGCTTCTCTGATTCTATGCAGCACACCTCACAAACCCACACCAGAGTGTAGGAAATCTCCTCAAGTGGCTGGTTTGGGCTTCTGAGTATGAGTGGAGAGACACAGCAGGGCTAACATGTTCAGCTCTAATAGCTGGTGCTCAGCACTCCCCTGACATCCCACGAACCCTCCTGTGTGCCCTGCCACACTCAGTGTGTGGCTCAGTGTCCCCTTGTGCTGGCCAAGGACCAACTTGCTGCTCCAGTGTGCCTTTGCTTGGGTGTTTGGAAGGGGAAGCAGCCAGCTGGAGTCTCTCTGTGCATCCTTTCTTCAATCACAGAATGGTTTCTGTTGGAAAAGCCCTCCAAGATCACCCAGTCCAACCAGCAACCCAACCCCACCATGGCCCCCAAACCATGGCCCCAGGTGCCATGGCCACAGGTTTCTGGAACACCTCCAGCCATGGGGACTCCACCACCTCCCTGGGCAGCCTCTGCCAGTCCCTGACCACTCTGGCAGCAAAGAAGTTTTTCCTCATCTCCAACCTAACCCTCCCCTGGCACAGTTTCAGGCCATTTCCTCTCCTTCTAGCACCTGAGACTAGGGAGAAGAGACCAACCCCCGGTTCACTGCAACCCTTTGGGGAGTTGTAGAGATCTGAGATGGCCAAATGCATGGCAGAGTGTGTGACAAACTGGTGTGAGGGTGATGATGGTGCTGCACCTATGAAACTACTTGCTGGTTCTGGTGTCCCCAGCAGGAGAAGGACACAGAGCTGCTGGAGGAGGCCAGAGGAGGTCACAAAGATGCTCCAAGGGCTGGAGCAGCTCTGCTGTGAGCACAGGCTGAGGGAGAAGAGAAGGCTCCAGGGGACCTCAGAGCTGTCTTCCAGGAGCTGAAGGGATCCTACAGGAAGGCTGCAGAGAGACTTCTCCTGAGGGGGTCTGGAGCCAGGCCAAGGGAGAATGGTTTGAAGCTGAGGCAGAGCAGGGTTAGAGTGGAGCTGAGGAAGAAGTTCAGGGAGGCTGTTGCTGTTCCTCCCTGGGGGTGCTGAAGGCCAGGTTGGATGAGGCCTTGAGCAAGCTGGGCTGGTGGGAGGTGTCCCTGCCCTGGCAGGGAGTTTGGTGTAGGTGGTCTCTGAGGTCCCTTCCAACCTGAGCCATTCTGTGATCCTATGATCAATATTTTGCTGATTTAGTTACACAACAGCCACAAGAGGTCTAGAAAGAGCAGAGAGAGAGGTGCAGAACTGCCAGGGAGCTGTTCTGGCCAGCTTTGTGCTCAGTCTTTGATGCCCCTGGGCTAACCCTCACATAAGCATCACTGATGGCTCAGGGTCTTCACTCTGCTGGCTGTTCACTTCCCTTCAGCCTTGCCTGGCACCCTCCAGCTGCCTGACAACTCCATGAGCCATTGGCTGTGGCACAAGAGGCAGCAGAAGGCATCTGTAAATTGTTTACCTCTTTGATACTAGTTGAGCTCTGCCCTCTTGTGCCCTCTGAGCCAGGCTCATCCCTCTGCACCTCACCTGATGCCAGGTGCCCCCAGAGCTCCTCTGCATTGTTTCTTCATGTGAGTTTTCCTTCCTAGAATAGAATAACATAGCATAGCATAGCATAGCATAGCATAGCATAGCATAGCATAGCATAGAATAGACCAGGTTGGAAGAGAACTCAGAGATCATCCAGTCCAACCTATCACCCAACACCATCTGATCAACTCAACCATGGCACCAAGGGCCTCAGCCAGGCTCTTCCTAAACACCTTCAGGGATGGGGACTCCACCACCTCCCTGGGCAGCACATTCCCATGGCCAATCTCTCTTGCTGGGAAGAATTTCCTCCTAACATCCAACCTAAACCTCCCCTGGCACAGCTTGAGAC
Source organism: Melanerpes aurifrons (assembly GCA_011125475.1). Classification (NCBI taxonomy): domain Eukaryota; kingdom Metazoa; phylum Chordata; class Aves; order Piciformes; family Picidae; genus Melanerpes; species Melanerpes aurifrons. The sequence continues at coordinate 1,625,655 of WWNC01000033.1, read as the reverse complement.
TGTGTGCTCTTGTTCTGCTGCTGGGGGCCTGGGAGAAGAGCCCAACCCCCACCTGGCTCCAACCTCCCTGCAGGGAGTTGGAGAGAGCAAGAAGGTCTCCCCTGAGCCTCCTCTTCTGCAGGCTAAGCAACCCCAGCTCCCTCAGCCTCTCCTCACAGGGCTGTGCTCCAGACCCCTCCCCAGCTTTCTTGTCCTTCTCTGGACACCTTCCAGCAGCTCAACATCTTTCCTGACCTGAGGAGCCCAGAACTGGACACAGGAGTGGTTGGGTGACAGCTTGGACTTGATAACCTCTGAGGTCTTTTCCAACCTTATTGATTCCATGGAGCTGCTTCCAGCAGGTCAGCTCTCCCTGCAGTGCTGCTGGGGGCTGCTGCTGCCCAGGGGCAGGACTCTGCTCTCATTCCCTGGGACTGATGGTGGGGGCAGGGGGAGGGTGGGCAGAGGGCTGGGACAGGAGCAGTGTGCAGGCCTCTGTCAGGGTTCACATGGTTAACTGAAACGCTGCTGCTGCTGCTCCAACAGCTTTAATCCACTCAGTGGAGTTCAGAAGCTGCTGATAATAAAAGCTACTTTCTAATTAGGCTTTATCAGCAATCAGTTAATTTCCAGGCCCCTAATTCTGGGGAAGGTATTTCAGAGGCTTTGCTCATGACGTCGGGGAGCTAATGCCCACAGACACCCAGGGCCCAAGCAGCACATCCCAGGGTGATCCTGCTCTGGAGCTGCTTCAGTTCCTGCCTGCAGATGTCATGCAGGGGGTGTGACACCAGGGTGCCTCACTCAAACACATCAGCAGCAGCCTGCTGGTCACCTTCCCCGGGCCTTTAGCCAGCAGTCACCTCCTGGGGACTTGCAGAGGTCTGATGTGTGCTCAGGGGTCTCACACAAGGGAAGGGAAGATGCTGGTGGGGAGGGATGCAGCCAAGGCTGTATAGAATCAGAGGCTGAGAGCCTGAAGAGCAGCCCCAGAGGGGAGCTGAGCAATGCTCAGCAAGAGCTAAAGGACCTGTGGGGGGCAAGAGGCTGGGGCCAGGCTCTGCTCAGTGGTGCCCAGGGACAGGACCAGGGGCACTGGGCACAACTGGAACCCAGGAGGTTCCACCTGAGCAGGAGGAGAAACTTCTTTGGTGTGAGGCTGCTGGAGGCCTGGAGCAGGCTGCCCAGAGAGGTTGTGGAGTCTCCTTCTGTGGGGAGCTTCCAACCCCCCCATGGCATTGTGCTCCTGGGCAGGGTGCTGTGGGTGCCCTGCTGGAGCAGGGGGTTGGACTGGATGATGCCCAGAGCTCCCTTCCATCCCCCTCCACTCTGTAACTCCCATGTAGTTAGTCATTAAATGAGAGAATTGTTTCAGCTGGAAAAGACTTCTGAGCCCATCAGGAGCAGCTCCCAGCCCAACACCTCCATGCTCACCACACCAAGTGCCATCTCTGCACATTATTTTAGCACCTCCAGGGATGGTGGCTCCAGTGCCCCCCTGGGTAGATGGCATCTCTCACCTGGGTGGTGACAGGCATCACCTGTAAGCCTCAATCAACAGCCTGTGGAGAACCACAGAGTTTCTCACAGGCCTCAGCTCTGAGGGTTCCAACACTGCCAGCCTGGATCAGTGGAAGTTCCCAGAAGTTCCCAGCTGCTGGGATGGGATAGGATAGGATGGGATAGGATAGGATGGGATAGGATAGGATAAGATAGGATAGGGTGGAATGGAAGGGAATGGAAGAGAGGGAAGGGGAGAGAAGGGGAGGGAAGGGGAGGGAAGGGGAGGGAAGGGAAGGGGAAGGGAAGGGAAGGGAAGGGAAGGGAAGGGAAGGGAAGGGAAGGGAAGGGAAGGGAAGGGAAGGGAAGGGAAGGGAAGGGAAGGGAAGGGGGAAGGGAAGGGAAGGGGAGGAAGGGGAGGAAGGGGAAGGGGGGAGGGAGGGGGGGAGGGGAGGGGGAGGGAGGGGAGGGAGGGAGGGGAGGGGGGGGGGGGGGAGGGGAGGGGGAGAGGGAGAGGAGAGGAGAGGAGGGAGGGGAGAGGAGAGGAGGGAGAGGAGAGGGAGAGGAGAGGAGAGGGAGAGGAGAGAGAGGGAGAGGAGAGGAGAGGGAGAGGAGGGAGAGGGAGGGAGAGAGGAGAGGGGAGAGGAGAGGAGAGGAGAGGGAGAGGAGAGGAGAGGAAGGTAGAGCAGAATAGACTAAACCAGGTTGGGAGAGAGATTGCTATGGGAGCTGAAGCTTGCATTCCCACATTGCTCCAGCCTTTCCTGCAGCCACATCACCCTGCAGCCCCATCTCCACCTTCCCATCAGCTCTCCCCATGCTTCCAGACCTTTCACAGAGTGAGTTGGGTTGGAAGGGACCTTAAAGGTCACCCAGTTCCTTGCCTCTGCCACGGGCAGGGACACCTCCCACCAGCCCAGCTTGCTCCCAGCCTGGCTTTGCACCCCCACCAGCTCTCTGGGCAGTGCTGACTCTTCCCACAGCTCTGACTCCAGGTTTCTCACCCAGGTCTCATCTCCCTCCAAAGCAGTGAGAAAAAGCCAGGTCAAACTCTGTCTCTCTACCCCCTTCAAACCTCGCTGCTGTCCACTCAGCCTTGTTTGTCTCCCAGCTGAAGCACAGCCCACAGCCCCTCCTGCTGGACTTGCTTTCAGAGAGCTGAGAACTATGCTAAGGCCATGCCCAGGCTCTAATGAGCCCAGCCTGGCACCTTGCAGTGCAATGCTCTCCTCAGCTGTCATTTCTCCAGCCCTTAAGCCCTCTGAGAGCTCCCAGCCAACCAGTTTCAATTAAATTTCAATTAACATCTCTGAGCAGAGTGTTCCATGCTACAAGGCTGCCAGGAGGGCTGGATTAAAGCCCAGGCACCAGCAGCTCACCCCAAGGCAGTGGCTCCTGGGACTGTGGGGCCACAGGAGATGCTCCCTTGGCTCTGGCAGCCATGGCTGCTCATGGCAGGCTGTGAGGGTGGAGCTGGTGGGAGCTGGAAAGAGTCACCATCCCACCAGGGTTCAGCCTGGAGAAGAGAAGGCTTCAGGGAGACCTCAGAGCTGCATTTCAATAGCTGAGCACCTAGAGGAAGGCTGGGAAGGGACTGTTCAGAAGGGGGTAGGACAAGAGGCAATGGTTTGGAACTGGAGCAAGGCAGAGTTAGGTTGGACATCAGGAGGAAGTTCTGGGGAGAGCCTGGCACAGGCTGCCCAGGGAGGTAGTTGAGGTCCCATTCCTGGAGACATTCAAGATCAGACTCAATGTGGCTTTGGGCAGCCTGATCAAGCTGGAGGTGTCCCTGCTGCCTGCAGGGGGCTTGGACAAGATGACCTTTGAGTGTCCCTTCCAACCCAATGCAATCTGAGACCCTGTGACCGCCTAGCCTGCAGAGGCCCTGGGCCAGCACATGGGGTGGTGCTGCCTGGTATGGCACAGCCCAGCTGCTGCAGCACAGCCCAGCCCTGCCCTCACTGCCTGAGCCTCCAGAGCCTCTGGAGGCAGGGGCACTCAGCCTTGGTCCACATTCTCCAACACATCCCTCCAGCTCCTTGGCTTCCCTTTGGGTCTGCCTTGGGAGTGCCTCCCTCACCATTTTATTCCTTCTACTGAAACTCATGTCCAGAGAAGGGCAACAAGGCTGGTGAGAGGCCTTGAACACAGCCCTATGAGGAGAGGCTGAGGGAGCTGGGGTTGCTTAGCCTGGAGAAGAGGAGGCTCAGGGGTGACCTTCTTGCTCTCTCCAACTCCCTGCAGGGAGGTTGTAGCCAGGTGGGGGTTGGTCTCTTCTCCCAGGCAGCCAGCAGCATAACAAGAGGACACAGTCTCAAGCTGCACCAGGCTTGAGGCTGGAGGTGAGGAGAAAGTTCTTCCCAGAGAGAGTTGTTTGCCACAGGAATGTGCTGCCCAGGGAGGTGGTGGAGTCCCCATCCCTGGAGGTGTTCCAGAGGGGATTGGATGTGGCACTTGGTGCCATGGTCTAGCCATGGGGTCTGTGTTGATAGGTTGGACTCGATGATCCTCGAGGTCCTTTCCAACCTAAGTGATACTGTGAGACTGTGAGACTGTGAACTCCCCTTGTGAAGAGAGCTTTTATGAAGTCCTTCAGGGTCTCAGCTCCAGCAGCTGTAAGACATCATCCATTCCATCTTCCTCCCATAGCCTCTGCCCTCCCCACTGTCCTGCTCTCACCCCACCAGCCCACAGGGTATTTCTCCTCTCCACCTGTGCAATGGCAGCCCAGCTCCTGCTGCTGTTTTCCAGCCATGCCTTCTCCCTTGAAGCTCCACCATTCCATGCCCTCATCCCTTCCCCTCCCCAGCCCACTTCCTTGGCAGGTTTTCTCTTCCCCTCAGATCTAGGAGCTGCCTTTTCCTGCTGCCACATGAGCTGGCTCTCCCCACCTGGCAGAGCTCCTCCTTGCAGAGGAGCTGCAGCCTGTGGTGCTTTAATTAAAGAGTATTAGTAGTGGCATGTTATTGATTTACTACAGGTTTGCACCAGCTGAGTACTTTCCTCTCTTATCTGATGGGCAGAGGGTTGGGGAGGGTGCTCTGAGCTTCTCCTTGTGGAGCACCAAGGGGAGATGCAGAAGGCCCTGCTGGGTCGAGCTGCAGAGCCCTGGCTGGTTGGCAGCAGCTCCTGTTAATGCCACCCACGAGTCCAGCTGGCAGTGCCCAAGGCTCCAGCACCAGGGCTGCTCAGCCTGGCAGGACCTGCCACTCAACATCTGGGTCATGCTTCTGTCTTCCTTGCCCTGCTTGCAGCACCAAAAGCTTCTGCCCCACCTGCAGGATGGAGACAGCCCAGCACAGCAAAGTGCACAGCACACTGCAAACTGCCAGCCTGGAGCAGGGCCAGAGCAGGGCAACCAAGCTGGGGAAGGGTCTGCAGAACAGGGCTGGGGAGGAGCAGCTGAAGGAGCTGGGGGTGTTCAGCCTGGAGAAGAGGAGGCTGAGGGAGACCTCATTGCTCTCTGCAGCTCCCCCAAAGGAGGTTGGAGTGAGGCTGGTGTTGGTCCTTCTCCCTAGTACCAAGTACCAGGAGAAGAGCAAATGTCCTCAGGCTGCCCCAGGGGAGGTTTAGGTTGGACATGAGAAGAAACTTCTTCCCTGAAAGGGTTCTCAAAGCCTGGAACAGGCTGCCCAGGGAGGAGGCTGAATCCCCATCCCTGGAGGGGTTTGGAAGAGGCAAAGATGTGGTGCTGAGGGCCATGGTTTAGTCCCAGCCTTGGCAGAACCAGAGAGTGATTGGACTCAAGTTTGGCAAGAGGAGCTGGAAACTGTCACTCTGCACTCACCACAGCTCAGATGGGCATGGGCTTGCCCATGGTGGGGGTCAGGGCTTGCCCATGATGGGGGTCAGGGCTTGCCCATGGTGAGGGTCAGGACTTGCCCATGATGGGGGTCAGGACTTGCCCATGGTGGGGGTCAGGGCTTGCCCATGGTGGGGGTCAGGGCTTGCCCATGATGGGGGTCAGGGCTTGCCCATGGTGGGGGTCAGGGCTTGCCCATGGTGGGGGTCAGGACTTGCCCATGATGGGGGTCAGGACTTGCCCATGGTGGGAGTCAGGGCTTGCCCATGATGGGGGTCAGGACTTGCCCATGATGTGGGTCAGGGCTTGCCCATGGTGGGAGTCAGGGCTTGCCCATGGGGGAGGTCAGGGCTTGCCCATGGTGGGGGTCAGGACTTGCCCATGATGGGAGTCAGGGCTTGCCCATGATGGGAGTCAGGGCTTGCCCATGATGGGGATCAGGGTTTGCCCATGGTGGGGGTCAGGGTTTGCCCATGATGTGGGTCAGGGCTTGCCCATGGTGGGAGTCAGGACTTGCCCATGGTGGGAGTCAGGACTTGCCCATGATGGGGATCAGGGTTTGCCCATGGTGGGGGTCAGGGCTTGCCCATGGTGAGGGTCAGGGCTTGCCCATGATGTGGGTCAGGGCTTGCCCATGGTGGGAGTCAGGACTTGCCCATGGTGGGGGTCAGGACTTGCCCATGATGGGGATCAGGGTTTGCCCATGGTGGGAGTCAGGACTTGCCCATGGTGGGGGTCAGGACTTGCCCATGATGGGGATCAGGGTTTGCCCATGGTGGGGGTCAGGGCTTGCCCATGGTGAGGGTCAGGGCTTGCCCATGATGGGGATCAGGGCTTGCCCATGGCGAGGGTCAGGACTTGCCCATGATGGGAGTCAGGGCTTGCCCATGATGGGGATCAGGGTTTGCCCATGGTGGGGGTCAGGGCTTGCCCATGGTGGGGGTCAGGACTTGCCCATGATGGGGATCAGGGTTTGCCCATGGTGGGGGTCAGGGCTTGCCCATGGTGAGGGTCAGGGCTTGCCCATGATGGGGATCAGGGCTTGCCCATGGCGAGGGTCAGGACTTGCCCATGATGGGAGTCAGGGCTTGCCCATGATGGGGGTCAGGGTTTGCCCATGGTGGGGGTCAGGGCTTGCCCATGGTGAGGGTCAGGGCTTGCCCATGGTGGGGGTCAGGACTTGCCCATGGTGAGGGTCAGGGCTTGCCCATGATGTGGGTCAGGGCTTGCCCATGGTGGGGGTCAGGACTTGCCCATGGTGAGGGTCAGGGCTTGCCCATGATGTGGGTCAGGGCTTGCCCATGGTGGGGGTCAGGACTTGCCCATGGTGAGGGTCAGGGCTTGCCCATGATGTGGGTCAGGGCTTGCCCATGGTGGGGGTCAGGACTTGCCCATGATGGGAGTCAGGACTTGCCCATGGTGGGGATCAGGGCTTGCCCATGGCGAGGGTCAGGGCTTGCCCATGATGTGGGTCAGGACTTGCCCATGGTGAGGGTCAGGGCTTGCCCATGATGGGGATCAGGGCTTGCCCATGGCGAGGGTCAGGGCTTGCCCATGATGCAGATGGTGGGGTCAGGGCTTGCCCATGGTGATGTTGCCCATGATGTCAGGGTTTGCCCATGGTGGGGATCAGGGCTTGCCCATGGCGAGGGTCAGGGCTTGCCCATGATGTGGGTCAGGGTTTGCCCATGGTGGGGGTCAGGGCTTGCCCATGGTGGGGGTCAGGGCTTGCCCATGGTGAGGGTCAGGGCTTGCCCATGATGGGGATCAGGGCTTGCCCATGGCGAGGGTCAGGGATGTGGGTCTTTCCCATGGGGGAGGTCAGGGCTTGCCCATGGTGAGGGTCAGGGCTTGCCCATGATGTGGGTCAGAGCTTGCCCATGGTGGGAGTCAGGACTTGCCCATGGTGGGGGTCAGGACTTGCCCATGATGTGGGTCAGGACTTGCCCATGGTGGGGGTCAGGACTTGCCCATGATGGGGGTCAGGGCTTGCCCATGGTGGGGGTCAGGGCTTGCCCATGATGGGGGTCAGGACTTGCCCATGGTGGGAGTCAGGACTTGCCCATGATGGGAGTCAGGACTTGCCCATGGTGGGGGTCAGGACTTGCCCATGATGGGGGTCAGGGCTTGCCCATGGTGGGGGTCAGGGCTTGCCCATGATGGGAGTCAGGACTTGCCCATGATGGGGGTCAGAGCTTGCCCATGGTGGGGGTCAGGACTTGCCCATGGTGGGGGTCAGGACTTGCCCATGATGTGGGTCAGGACTTGCCCATGGTGGGGGTCAGGACTTGCCCATGATGGGGGTCAGGGCTTGCCCATGGTGGGGGTCAGGACTTGCCCATGATGGGAGTCAGGACTTGCCCATGGTGGGAGTCAGGACTTGCCCATGATGGGGGTCAGGGCTTGCCCATGGTGGGGGTCAGGACTTGCCCATGATGGGTGTCAGGGCTTGCCCATGGTGGGGGTCAGGTCTTGCCCATGATGGGGGTCAGGGCTTGCCCATGGTGGGGGTCAGGACTTGCCCATGATGGGAGTCAGGACTTGCCCATGGTGGGAGTCAGGACTTGCCCATGATGGGGGTCAGGGCTTGCCCATGGTGGGGGTCAGGACTTGCCCATGATGGGAGTCAGGGCTTGCCCATGGGGGAGGTCAGGGCTTGCCCATGGTGAGGGTCAGGGCTTGCCCATGATGTGGGTCAGGGCTTGCCCATGGTGGGAGTCAGGGCTTGCCCATGATGTGGGTCAGGACTTGCCCATGATGGGAGTCAGGGTTTGCCCATGGTGGGGGTCAGGGCTTGCCCATGATGTGGGTCAGGGCTTGCCCATGGCGAGGGTCAGGGCTTGCCCATGATGTGGGTCAGGGCTTTCCCATGGGGGAGGTCAGGGCTTGCCCATGGTGAGGGTCAGGGCTTGCCCATGATGTGGGTCAGAGCTTGCCCATGGTGGGAGTCAGGACTTGCCCATGGTGGGGGTCAGGACTTGCCCATGATGTGGGTCAGGACTTGCCCATGGTGGGGGTCAGGACTTGCCCATGATGGGGGTCAGGGCTTGCCCATGGTGGGGGTCAGGACTTGCCCATGATGGGAGTCAGGGCTTGCCCATGGGGGAGGTCAGGGCTTGCCCATGGTGAGGGTCAGGGCTTGCCCATGATGTGGGTCAGGGCTTGCCCATGGTGGGAGTCAGGGCTTGCCCATGATGGGGGTCAGGGCTTGCCCATGATGTGGGTCAGGGCTTGCCCATGGTGGGAGTCAGGACTTGCCCATGATGGGGGTCAGGGCTTGCCCATGGTGGGGGTCAGGACTTGCCCATGATGGGAGTCAGGGCTTGCCCATGGGGGAGGTCAGGGCTTGCCCATGGTGAGGGTCAGGGCTTGCCCATGATGTGGGTCAGGGCTTGCCCATGGTGGGAGTCAGGGCTTGCCCATGATGTGGGTCAGGACTTGCCCATGGTGGGGGTCAGGACTTGCCCATGATGGGAGTCAGGACTTGCCCATGGTGGGGGTCAGGGCTTGCCCATGGTGGGGGTCAGGCTACCAGCAGAGCTCCACAAGGGACCTCAGCTGATCAGAATCATAGAATGATGGAACAGTTTAGGTTGGACAAGATCATGAAGACCATTGAGTCCAGCCATGAACCCAACACTGCCAAACTCACCTCTAACCCATGCCTGGAGACCCATGGCCTCCAGCACCTCAGCTCCACACCTTCTCAATCCCTCCAGGGCTGGGGACTCCACCACTGCCCTGGGCAGCCTGGGCCAGGCCTTGACAACCCTTCTGGGGAAGGAATTGTTCCTCATGTCCAACCTAAACCTCCCCTGGGGCAACTTGAGGCCATTCCTCTCATCCTGTCAATGACCTGAGTACCTCAGGCTGGGTGAGCTGCACTTCACAGCTGTTGCCTGGTGTCCCCTGTGCCACTCTGCCAGGCTGGCAGCCCTGGCCACCGTGGGATGTGTCTGCAGTGCACAGCTGCTGGGAGTCTGTGGTGGGACCTTAGGAAAACCAAGGAGGAAAAGAGAGGAACTCTGCAGGCAGTAGTTGTGTAGCTTGGCTGAGCCACCTGAAGGCTGTGAGGCCATTCAGTGAGAGCTGGGCAGGCTGGGAGCTGGGCAGAGAGGACCCTGCTGAGGTCCAAGAAGGACAAGTGCAGAGTCCTGCAGCTGGGCAGGAAGAACAAACTGCAGCAGGACAGGCTGGGAGGGGATCTGCTGCAGAGCAGCTCTGTGGAGAAGGACCTGGGAGTGCTGGTGGCCAAGGGGCTCCTGGGCTGCATTCAGAGGAGCGTGGCCAGCAGAGCCAGGGAGGTTCTCCTCCCCCTCTGCTCTGCCCTGCTGAGACCTCACCTGGAATATTGCATCCAGCTCTGGGCTCCCCAGCTCAGGAGGGACAGGGATCTGCTGGAGAGAGTCCAGGGGAGGGCTACAAGGATGCTGAAGAGACTGCAGCACTGCCTGGGGAGGAGAGGCTGAGAGCCCTGGGGGTGCTCAGTCTGGAGAGGAGAAGGCTGAGAGGGGATTGAATCAATGTTTATAAATAACCTAGGGGCTGGGGGTCAGGAGGGAGGGGACAGGGACAGGCTCTGCTCACTGTGCCCTGGGAATAGGACAAGGGGCAGTGGATACAAACTCCAGCACAGGAGGTTCCACCTCAACATGAGGAGGAACTTCTTCCCTGTGAGGCTCCCAGAGCCCTGGAGCAGGCTGCCCAGAGAGGTTGTGGAGTCTCCTTCCCTGGAGCCTTTCCAGCCCCAGATGGATGTGTTCTGTGTGACCTGTGCTGGATTCTGTGCTCCTGCTCTGGCAGGGGGTTGGACTCCAAGATCTCCAGAGGTCCATTCCAACCCCTAACCTCCTGTGAGCTGTGATCCTATGATCCTAGGACTGTGGCTGTTGCCTGCTCATGAATGTTCTGGCTGCCCACAGGGGTAGTGAGGACTCTGCTTGGCAGCAGGCTCCCCTGGGCTGTGGGTGGCTCTGGTTGCCAGGGGTGGCTAAGCTGGGTTCTCTCTGTCAGGCTCTGCAGTGGCTTTCCAGCCCCACATGCCTTGAGCAGGGGTAGCAGTGGAGGCAAAGGATGCTGACCCCACTGGGGGAAGGCCCTTCTGCCCCACAGCCTTTATCCTCATGCCTTCTGCACAGGCACTCTCAGCTCCTCTCTGCCAGGCTCTCAGGCTGGCACTCATGCAGCACCTGCTTTAGGCTGAGCCTTGCCCTGCAGTCTCTCCTGGTGGCATCTCAGGGACAGCTTTCATATGAATCAAGCAGGGATCCAAGATGAGCAGCAGCAGAGGGTTATGGTGGGCACAGTGTTCTTGCAGCCAGGTGGAGCAACTCTTCTGCCCTGGTGAGACCACAGCTGGAGTGTTGTGTCCAGCTCTGGGCTTCCCAGCTCAAGAGGGACAAGGATCTGCTGGAGAGAGTCCAAGGAAGGCTCTGAGGATGCTGAAGGGCCTGGAAGAGCTGTGTGATGAGGAGAGGCTGAGAGCCCTGGGGCTGTTAGCCTGGGGAGGAGAAGGCTGAGAGGAGATCTGATTGATGCTTGCAGATATCTGAGGGGTGGGGGGCAAGCAGGGGCCAGGCTCTCTTCAGTGGTGTCCTGTGAGGGACAAAGGGCAATGGACACAGACTGGAACCCAGGAGGTTCCATCTGAACAGGAGGAGAAACTTCTTTGGTGTGAGGCTGCTGGAGGCCTGGGGCAGGCTGCCCAGGGGGGTTGTGGAGTCTCCTTCACTGGAGACATTCAGAACCCATCTGGATGTGTTCCTGGGTGCCCTGCCCTGGGTGCCCCTGCTTTGGTATAGTGGGGTTGGACTTGGTGATCCTCAGAGGACCCTGCCAACCCCTGAGATTCTGTGGTCTCACTGCTTTGCTACCCAGCTCACAGCAGCTGCAGCAGCTTCCCTCCTAGTCTAACTGATCAGCTCACAGAGGGCTCAAGCATTTCAGTGTTCCTCCCTTCCTGACTCTTCTGAGCATCTGAGCAAGGCTCTGGAGATCTTTGCAAGTATCAACAGTGAAACCACAGCTGCCTGCTTGTGCGGCCTGGAATTCCCCCTGCTTCAGCTAGCAAGGCAGCTACCCTGAAAAGTACCCCTGCCCAGAGTGATGGAATCAGAGATTGGGTTGGAATGGATCTTAAAGTCCCAACCCCCTGCCATGGGCAGGGACACCTCCCACCAGCCCAGCTTGCTCAAGGCCTCATCCAGCCTGGCCTGAAACACCTCCAGGCAGGAGGCAGCCACAACCTCCCTGGGCAGCCTGTGCCAGAGTCTCCCCAGCCTCACTCTCAACAATTCCTTCCTCCTCTCCAATCTCAGTCTCCCTCTCCCAGCTCAAAGCCATTGTTCCTCGTCCTGGCACTCCCAGCCCTTGTCCAGAGTCCCTCCCCAGCTCTCCTGGAGCCCTTCAGGTACTGGCAGGCTGCTCTGAGGTCTGCCTGGAGCCTTCTCTTCTCCAGGCTGAACAGCCCCAGCTCTCCCAGCCTGGCCCCACAGGGGAGGCTCTGCAGCCTCTGCTCATCTCTGTGGCCTCCTCTGGAGCCTCTCCAGCAGCTCCAGGTCCTTCTTGTGCTGGGGGCCCCAGAGCTGGAGGCAGTGCTGCAGGTGGGGTCTGAGCAGAGCAGAGCAGAGGGGCAGAATCCCCTCCCTGTGCTGCTGCTCTCCCTGCTCTGGCTGCAGCCCAGCACATGGTTGCCTTACGAGACAGAGCCACCACAAGGACACACAGGACACATCCCCACACTGACACCTCCAGCAAGGCCAGAGAAGACCTCAGAGGCAGGTTTGCACTTCCCAGCAAAGCATGAAGTGCCAGGGAAGGACCATGGCCATGGGCTGCAGGCCTGGGGCAGGAGCCAGACACTCAGCCCCTGCCTATATGAGCTCATGGCCCAAGACCTGCACTAACTCCATGCTGGCTGAATAGAATCTTGTGCTCAGGTCCCCACTGACCTTGCATGGAGAAGACAACCTTCCCTTGATCTCCTCCCTGGACAGCATGGCCATGATCACCCTGCTCCTCGGCACAGGGAGGGTCCCCAGTCCTTATGTGAACAACCTTAGCTACTTGTTGACTCTAGATCCAAGGCACAGAGGGTTTGTGGCTGCTCTGGGGGCAGACCTCAGCTCTTCAGACACACTCTGTGCTCTGGTGCAGCAGCCCTGCCTTTGGTCTGAGCCTGGCATTCTCTCCAAGAGCAAAGCTGAGGAGCTGACAGCTTCAGATCTCCTGGGTTTCAGATGCACTTTCTGCCCTGGGGGGGAAATGCATCAGGAGGAGTGAACCCCACCCTGCTGGGAAAGCCCAGCACACCTTGGGAAGTCCCACAGGAAGGGTGCCTGCAAAAAGGCTTCTGGACCTGCCCAAGCACTGGCACCTGAAGAGTCTGCTCTGCCCTCTTGCCTGCAGGGAGACCTGCCCACCCTGGGCAGCCTCTTGCCCACCCACATCCATGGCATTTCCACACCTGCCCTCTGCCAGTGCCCAGCTGAGCAAGCAGAGGCTTCAAGCAGTGTCCTAGCTGCTGCCTGCTCCTCATGCCCTGAGCAAAGTCCTGGCCAGCTCTGTGGCCCCAGTGGAAGGGGATGGGAGATGTTGCCCAGCCAATAGCACTCCACAGAATCACAGAACTCTCTGGGTCAGAGGAGACCTTTCAGACCAAGTCCAGCCATGCCCCCAGCACTGCCAGCTCACCACCAAACCATGGCCCTCAGCACCACATCCACAGGGCTTTCAAAACCCCCAGGCACAGGGACTCCACCACTGCCCTGGGCAGCCCAGTCCAGGGCTTGATAAACCCTTTGGGGGAAGGAATTATTCCTCATGGCCAACCTGAAGCTCCCCTGGTGCAAAATGAGGCTGTTACCTCTTGTCCTGCTGCTTGTTCCTAGGGAGAAGAGCCCAACCTGGCTCCAGCCTCCTTTCTGGGAGCTGCAGAGAGCAATGAGGTCTCCCTCAGCCTCCTCTTCTCCAGGCTGAACACCCCCAGCTCCCTCAGCTGCTCCTCCCCAGCCCTGTTCTGCAGACCCTTCCCCAGCTTGGTTGCCCTTCTCTGGACCTGCTCCAGCTCCTCAATGTTCTTCTTGGAGTGAGAGGCCCAAAACTGAACCAAGCAGTCAAGCTGTGGCCTCCCCAGTGCCCAGCACAGGGGCACAATCTCTGCCCTGCTCCTGCTGGCCACACCACTGCTGCTCCAGGCCAGGCTGCTGGTGCCCTTCTTGGCCACCTGGGCAGCCCCTGGCTCATCTTCAGCCTTCTCACCTTCAGCCTCTCCAGCCACACAAACTTTATGGCTAAATTAGTCACAATCAGACACCTTCCTGCCCCCCACAAAGATGTTCTGCTGCTCTTAGGTAGACCTTTGGGAACTCTAAGACCTCCTGCTTGCCCACCTGGAGCTTCCTCACAGCTTGGACATCTCATCCCTGTGGCAGGTGCCCCAGCTGGCTGCACTCCTCACCCCTTTTGGAGGTTGGTCAGTGCAGGTCCAACTCCAGCTGGTTTGCAGCACCAGCAGCTGAGTGATGATATCCAAATGCTGTGGGAGTTGTGGTTAAACAAATCTTGGGGGCAATTCAACACAAAACTGAAATGAGGAGGAGTTGGTCTCTCCTGATCTCAGCAGGTTCTCTGCAGCAACCTGTGCCAGCAGCAGGTTTGTGACTGGAGGCTGTTTCAGCAGCAGACCCAGGTGAGCTAAAGGACTCATGCCCTGCTCTCTGTGACACTTGTGGCAGCTCTGTGAAGCATTTGGGGGTTCAGAGTTATCTAAACAGGTTTACAAGGGCTGGGAGTGCCAGGATGAGGGACAAAGGCTTTGAGCTGGGAGAGGGGAGACTGAGAGTGGAGAGGAGGAAGGAATTGTTGAGAGTGAAGCTGGAGAGACTCTGGCACAGGCTGCCCAGGAAGGCTGTGGCTGCCTCCTGCCTGGAGGTGCTGAAGGCCAGGCTGGCTGAGGCCTTGAGCAAGCTGGGCTGGTGGGAGGTGTCCCTGCCCATGGTAGGGGCTTGGAACTGGATGATCTTGAAGGTCCCTTCCAGCCCAACCCACTCTAGGATTATGGTTATGACAGTGCTGTGCTCAGCCTCTCACCCACCAGAGGGTGGGGGGTGTTGCACAGAGAGTCTGAGGGAGGCTATGAGGATGCTGCTGTGTGATAAGGAGGCTGAGAACCCTAGGGAGAAGAGAAGACTAAGAGGAGATCTTATTGATGATTACAAATGTCTGAGGGGTGGGTGTCAAGCAGGGGCCAGGCTCTTCTCACTGGTGCCCTGTGATAGGCCAAAGGGCAAGGGGCATGAACTGGAACCCAGGAGGTTCCACCTCAACATGAGAGTAACTTCTTTGGTGTGAGGCTGCTGGAGGCCTGGAGCAGGCTGTCCAGAGAGGTTGTGGAGTCTGCTTCTCTGGAGAACTTCCAACCCCCCCTGGCCATTGTGCTCCTGGGCAAGCTGCTGGGGGTGCCCTGCTGGAGCAGGGGGCTGGCTTGGAGGGTGGGGAGTCCCCATCCCTGGAGGTGTTTAGGAAGAGCCTGGATGAGGCACTTGGTGCAAAGGCTGAGTTGATCAGATGGTGCTGGGTGGGAGGTTGGACTCGATGGTCTTGAAGGTCTCTTCCAACCTGGTCTATTCTATTCTATTCTATTCTATTCTATTCTATTCTATTCTATTCTATTCTATTCTATTCTATTCTATTCTATTCCATTCCATTCCATTCCATTCCATTCCATTCTATCTCCAGAGGTCCCTTCCAACCCTCACCATGCTGGCTCCTGTGAGAGGAAGCTCTTTCACTTCAGCCCTCCTCTGTCTGCCTGCTGGCCACTGTGCTGCTGAGATCTCTGCCTTGTGCTGATCTGCTTGGGAAATGCCCTCCCTTGATTCCCATCACCTTCAGTCTGTGATCTCATTCAGGGACATTCCCTACCCTGATTTCCATCCCTGCCTCTCACAGGCCATGAGCCACAACTCTTCTACCTCAAGCTCCCATTGCAGCCTCCATGAGAAGTCTTCAAGTTGGACCTTTTCCTCAAGTTCTTGCTGTTTTCAGAGCAAGCTGGGGGGAAATGAGCTTGGCCACATCTGCATTGGGAGAGAAGAGGGAAAACTCAGCACTTGCCTGCCTTGGATGAGACCAAACCCCATCACTGCTCACACAATGCAAGCAGCTCTCAAATGCTGGCAATCTGCATTCTGCCAGAGCCACCTCAGGTGACAGAAGGAGAGGAAATGGCCTGGAATTGCCCCAGGGCAGGGTGAGGAAAAGTTTCTTTGCTGCAAGAGTGGTCAGGGACTGGCAGAGGCTGCCCAGGGAGGTGGTGGAGTCCCCACCCCTGGAGGGGCTCCAGAAACCTGTGGCCATGGCACCTGGGGCAGTGGTTTGGTGGCCATGGTGGGGGTGGGCTTCTGGCTGGACTGGAGGACCTTGGAAGACTTCTGCAACCCAAGCAGCTCTGTGAGTCTATGATGGGGAAGGTGCTGTGGTGTGTGGAGGTGGAGAGGCACTGAGAGGAACCACTAAGGGGACAAAGCTTTGGCTGTCCCCAGTCGTGGCATGGCTGCTTGGGATACAAACTGCCATTGGTGTGGCTGCAGAGGGCTGTCCCAGCTCATCTTTGTGTCTGTCTGGGGCTCTTTGTTTCACCTGCTTGGGACTCTTTGCCTCACCTGCTTGGGGCTCTTTGCTTCACCTGCTTGGGACTCTTTGCCTCACCTGCTTGGGGCTCTTTGCCTCACCTGCTTGGGGCTCTTTGCTTCACCTGGGGACTCTTTGCCTCACCTCCTTGGGGCTCTTTGCCTCACCTCCTTGGGGCTCTTTGCTTCTTTGATTCTGCTTTGGCTTCAATGGGTTTCTATTCAGCTAAGCACAAGCCAAGGGCTGGCAGTCCCCTGTTCCCTGCCAGCGTCATCTGGTGCCAGCCCTGAGCCACACCACGATGTCTGTGATTGCCTTCATCAGCCTGACACAGCTCAGACCCTTTTGGGATGTGCTCTGCTTGGAAACCAAAGGCTGACAAAATGTGGTACTCCTGATGAGACAGAAGCAAAGCCAGAGCTGCCAAACTGCTGCAGCTCCTCATGGGCTGAGCTGCAGCACCCAGCCTTGTGTCCACCCTCTCTGAAGCACGATGCACTCACACAGGCCACCCTAGGAGGCTTTGTCTGGGGATTCCTGCTTGGGCAGAGCTCCACAAGGGCTGCTGCTGGGATTGCCAGGAGGAACTGGGTGGTTGCTGTGCTAATATTTTCCTGCTGCCCTTGCCTCCAGTTGAGTCTCTGCTTCATAGAGCAGCTCTGAACAACATCCCTGAGCTTTTATCTGCAGGTGACAAACAGAGGCATACAAAGTGGATTGGCAGGAACACAAAGCAGGCTTTCATCTCCTCATTGCAGGAGGCACTTACAGTAACTTCCCAAGGCAAAAAAAACCAGAGATTATGCATCAACATTGTGAGCATAAAGACAATTTAAAAGGGATGTTAAGAAACTTCATGTCAGGAAAATATAGAACATCTGCAAACAGATGAGGATCCAGTAATGAGCTACAGCAACAGCCTGGGAGACAGGAGGAGCTCCTCTTTGCAGTGACGAGCTCAGAGACCAGCCCAGAGGGGATTTGGACAGCAGGGAGTGCTCCTTCTGCCCAGGACAAGCAGTTGGCAGCCTGCCACAGGCAGCTTTTCTTCACCAGCTTGGGGCTCTTTGCCTCACCTGCTTGGGGCTCTATGCTTCACCTGCTTGGGGCTCTTTGCCTCACCTGCTTGGGGCTCTATGGTTCACCTGCTTGGGGCTTTGCCTCACCTGCTTGGGGCTCTATGCTTCACCTGCTTGGGGCTCTGTGCTTCACCTGCTTGGGGTTCTTTGCCTCACCTGCTTGGGGCTCTTTGCTTCACCTGCTTGGGGCTCTTTGCATCACCTGCTTGGGGCTCTTTGCTTCACCTGCTTGGGGCTCTTTGCTTCCCCTCCTTGGGGCTCTTTGCCTCACCTGCTGGGGACTCTTTGCCTCACCTCCTTGGGGCTCTTTGCCTCACCTGCTTGGGGCTCTTTGTCTCACCTCCTTGGGGCTCTTTGCCTCAGCTGCTTGGGGCTCTTTGTCTCACCTCCTTGGGGCTCTTTGTCTCACCTCCTTGGGGCTGTTTGCCTCACCTCCTTGGGGCTCTTTGCCTCACCTCCTTGGGGTTCTTTGCTTCACCTCCTTGGGGCTCTTTGCCTCACCTCCTTGGGGCTCTTTGTCTCACCTCCTTGGGGCTCTTTGCCTCACCTCCTTGGGGCTCTTTGCCTCACCTGCTTGGGGCTCTTGTCTCACCTCCTTGGGGCTCTTGTCTCACCTCCTTGGGGCTCTTTGCTTCACCTCCTTGGGGCTCTTTGTCTCAGCTGCTTGGGGCTCTTTGTCTCACCTGCTTGGGGCTCTTTGTCTCACCTCCTTGGGGCTCTTTGTCTCACCTCCTTGGGGCTGTTTGCCTCACCTCCTTGGGGCTCTTTGCCTCACCTCCTTGGGGTTCTTTGCTTCACCTGCTTGGGGCTCTTTGTCTCACCTGCTTGGGGCTCTTTGCTTCATCAGCTTGGGGCTCTTTGCTTCACCAGCTTGGGGCTCTTTGTCTCACCTGCTTGGGGCTCTTTGTCTCACCTCCTTGGGGCTCTTTGCCTCACCTGCTTGGGACTCTTTGCCTCACCTGCTTGGGGCTCTTTGCTTCACCTGCTTGGGACTCTTTGTCTCACCTGCTTGGGGCTCTTTGCTTCACCAGCTTGGGGCTCTTTGCCTCACCTGCTTGGGGCTCTTTGCTTCACCTGCTTGGGACTCTTTGCTTCACCTGCTTGGGGCTCTTTGTCTCACCTCCTTGGGGCTCTTTGTCTCACCTCCTTGGGGCTCTTTGCTTCACCTGCTTGGGGCTCTTTGCCTGACTTGGGGCTCTTGCCTCAGCTCTTTGCCTTTGCCTCACCTGCTTGGGGCTCTTTGCCTCACCAGCTTGGGGCTCTTTGTCTCACCTCCTTGGGGCTCTTTGTCTCACCTCCTTGGGGCTCTTTGCCTCACCAGCTTGGGGCTCTTTGCCTCACCTCCTTGGGGCTCTTTGCCTCACCTCCTTGGGGCTCTTTGCCTCACCTGCTTGGGGCTCTTTGCCTCACCTGCTTGGGACTCTTTGCCTCACCTGCTTGGGGCTCTTTGCTTCACCTGCTTGGGGTTCTTTGCTTCACCTGCTTGGGGCTCTTTGCTTCACCTGCTTGGGGCTCTTTGCTTCACCTGCTTGGGGCTCTTTGCTTCACCTTCATGGAGCTCTTTGTCTCACCTCCTTGGGGCTCTTTGCTTCACCAGCTTGGGGCTCTTTGCTTCACCAGCTTGGGGCTCTTTGTCTCACCTGCTTGGGGCTCTTTGTCTCACCAGCTTGGGGCTCTTTGTCTCACCTGCTTGGGGCTCTTTGCCTCACCAGCTTGGGGCTCTTTGCCTCACCTGCTTGGGGCTCTTTGTCTCACCTGCTTGGGGCTCTTTGCTTCACCAGCTTGGGGCTCTTTGTCTCACCTGCTTGGGGCTCTTTGCCTCACCTGCTTGGGGCTCTTTGTCTCACCTCCTTGGGGCTCTTTGTCTCACCTGCTTGGGGCTCTTTGCTTCACCTGCTTGGGGCTCTTTGTCTCACCTCCTTGGGGCTCTTTGCCTCACCTGCTTGGGGCTCTTTGTCTCACCTCCTTGGGGCTCTTTGCCTCACCAGCTTGGGGCTCTTTGCCTCACCTGCTTGGGGCTCTTTGCTTCACCTGCTTGGGGCTCTTTGCTTCACCTGCTTGGGGCTCTTTGTCTCACCTCCTTGGGGCTCTTTGTCTCACCTCCTTGGGGCTCTTTGCTTCACCTGCTTGGGGCTCTTTGCCTGACTTGCTTGGGGCTCTTTGCCTCACCTGCTTGGGGCTCTTTGCCTCACCTGCTTGGGGCTCTTTGTCTCACCTCCTTGGGGCTCTTTGCCTCACCTGCTTGGGGCTCTTTGCCTCTTTGTTTCACCTCCTTGGGGCTCTTTGCCTCACTAGCCTCACCTCCTTGGGGCTCTTTGCTTCACCTGCTTGGGGCTCTTTGCCTCACCTGCTTGGGGCTCTTTGCCTCACTAGCTTGGGGCTCTTTGCTTCACCTGCTTGGGGCTCTTTGCCTCACCTCCTTGGGGCTCTTTGCCTCACCTCCTTGGGGCTCTTTGCCTCACTAGCTTGGGGCTCTTTGCTTCACCTGCTTGGGGCTCTTTGCTTCACCTGCTTGGGGCTCTTTGCCTCACCTCCTTGGGGCTCTTTGCCTCACCTGCTTGGGACTCTTTGCTTCACCTGCTTGGGGCTCTTTGTCTCACCTGCTTGGGGCTCTTTGCTTCACCTGCTTGGGACTCTTTGCCTCACCTGCTTGGGGCTCTTTGCTTCACCTGCTTGGGGTTCTTTGCTTCACCTGCTTGTGGCTCTTTGCCTCACCTGCTTGGGGCTCTTTGCTTCACCTGCTTGGGACTCTTTGCCTCACCTGCTTGGGGCTCTTTGCCTCACCTCCTTGGGGCTCTTTGCTTCACCTGCTTGGGGCTCTTTGCTTCACCTGCTTGTGGCTCTTTGCCTCACCTGCTTGGGGCTCTTTGCCTCACCAGCTTGGGGCTCTTTGTCTCACCTCCTTGGGGCTCTTTGCCTCACTAGCTTGGGGCTCTTTGCTTCACCTGCTTGGGGCTCTTTGTCTCACCTGCTTGGGGCTCTTTGCTTCACCTCCTTGGGGCTCTTTGCTTCACCTGCTTGGGGCTCTTTGCCTCAGCTGCTTGGGGCTCTTTGTCTCACCAGCTTGGGGCTCTTTGCTTCACCTGCTTGGGGCTCTTTGCTTCACCTCCTTGAGGCTCTTTGCTTCACCTCCTTGGGGCTCTTTGCCTCACCTGCTTGGGGTTCTTTGCTTCACCTCCTTGGGGCTCTTTGCTTCACCTCCTTGGGGCTCTTTGCTTCACCTCCTTGGGGCTCTTTGCTTCACCTCTTTGGGGCTCTTTCCATCTAGACAGCCATTTGGTTCCAGGGCACTGTATGGGGCTGGGCAGGCTTGGGGTCTCAGTGAGGGGGAAAGTAGCAGCAGGATAGAATCATGGAATTATTTGGGTTGGAAAAGATCTCCAAGATCATCCAGTCCAAGCATCAACCCAGCACCACCATGGCCACTGAACCATGTCCCCAAGTGCTGGGGTTGCTTAGCCTGGAGAAGAGGAGGCTCAGGGGAGACCTCATTGCTGTCTGCAACTACCTGATGCCACAGTGCCACCACTCTGCTGACCTGGGACATCAGCTGCATGGAGAAGAGTGTGGCCAGCAGCTTGAGGAATGTTTTCCTCCCCTTCTCTTTTGCCCCAGTGAAGCCACCTCTGGAGTACCCCAGCCAGCTCTGGGCTCCCCAGTTCAGGAGAGACAGGGAACTGCTGGAGAGGGTCCAGGGGGGGCTGCAAAGCTGCTGAGGGGCCTGGAGCAGCTCTGTGAGGAACAGAGGCTGAGAGCCCTGGGGCTGAGTGCCTGGAGAAGAGCAGCCCCGGAGGGGATCTAAGCAATGCTCAGCTGGGGGCAGACTCTGCTCAGTGGTGCCCAAGGCAGGGGGCACAAACTGGAACCCAGAAGGTTGCACCCACCTGGACATCGTGATCATGGGCAACCTGTGGGTGACCCTGCTGAAGGGAAGCTACAGGCAGACTGGGGAGGGACTGTTCAGAAGGGGCTGTGGGGATAGGACAAGAGGCAATGGTTTGAAAGTGGAGCAGGGCAGAATCAGGTTGGACATCAGGAGGAAGTTCTGCACAGGGAGGCTGGGGAGAGCCTGGCACAGGTTGCCCAGGGAGGTGGTTCAGCCCCATCCCTGGAGACATTCAAGATCAGACTCAGTGAGGCCCTGGCAGCCTGATCCAGTTGGAGCTGTCCCTGCTGCCTGCAGGGGGGTTGGACAAGATGGCCTTGGAGGGTCTCTTCCAGCCCAGTGCAGTCTGTGACTCCGATTCAGCCACTGGTTGGTGTCACACAAAGCTTTGGGCAGTGTGTGCCAAGGTTCTGCAGAACAAACTGAGCCACTCCAAGTGAAGATCCTGACACCTCCAGTCCCTTGTCACTCCCTGCTTGTCCCTTCCAGCAGCATTCTGATGGCAGAAGGCAATCTGCCAGCAATGGGTGTGGGAGGTCTGCTGCTGCCCCTGTGCCTGGCCAGGATGGTCCATGGGCAGGGACAAGTGGCTGGGCACAGGGCCACGTTCTTCACCACTTTAACCACTTGAAAGTGAGCTCACAAGTTGCAAGGAGCACAGGGAGAGCTGGAGGAACAGTTTGGAGAAGGAAGGGGGATGAATATGGGACTACACAAACCATCTGAGCACAAGCTGCTTGCTGCAGGAGTTGGCTCAGCAGAAAGCAATGTTTGAACTGCAGTGTTTCAGTGGGCAGGAGGAGTGTGAATGATCTGACTGGCAGCAGATGCCTGGTGCTGTTTTAAGCACCTAGATGTTTGGCAGCAGCTCCTCTCCACTACCCCAAACTCCCTCAAGATGTTGCTTCCACTTAGCACACTGCAGAAAGATGTCCACAGGCTGCCACAGGCTGCCTCCATGGACAGCCCAGGGGGAGGCTTGGATTCATGGAGTCACAGAATGCTCTGGGTTGGAAGGGAGCTCCAAAGCTCACCCAGTCCAACCCCCTGCAGGCAGCAGGGACATCCTCCACTGCATCAGGTTGCCCAGAGCCCTGTCCAGCCTCACCTTCAATATCTCCAGGGCTGGAACCTCAACCACCTCCCTGGACAACCTGCTGCAGTGTTCTAGCAGCCTCCTGGGGCAGAACTTGTTCCTCACCTCCAATCTCAATCTGCTTTGCTCTAGTTTGAAGTCATTGTCCCTGGTCCTGTCCCTGCAGGCCTCTGGAAGCAGTCCCTCTGCAGCCTTCCTGTAGCCCCCTTCAGGTGCTGGAAGGTCATCATTAGGTCTCCTTGTAGCCTTCTCTTCTCCAGGCTGAACTCCCCCAGCTCCCTCAGCCTGTCCCCACAGAAGAGCTGCTCCAGCCCCCCACATCATTTTGTGCTGAGATTCATTTGCTTGAGATGCTTTCCAGTCCCTGCTGGGTTTCTTGTCTCAGTGCCTCCCAGCAGCCAGTTCCCCCCAGCTCTGGGGCTCATCCTCAAGGGCTGCAGGATCTCTGGACCAGGCAAGCTTGTGCCTTCCCAAGGGCCACAGCTCACCAGGAAGCTGTTCCCCAGATCCTGTCTTGCTCAACATCTTCACCACTGACTTTAATGAAGGGCAGGAGTGGACCCTCAGCAAGCTTCACAGAATCACAGCATGTTAGGGGTTGGAAGTCCAATCTCCACCCCAGAGCAGGGTCACCCAGGGCATGCATCCAGGAACACATCCAGATGGGGCTTGAAGGTCTCCAGAGAGGGAGACTCCACAACCTCTCTGGGCAGCCTGCTCAGTGTGCTGATGATGCAGAAGTGGGAGGAGTGGCTGACACCTGTCAGGCTGTGCTGCCATCCAGCCTGACCTGGGCAGGTGAAGAGCTGGGTGGAAGGAACCTCATGAAATTCAGCAAGGGCCAGTGTGGGGAGGAAGAGCCCCAAGGACCAGTCCAGGTGAGGGGTTGGGCTGCAGGAAAGCAGCTCCATGGAGAAGGACCTGGGAGTGCAGGTGGTCAGCAAGTTGTCAGCAATGTGCTCTCATGGCCAAGAAAACCAATGGCCTCCTGGGGTGCATTCAGAAGAGTGTGACCCCACCTTAGCAGGACTAGATGACCTCCAGAGGTCCCTTCCAAGCCTCTCCAGTCTGTCATTCTGTGAAGAAGGCAGCAGCTTATTCCCTCCATGTGGTGCCTGTGTGGCACCAGCTGGTGGCCTCCATCCAGCCCCAGCAGTGGTGTGGCACTGGGCTGCAGGAGGGAGGGGTGCTCAGTGCAGAGGGAAGGCAAAGCTGCACCTTTGCTTTCAGCATGGTTTGATCCTGAGGCGTCCCTGCTGCCATGGCACATGGTGCTGATGGCTTCTGGGGCTCATCTTGTGTGTGAGCCCTGGGAGATAGGAAGACACATCAAAGGTCTGCTGGCAGATGTGACTTACAGCAGGTGTGATGGAGGAGCAGGAGGAGTGAGTGCAGAAGAGAGCACACAGGAGGCTGTGTGCTTGTGTCTGTGAAGGCCTTTACTGACTTTTGACCACCTTCTGAGCATCTTGGAGGTGTTGGATGAGGCCTTGAGCAAGTTGGGCTGGTGGGAGGTGTCCCTGCCCATGGTAGGGGGTTGGAACTGGTTGATCTGGTCCCTTTCAACCCAACCACCCAACCCATTCTGTGAATGTATGCAAATCTCTGCTGGGATCCCCCTGAAGCAGACTGCTTGGTCTGCACGGCAGCCAGGTGTCTGGAAAGACTTCTGTGACCCAGGTGGTCAGCACCTCTGAACCACAAACAGGCATCTGGTTTGGAAAACTCCTGGAGGAATTTCACCCAAGATGGTTACTCCCAGAGGGGAGGGGACACAGTCTCAAGCTGTGCCAGGGGAGGTTTAGACTCGAGGTGAGGAGGAAGTTCTTCACCGAGTGAGTCATTCATCATTGGGATGTGCTGCCCAGGGAGGTGGTGGAGTCCCCATCCCTGGAGGTGTTCAGAGGGGACTGGATGTGGCACTTGGTGCCATGGTCTAGTCATGGGGTCTGTGTTGATAGGTTGGACTCGATGATCCTCGAGGTCATTTCCAACCTTAGTTACACTGTGAGACTGTGAGGCACTGGAACAGAGTCAGAACCTCCTCCCCTTTGTGCTGGAGACACTGAAACAGGCTGCCCAGGGAGGTTGTGGGTGCCCCCCCCCTGGAGGTGCTCAAGGCCATGCTGGATGAGGCTAGGGGATGGTTTAGTGTGAGGTGGTCCCTGCCCATGGCAGGGGGATTGGAACTGGATGACCTTTGAGGTCCCTTCCAACCCACCCCACTCTGAATCTAGGAATCTGTGGCTCGTTTGGGGCTCTTCCTTTCCAGACTGAGATGAGACAGATGAAGATCTTAAGCACGTGGTCCTTCCTGCCATCAGCTGCCTTGCCCAAGTTTTGACTGAATTTCTCCTTAATTAATCCAGCTCTGTCATTTAAGGGATGTTGCAGCAATAAGAGATGACAAGGTGTGAATTATAGGACAATAATTCATGCCTGGAGCACTGTCAGGCACAAGGCTGGAAGCCGAGTGCCAGCCAGGCAACTCAGCATGAATTATTGCACCATAATTCAAGCCCTGAGGAAACAATGAGGGACTGGGCAGAGACTATCAATACAGAGAGGAAAAAAAAGGGGTTCAATCTATTTGGGTTGCTGGCAGAGAAGGGAAAATGATGCAGTCTGCACCATCCCTTTCTGTCCATCCCCATGGTTGCTTGGCAGAGGAGTCAAACTAGAAACAGTGACCCCAGCTGAGTGTGAAATGGGAGAGGGGAGGGCCTGGGGTCCTTGAAGGGGGAACAGTGAGCTGCAGGCAGAGCAGATGGAAGCTGGCAGCTACCTGCTTCTTTTTCACAGAGTCAGAGAATCAGAGAAGCTCAGGGGTTGGAAGGCATCTCTGGAGATCCTCCATTCCAACCCCCCTGCCAGAGCAGGGTCACCCAGGGCAGGGCACACAGTATCTCTTGGGGTGACATCTTCCAGAGTCACAGACTGCAGCAGGTTGGAAGGGACCCTCCAAAGCCATCTTGTCCAACCCCCCTGAAGGCAGCAGGGACATCTCCAACTGGATCAGGCTGCTCAGGGCCACAGCAAGGCTGATCTTGAATGTCTCCAGGGATGAGGCCTCCACCACCTCCCCGGGCAGCCTGTGCCAGGCTCTCCCCAGCCTCACTGTGCAGAACTTCCTCCTGGTGTCCAACCTAACTCTGCCCTGCTCCACTTTCAAACCATTTGCTCTCATCCTATCCCCATAGCCCCTGCTGAACAATCTCTCCCCAGCCTGCCTGGAGGTCCCCTGCAGATTTACAGTGTCACAGTATCACCAGGGTTGGAAGAGACCTCAAAGATCATCAAGCCCAAGCTGTCACCACAGACCTCATGACTGAACCATGGCTCCAAGTGCCACATCCAATCCCCTCTGGAACACCTCCAGGGATGGGGACTCCACCACCTCCCTGGGCAGCACATCCCACTGACCAATGACTCTCTCTGTGAAGAACTCTCTCCTCACCTCCAACCTAAAACACACAGCAACACATCCAGGCAGGCTTTGAAAGTCTCCAGTTCTTCAGTGTGAGGGTGGTGAGACTCTGGCACAGGCTGCCCAGGGAGGTTGTGGCTGCCCCCTCCCTGGAGGTGTTGAAGGCCAGGCTGGGTGAGCCACCTGGGCTGGGTGAGATGCATCCCCAGCCACGGCAGGGGGCTTGGAGGAGGCATGGGATGGCATTCAACAAGTCCAAGTGCCAGGTGCTGCACTTTGGCTACGGCAATCCCATGCAGAGCTACAGGCTGGGGTCAGAGTGGCTGAGAGCTGCCAAACAGAGAGGGACCTGGGGGTGCTGATTGACAGCTGCCTGAATATGAGCCAGCAGTGTGCCCAGGGGGCCATGAGGGCCAAGGGCATCCTGGCCTGCATTAGGAATAGTGTGGCCAGCAGGAACAGGGAAGTCCTTGTGCCCTGTGCTCAGCACTGCTGAGGCCACACCTTGAGTCCTGTGTCCAGTTCTGGGCTCCTCAGCTCAAGAAGGACATTGAGAGACTTGAAGGTGTCCAGAGAAGGGCAAGAAAGCTGGGGAGGGGTCTGGAGCACAGCCCTGTGAGGAGAGGCTGAGGGAGCTGGGGTTGCTTAGCCTGCAGAAGAGGAGGCTCAGGGGAGACCTTCTTGCTCTCTCCAACTCCCTGCAGGGAGGTTGGAGCCAGGTGGGGGTTGGTCTCTTCTCCCAGGCACCAGCCCCAGAACAAGAGGACACAGTCTCAAGCTGTGCCAGGGGAGGTTTAGACTCGAGGTGAGGAGGAAGTTCTTCACCGAGTGAGTCATTCATCATTGGGATGTGCTACCCAGGGAGGTGGTGGAGTCCCCATCCCTGGAGGTGTTCCAGAGGGGATTGGATGTGGCACTTGGAGCCATGGTTTAGTCATGAGGTCTGTGGTGACAGGCTGGACTTGATGATCCTCGAGGTCCTTTCCAACCTAAGTTATACTGTGAGACTGTGATCCTGTGATGTCTGAGGTCCCTTCCAACCTGAGCCAGCCTGTGATTGTGTGATTCCCAGGATCCTTGTCAGGTGCCACTTCGGCTCCAAAGGCAGCCAGCCTTTTCTTGCAGTCTAAAGCCAAGCCAGAGGAAGCAATAATGGCTGGAGATCCGCTGCCAGAGTTGGGCTAAGCCAGCTGTGCTCAGCAGAGCTGGGGCTGGACCAGCAGCTTTCAGCACACTTCTCAGCTTTTGACATTCCCCTAATTGATCCAAAATGTTCCCAAACAGCTTCAGAACTTAACACACCACGGGGGGGGCTGGATGGGATTCCCTCCATTGTTCTGAGACACAACTCTGGGGCTCTTCTGCTCATGCCCACAGGTTTGTGCTTGGCAGTGCAGTGTGAGGGGCACGGAAGGGTTGGACAATCCTCTCCCTAAGGAGCAGTTCAGGGGGTGACTGAATCCAAGAAGCTCAGAACCATTTCGGTTGGCAAAACCCTTAAAGATCACTCAGCCCAACCATGCTCCAACTCTGCCAAGGCTGGGGCTAAACCATGGCCCTCAGCACCACACTTGTCCAGCTTTTAAACCCTTCCAGGGCTGGGGATCCAGCCACCTCCCTGGGCAGCCTGTGCCAGGCTTTGAGAATCCTTTCAGTGGAGAGGTTTCTTCTCATGTCCAAACTAAGCCTCCCCGGTGCAACCTGAGGCCACTTCCTCTTGTCCTATCACTTGTCACTAGGGAGAAGAGACCAACACCAGCCTCAGCCCAACCTCCTTTCAGGGAGGGCAGAGCGCCAGCAGGTCTCCTCTCAGCCTCCTCTTCTCCAGGCTGAACAACCTGAGTTCCCTGCCCAGCCCTGTTCTCCAGACCCTTCCCCAGCTTTGTCTCCCTCCCCTGGACCCACTCCAGCCCCTCAGTGTCCTTCCTGGAGTGGAGCAAAGTCTCTTGTACATACTGAAGCAAGGTAGGAAGGGCTGTGAGGAGAGGAACTATTGGTGGTGTTGTGTCTAACATAGGTGAGAGGAAGCCCCTGCCCATGGTGCTGGGGTTGGAACTCGATGGTCTCTAAGGACCCTCCCACCCAGCCCACTCTCTGGTTCTCTGCAGCGCCAGTCCTGGCAGTTTGCTGAGCAGTGGCCCCAGCATGGTGCATTGTGCTGCCTGAGCTGGTGAGGCCAGGCTGGCTGTGGGCTGCTGCCTGCCCTGCCAGCCCATGCTGGGTGCCCCTCTCCCCAGGGCACCCAAAGCCAACTCCCCCTTTCCCTCAGGCCACTGCCCTGGGAGGGAGCTGCTCGGAGACCTCCTGCAGCCAGCAATAAACCATCAGGGGCATCACTCCAAATTATCTGTGGTGATTTCCTCCCACAAAAGGGCTGGCACCAGAGGTGAGGTAATTCTATTTTAGATCTGGGGCTGATGGATAAAGATGAATTGATCACTGAACTAGAAATCGGTGGTTGCCTGGAGACCAGCGATCATGACCTGATTACATTAATTATGGGATAATAAAAGACAGCCCCAACCAGGCACAGCTACCTGCTGCCTCTCCCTGAAGCTGAATAAAGAGAGGAGGGAAAGTGGCTGGCAAGGAAAATAAACAGCCCAGTAAAAATTGGGGGAGGGGGAGTTGGGGAAATGCAAAGTTCCCTCTCAGACTTCCCAACCTGGCTAAAAGTTCTATTTCCACCCTGATATGGAATGGAATGGAATGGGAATGGAATGAGGAGAGGAGGAGAGGAGAGGAGGGAGAGGAGAGGAGAGGAGAGGAGAGGAGAGGAGAGGAGAGGAGAGGGAGAGGGAGAGGAGAGGAGAGGAGAGGAGAGGAGAGGAGAGGAGAGGGAGAGGAGGAGGGAGAGGAGAGGAGAGAGAGAGGAGAGGAGAGGGAGAGGAGAGAGGAGAGGAGGGAGAGGAGAGGAGAGGAGAGGAGAGGAGAGGAGAGGAGAGGAGAGGAGAGGAGAGGAGAGAATTGACCAGATTGGAAGAGACCTTCAAGATCATCGAGTCAAACCTATCAACCAACACCACCTAATCAACTCAACCATGGCACCAAGCACCTCATCAAGTCTCCTCCTGAACACCCCAGGGATGGGGACTCCACCACCTCCCTGGGCAGCACATTCCCATGGCCAATCTCTCTCTCTGTATAGAACTTCTTCCTCCCCTCCAGCCTAAACCTCCCCTGGCACAGCTTGAGACTGTGTCCTCTTCTTCTGGTGCTGGCTGCCTGGGAGAAGAGCCCAACCCCCACCTGGCTACAACCTCCCTGCAGGCAGTTGGAGAGAGCAAGAAGGTCTCCCCTGAGCCTCCTCTTCTGCAGGCTAAGCAACCCCAGCTCCCTCAGCCTCTCCTCACAGGGCTGTGCTCCAGACCCCTCCCCAGCTTTCTTGCCCTTCTCTGGACACCTTCCAGCATCTCAACATCTTTCCTGTACTGAGGAGCCCAGAACTGGAGACAGTACTCGAGTGTGGCCTAACCAGTGCCAGTGTACAGGGGCAGAATGACCTCCCTGCTCCTGCTGGCCACACTGTTCCTGATGCAGGCCAGGATGCCCTTGGCCCTCCTGGCTGCCTGGGCACACTGCAGGCTCATGTTCAGCCTACCATCAACCAGCACCCACAGGTCCCTCTCTGCCTGGCTGCTCTCAGCCACTCTGCCCCCAGCCTGTAGCACTGCCTGGGGTTGCTGTGGCCACTGTGCAGAACCTGGCACTTGGATGTGTTCAATCTCCTGCCCTTGGCCTCTGCCCATCTGTCCAGCCTGTCCAGGTCCCTCTGCAGAGCTCTCCTACCCTCCAGCAGATCAACTCCTGCCCCCAGCTTGCTGTCATCTGCACATTTACTGCTGATGGACTCAATGCCCTCATCCAGATCATCAATGAAGATGTTAAAGAGGATGGGGCCCAGCACTGATCTTTGGGGCACACCACTGGTGCCTGGCCAAAAAGAATCTGAAAAGAATGGGGCTGGGGGTGGGGGCTTTGGTTCTTCTTTTTGAGGTCTTTCCAGGTGAAAAATGAAAGCAGCAATTAGAAAAGGAAAGTGGCAGAGAAAGAATGGGAAGGGGGAAGGAAAAAAAAAAGGGGAAGGGGGGGGGAGAAAGGAGGAAAAGAAAAAGAAGAAGTAGTAATCAAGATAATTGGAGATTTCTGAGTGGTAGAAAATTGATAAGGGAAAGGCAAAGGCATTAAAGAAAAATCCAGCTGATGAGTTATGGATAATAGGAGCTGTTATTATCAACAGGGTGAAAAAGAAGCTTAATTGTGGTATGCACTGAAAGCTGGCAAAAGATGAGGGAAATGATAAAATTACCTCCTAAAATTAATAGCAGTGACACAGGGAAGAGCCAAAAAAAAACCCCAGGCAGTGTCATTATCTTGGTCAAGCAGCTCAGAAGCTCCTCAGGGCACTTGGAGGAAGCTGAACTTCAGGAAGCCTACCAACGACTTTTCTGCCTGTGAGGGCCCTGGGGCAGGGCTGGGAATGGTGAGCTGGATGCTGGGGGGACTCTGAAATGTGGCACTTCGTGGAATCAGGGAGTGGGGGTGGGGTGGGAGAGACCTGTAAAGGGCATCCAGTCCAACCCCCCTGCAGCCAGCAGGGAGAGCTGCAGCTGGAGCAGGCTGCTCAGAGCCCCAACCAAACTCACCTGGACTGGCTCCAGGGATGGGGCAGCTCTCACCTCTCTGGGCAGCCTGGGACAGGCTCTCACCAACCTCAGCCTCAAACATTTCTTCCTTCTCTCCAGCCTCAATCTCCCTCCTTTAGTTCAAACCCTCACTCCTTCGCCTGTCACCACAGGCCCTGCTCAAAAGTGTTCCCAGCTTTATAATCAGCCCTTGAAGCACTGCAAGGCCACCAGAAGGTCTCCCTGGAGCCTTCTCTTTTCCAGGCTGCCCAAGCCCAACTCTCTCAGCCTGGCCTCCCAGCAGAGGGCTTCCAGCCCTGCCAGCACTGCTGTGGCCTCCTCTGGCCCTGCTCCAGCAGGTCCCTGGCTGTGCTGAGGGCTCCAGAGCTGCCCCAGCACTGCAGGGGAGTCTTAGCAGGTGGTAGAGGTGGGAGCTGCCCAATGCAGGTGAAGTTGTGTGGGGCTCTGAGCCACCTGCTCTAGCTGCAGATGCAGGGATTGGACTGGAGGAGCTGCAGAGAATAGAATAGAATAGAATAGAATAGAATAGAATAGAATAGAATAGAATAGAATAGAATAGAATAGAATAGAATAGAATAGAATAGAATAGAATAGAATAGAATTAACCTGGTTGGAAAATACCTTTGATATCATCAAGTCCAACCTATCACCCAGCACCATCTGATCAACTAAACCATGGCACCAAATGCCTCATCCTGGCTCTTCCTAAACACCTCCAGGGATGGGGACTCCACCACCTCCCTGGGCAGCACATTCCCATGGCCAATCTCTCTCTCTGTATAGAATTTCTTCCTTACATCCAGCCTAAACCTCCCCTGGCACAGCTTGAGACTGTGTCCTCTTGTTCTGGGGCTGGCTGCCTGGGAGAAGAGACCAACCCCCACCTGGCTACAACCTCCCTGCAGGGAGTTGCAGAGAGCAAGAAGGTCTCCCCTGAGCCTCCTCTTCTGCAGGCTAAGCAACCCCAGCTCCCTCAGCCTCTCCTCCCAGGGCTGTGCTCCAGACCCCTCCCCAGCTTTCTTGCCCTTCTCTGGACACCTTCCAACATCTTTCCTGTACTGAGGAGCCCAGAACTGGACACAGGACTCCAGGTGTGGCCTAAGCAGTGCTGAGCACAGGACAGAATGATTTCCCCAGCTCAAATCCACTTGAAACAATAAAGAAAGGTTTGGGTTCCTGTGTGGTGAGTTAGAGGCATCTGAACCTCAGCCAGGGAATTGTCTCTGGCACTCCCAGCAGCCTCTTAGATTTAGGTGGATGAAACCCCTCAGTTGTATAGGTGACCCAGCACAAGCATCACAGAGCCAGCTCCTGCTGGCCACACTATTCCTGATGCAGGCCAGGATGCCATTAGCCTTCTTGGCCCCCTGGGCACACTTCTGGCTCCTGTTCAGCCTAGAGGTCCCTTCCATCTCCACCCAATCTGTGATTCTCTGATCTCAGACCTGCTTTGTCCTCCAGCCCCTAGAGTGGGCAGGAGCTGCACCGAGCTGCTGGGGAGAGCTGAGCTCAGAGCTCCCAGCTCCCCCCAGCCAGGAGCAGCTGCCTCCAGGAGGGGAGTGGGCCCAGGGTGGGGGCTGTGGGCTTGGCACTGGGCTGGGTTGGCCTTGCTCTGGAATGCAAAAGAGTGGTTTCCAGAGTGGCAAAA
Organism: Melanerpes aurifrons; assembly: GCA_011125475.1. Taxonomy (NCBI): domain Eukaryota; kingdom Metazoa; phylum Chordata; class Aves; order Piciformes; family Picidae; genus Melanerpes; species Melanerpes aurifrons. The sequence continues at coordinate 1,593,960 of WWNC01000033.1, read as the reverse complement.
AGGTAATTTCGATGTTAAACCCTTCGTGATTGCACAAATTGCATGTATTATTCCAGCTGAATTGTGGAGGGATTAATCTGACCTTAATAGAATACCCCTAATAATTTATATTATTATCTTTAATAATATTAATTCTACTTAATTTTTTGTGTGTGCCCCCCTCCCCCCTTTCCTCCCCCATTTACTTTGTTCATTTGAGGGCAGCTCCACTGAGCTCTGGAGCATTTCAGCTCTTGGTGTGCAGCAGTCACTTATCATTTGCACAAGTGGGGATTCCACCAGGCAATTTCCAGGGAAATAAAGATCATCTCTCTGTGAAAGGAACCTTCAAGAAATTATAGCATTAAATGAGTAGATATTAATGTCTCCTAATCTGTCCTGAAGTGTCTGCCACCTAAACATGGATTGATTTCTTTCTTTATTTACTTTCCCTTTCCTTCTAGGGGGATCTTTTAGTCTGCTCTTTCACTTATTAAGACAACCTCAGGAGGTTCAACAAGGCCAAGGGCAAGGTCCTGCAGCTGGGGCAGGGCAATCCCAGGCACTGCTATAGGCTGGGCAGGGACTGGCTGGAGAGCAGCCCTGAAGAAAAGGCCTTGGGGGTGCTGGGGGAGGAGAAGCTCAGCAGGAGCCAGCAGGGAGCACTTGCAGCCCAGAGAGCCAAGCAGAGCCTGGGCTGCAGCAAGAGAAGTGTGGCCAGCAGGGCCAGGGAGGGGATTCTGCCCCTCTGCTCCACTCTGCTGAGACCACAGCTGGAGCTCTGGGGCCAGCTCTGGAGCCTCTGTGCCAGGAAGGCTCTAGAGGGGCTGGAAGGTGTCCAGAGAGGGCCAGGAGGAGGAGCAGAGGGCTGGAGCTGCTCTGCTGTGAGCACAGCCTGAGGGAGTTGGGGTTGTGCAGGCTGGAGAGGAGAAGGCTCTGAGGAGACCTAACTGTGGCCTTGCAGGATCTGCAGGGGGCTCCAAGCAAGCTGGGGAGGGACTTTTGAGGGTGTCAGGGAGGGATAGGACTGGGAGGGATGGAGCAAAACTAGAAATGGGGAGATTGAGATTGGCTGTGAGGAAGAAGTTGTTCCCATGAAGGTGGTGAGAGCCTGGCACAGGCTGCCCAGGGAGGTGTTTGCAGCCAGGCTGGATGTGGCTGTGAGCAACCTGCTGTGGTGTGAGGTGTCCCTGCCCATGGCAGGGGGTCAGGACTGGCTGAGCCTTGAGGTCCCTTCCAACCCTGACAATTCTATGATTCTATGGAAATAAAGCAGTTGGGCTCAGAGTGCCAGGGAAATAGAAGCCCCTTGGCAGTGGGATGGTGCCCCTGGGGCTGCAGCTGGTCTGGGGGCTGTGCATCTCATTAGGATCTATCTCACCATGGCAAGAGCTGAAGCATTATTTCACTAAGTGCCTGGAAATTTCAGCCAGCCTAAGGAAGCTGTCAGAATTCTACTCATAAAGCAGTGGCAATGTTTATTTGGTGGGTTGGCAGCAGGCAGTTGCCAGTAGGTGCTGTGTTGTTTGCAAGCTATTAATGCACCAGCATGGGCACAGGGTGAGGGTGAGCCCCGAGGGCCAGGAGAGAGGCTGGGGGCTGGGGGCTCCCATCTCAACCCAGGCTTGGTGAGGGGCTCACAGATGGGCAAGGGGCACACAGCTTGGTGGGGGGCTGCCAGATTGGCAAAGGGCTCCTGGCTCTGTGGGGGGCTGCCAGATTGGCAAAGGGCTCCTGGCTCTGTGAGGGGCTCCTGGCTTGGCAAGGGGCTCCTGGATCAGTGAGGGGCTCCTGGATCAGTGAGGGGCTCCTGGCTTGGCAAGGGGATCCTGGATCAGTTAGGGGCTCCTGGCTCCGTGAGGGGCTCCTGGCTCCATGAGGGGCTCCTGGCTTGCTGAGGGGCTCCTGGCTCTGCAAAGGGCTTCCAGCTTGGTGAGGGGCTCCTGGCTCAGTGATCAGCTCCTGTCTTGGCAAAGGGCTTCTAGCTCAGTGAGTAGCTCCTGGCTTGCTGAAGGGCTCCCAGCTCAGCTTGGGACTCTCAGGCTTGGCAAGGGGTGGCCAGTTTGGCAAAGGGCTCCTGGCTTGGTGAGGATCTCCCAGCCTGGCTAGGAGCTTCCAGCTCAGTAAGAGGCTCCCAGTTTGGCTCAGGGCTCCTGGCTTGGCAAGGGGCTCCCAGCTTGCAAGGGGCTCTCAGCTCAGCCAGGGCTCCCACAGAGCTGAGGAGCTGCTCCATCCTGCAGCAATATGGGGCTGCCAGCCCTGCTTCATGGCAAGGGTGACAACACTGAACTGCTGCCTGCTGCAGAGCAGAGGGGCTTGGGGTAGGAAGGGACATCTCAGTGTGGTCAGGGAGCCCAGCACAGTTCAGTCAGGGAGCCCAGCACAGTTCAGTCAGGGAGCCCAGCACAGTTCAGTCAGTCAGAGAGCCCAGCACAGTTCAGTCAGTCAGGGAGCCCAGCACAGTTCAGTCAGTCAGGGAGCCCAGCACAGTTCAGTCAGGGAACCCAGCACAGTTCAGTCAGAGAGCCCAGCACAGTTCAGTCAGGGAACCCAGCACAGTTCAGTCAGGGAACCCAGCACAGTTCAGTCAGTCAGGGAACCCAGCACAGTTCAGTCAGTCAGGGAACCCAGCACAGTTCAGTCAGTCAGGGAACCCAGCACAGTTCAGTCAGTCAGGAACCCAGCACAGTTCAGTCAGGGAACCCAGCACAGTTCAGTCAGGGAACCCAGCACAGTTCAGTCAGTCAGGGAACCCAGCACAGTTCAGTCAGGGAACCCAGCACAGTTCAGTCAGGGAACCCAGCACAGTTCAGTCAGAGAGCCCAGCACAGTTCAGTCAGGGAACCCAGCACAGTTCAGTCAGGGAACCCAGCACAGTTCAGTCAGTCAGGGAGCCCAGCAAAGTTCAGTCAGTCAGGGAACCCAGCACAGTTCAGTCAGGGAACCCAGCACAGTTCAGTCAGTCAGGGAACCCAGCACAGTTCAGTCAGAGAGCCCAGCACAGTTCAGTCAGGGAACCCAGCACAGTTCAGTCAGGGAACCCAGCACAGTTCAGTCAGGGAGCCCAGCACAGTTCAGTCAGAGAGCCCAGCACAGTTCAGTCAGGAGCCCAGCACAGTTCAGTCAGGAGCCCAGGACAGTTCAGTCAGGAGCCCAGCACAGTTCAGTCAGGGAGCCCAGCACAGTTCAGTCAGGGAGCCCAGCACAGTTCAGTCAGGGAACCCAGCACAGTTCAGTCAGGGAACCCAGCACAGTTCAGTCAGGGAGCCCAGCACAGTTCAGTCAGGGAGCCCAGCACAGTTCAGTCAGGGAGCCCAGCACAGTTCAGTCAGGGAACCCAGCACAGTTCAGTCAGGGAGCCCAGCACAGTTCAGTCAGGGAGCCCAGCACAGTTCAGTCAGTCAGGGAGCCCAGCACAGTTCAGTCAGAGAGCCCAGCACAGTTCAGTCAGTCAGGGAGCCCAGCACAGTTCAGTCAGTCAGGGAGCCCAGCACAGTTCAGTCAGGGAACCCAGCACAGTTCAGTCAGGGAGCCCAGCACAGTTCAGTCAGGGAACCCAGCACAGTTCAGTCAGGGAACCCAGCACAGTTCAGTCAGGGAGCCCAGCACAGTTCAGTCAGGGAGCCCAGCACAGTTCAGTCAGGGAGCCCAGCACAGTTCAGTCAGAGAGCCCAGCACAGTTCAGTCAGTCAGGGAGCCCAGCACAATTCAGTCAGGGAACCCAGCACAGTTCAGTCAGTCAGGGAGCCCAGCACAGTTCAGTCAGAGAGCCCAGCACAGTTCAGTCAGGGAACCCAGCACAGTTCAGTCAGGGAGCCCAGCACAATTCAGTCAGGGAACCCAGCACAGTTCAGTCAGTCAGGGAGCCCAGCACAATTCAGTCAGGGAACCCAGCACAGTTCAGTCAGTCAGGGAACCCAGCACAGTTCAGTCAGTCCCAGGTTCAGTCAGGGACCCAGCACAGTTCAGTCAGGAGCCCAGCACAGTTCAGTCAGGGAACCCAGCACAGTTCAGTCAGGGAACCCAGCACAGTTCAGTCAGTCAGGGAGCCCAGCACAGTTCAGTCAGAGAGCCCAGCACAGTTCAGTCAGGGAGCCCAGCACAGTTCAGTCAGGGAGCCCAGCACAGTTCAGTCAGAGAGCCCAGCACAGTTCAGTCAGGGAGCCCAGCACAGTTCAGTCAGAGAGCCCAGCACAGTTCAGTCAGTCAGGGAGCCCAGCACAGTTCAGTCAGGGAGCCCAGCACAGTTCAGTCAGGGAGCCCAGCACAGTTCAGTCAGAGAGCCCAGCACAGTTCAGTCAGGGAGCCCAGCACAGTTCAGTCAGGGAGCCCAGCACAGTTCAGTCAGGGAGCCCAGCACAGTTCAGTCAGTCAGGGAGCCCAGCACAGTTCAGTCAGAGAGCCCAGCACAGTTCAGTCAGGGAGCCCAGCACAGTTCAGTCAGAGAGCCCAGCACAGTTCAGTCAGTCAGGGAGCCCAGCACAGTTCAGTCAGTCAGAGAGCCCAGCACAGTTCAGTCAGTCAGGGAGCCCAGCACAGTTCAGTCAGGGAACCCAGCGCAGTTCAGTCAGGGAGCCCAGCACAGTTCAGTCAGGGAACCCAGCACAGTTCAGTCAGTCAGGGAACCCAGCACAGTTCAGTCAGTCAGGGAGCCCAGCACAGTTCAGTCAGAGAGCCCAGCACAGTTCAGTCAGGGAGCCCAGCACAGTTCAGTCAGAGAGCCCAGCACAGTTCAGTCAGTGAGGGAGCCCAGCACAGTTCAGTCAGTGAGGGAGCCCAGCACAGTTCAGTCAGGGAGCCCAGCACAGTTCAGTCAGGGAGAGCATTTCTGGATGCATCTTCAAATGTGCCTTTTCCTGGCTTACTTGATTTCAACTTCTGGGTTTGGTGTTTTTCTTTGGTTTGGTTTGGTTTGGTTTGGTTTGCTTTACTTTGGTTTGCTTTGCTTTGCTTTCTTTGCTTTGCTTTGCTTTGGCTTGACTTCAGTCTCCCAGAAGTTTAAATCCCAGCAGCAATACTGCGTTGATCCAGAGTGGCTGCTCCCAGCTGGCTCATGGAAGGGTGTAAACCTGCTGCTGGTTTGTAGAACAGAATCATACAATAGTTTAGGCTGGGAAAGGCCTTTAAGATCATCAGATCCAACCATTGCCAGGTCCATCACTAAACCATGGCCCTCAGCACCACATCTATGTGGCTATGGACCCCCTTCAGAGATAGGGGCTCAACCCCTGCCCTGAGCAGCCTGTTCCAAGGCTTGACAACCCTTTTGGGGAAGAAATTGTTCCCCATGTCCAATGTAAACCTCCCCTGCTGGAGTTTCAGGCCATTTCCTCTCATCCTGCCACTTGTTCCTTGAGACCAACCTCACCTCACTGCAGCCTCCTTCCAGGGAGCTGTAGAGAGCAATGAGGTCTCCCTCAGCCTCCTCTGCTCCAGGCTGAACACCCCCAGCTCCCTCAGCTGCTGCTCCCCAGCCCTGTTCTGCAGACCCTTCCCCAGCTTTTTTGGCCTTCTCTGGACCTGCTCCAGCCTTTCAACATCCTTCTCAGAGTGGGGGCCCAAAAATGGCCTTACCAGTGCTGAGTACAGGGGGATGGGTGCCACCCTACTCCTCCTGGCCACACCACTGCTGATCCAGGCCAGGACTGTAGTGGTCTTCTTGGCCACCTGGGCACACAGTGGCTCATGTTCAGCTGCTGTCAACCAGCACCCCCAGGTCCTTCTCTGGCAGGCAGGTTCCAACCACTCTGCCCCAAGCCTCCATGGGGTTGTTGCTTCCCAAGTGCAGGACCTGGCACTTGGCCTTGGTGAGCCTCATCACACTGGCCTTGGCCCAATGATCCAGCCTGGCCAGGTCCCTCTGCAGAACCTCCCTACCCCCTAGCAGATCAACACTGCCACCCAACTCAGTGTCATTTCCAGACCATAAGCAGCCTCAAATTTCCAGCTCAAACATTTCCTCACCAGGCAGAAAGGATGAACACAGGTCAGGGATAGGTTGAAGGCAGCAAAGCTGAGAGATGAATAGACCACAGAGGGATTTACTGGGGATGCAGCCCAGGGAAGGAGCCTTGTGTAGAGGCTGAGCATCACTCCTGGTGCTACCTTTCACACAGAATCACAGAACAATAGGGGTTGGATGGGAGCTTGACAGTCCAAGCCCTCTGCCAGAGCAGAATTAGCCGGGGGTTAGGATTTTGGAGGGACTCTGGAGATGAGCAAGTCCAACCCCCAGCCAGAGCAGGACCCTAGAATCCAGCACAGGTCACACAGGAACACATCCAGGTGGGTTTGGAAAGTCTCCAGAGAAGGAGACTCCACCACCTCTCTGGGCAGCCTGCTCCAGGCTCCAGCACCCTCACAGGGACAAAGTTTCCCCTCCTGTTCCCCTGGCAGCTGCTCTGCTCCAGCTGGCACCCAGTGCCCCTTGGCCTGTCCTTGGCCATCCCTGAGCAGAGCCTGGCCCCAGCCCTGCCCATCTTTATCCCCAGCACTGAGGGCAGCCCTCAGCCCAGGGGTGAGGGGCAGCAGCTCTGAGGGGCAGCGGACTGCAGGGGGAGCTGAGCGCTGCTGCAGGTCGCCAGCGCCACAGAAACCCCAGGTGCCACCGGGGAGGATTCCCTGCCAGGCGCACAGCCGGACGGGCAGCGCCCAGGCGTGCCCGAGGTGGCTCGGCAGCTGAGGTTGGATTACAGCTGACAATGTGCCACGTGTGAGGCTCTTTGTCTGGGCTGAGCCCGGGGAAGTTTATGAGCTGCTTTCAGGGGTGACGGTGTCTGCGGCGGCGCGGCACAAAGGGCTCCGCTGGGCTGGGCACATGACTCACGCGTGGGCAAGCCAGGAGAGGGTGGTTTGGAGCACCCCAGATAAGTGCTAATCAAATTAATCACCATGTATTTAACATATCCTATTTGTGACAGTGAAGAATAGCTCAGGAATACTGCAGTCCTTCAAGCCTCCCAGCCCGTGGCCCACACGCGGCGCGCTGCGGCTGGAACGATGACTCCAGAGCCCAGCCTCTGCTCAGCGTTCCAGCCCTCATCTCCCAGGGGTCTGACTGCTTGGTGTTGCACCAGAGCAGCCACAAAGCTCCAGAGCTCACTGCTCCCTGAAGCTTCACTCCAGCAGAGCAGCACAAGCTCCCCAGCATCACGGAATCATAGAACCACAGAGTTGTTTTGGTGGCAAAAGCCCTCTAAGATCATCCAATCCAACCATCAGCCCAACTCCATCAAACCTCTTGCAGCCAGGGGAGTGGCCACCAGGTGAGGACAGGTGCAGGTCACCATATCTTGGTCCTGTGAGAGCCAGGACATCCCTGTTTGTGGACATGAGAGTTTGCTCAGTCAGAAACAGAAGAAGGGAAAGACAAGAGGTTGTGTTTTCATGGGATGGTTTGGGTTGGAAGGGACCTCCAAAGGCCATCTAGTCCAACCCCTCTTAGGCTTTGTCAAAGAACCACAGAATTGTTTGGGTGGAAAAGGCCTCTAAGATCACCCAGCCCAACCCTCAACCCAAGCGCACCATGGCCCCGAACCATGGCCCCAAGTGCCATGGCCACAGGTTTCTGGAGCCCCTCCAGGCATGGGGACTCCACCACCTCCCTGGGCAGCCTGTGCCAGTCCTGACCACTCTTGCAGCTAAGAATATTTTCCTCATCTCCAACCTCACCCTCCCCTGGCACAACTTCAGGCCATTTCCTCTCCTTCTATCACCTGAGACTAGGGAGAAGAGACCAACCCCCAGCTCTACAGGGAGCTGCAGAGGTCTCCCCTCAGCCTCCTCTTCCCCAGGCTGAACACCCCCAGCCCCCTCAGCTGCTCCTCCTCAGCCCTGTTCTGCAGACCCTTCCCCAGAGTGGTTGCCCATCTCTGGACCTGCTCCAGCCTCTCAACATCCTTCTTGGTGTGAGGGCCCAAACCTAACCCAACTCAAGGTTCAGCCTCACCAGTGCTGAGCACATGGCTTGGGGCTGCTGTGGTGCCTTTGCAGCAGGGGACCACAGGAGCTGGAAGGGAGGTAAATCCTTGTGGAGAGCTGAAGGGAAAACCTTGCAAGCCATCCTGGTTTAATAAACTTCCAGCTCTGAAGTTTCATCTCCTAAAGGGCTGTTCACACTGCAATAAATCCTGGCTGTGAGGTTTCCCTGAGTTTTAATTACCCAGGCAGGTCGCAGGGTCTGCGCTGTGCTGTTAATAGGATCCCCAGGAAAAGGCGGGGGGGGGGGAAGGAAAGGCAGCCAGGTCTGCCACAATGCATGAGACTTGTTAAAGGGCTGGGTTTTAATTAGTTTTAACTGATAAGTTAATGAATGAATTTGCAAACACACAGTCAGGGCATGTATTTGATATCAGCAAGCAGATGCTGGGATTTAGCAGCCAGCATTTTTAGGCTGGAGATGAGGAAGGAATTCTTGAGAGGGAGGCTGGGGAGACTCTGGCACAGGTTGCCCAGGGAGGCTGTGGCTGCCTCCTGCCTGGAGGTGTTCAGGGCCAGGCTGGATGAGGCCTTGAGCAAGCTGGGCTGGGGGGAGGTGTCCCTGCCCATGGCAGGGGGTTGGCACTGGGTGATCTTGAAGGTCCCTTCCAACCTAAACCATTCTGTGATTCTCTGATTCTCTGAGTCTTGAACCCATCCTGGCAGCTGCAGCAGGTCACAGGAGCTGTTCTGTGGATATTTGCTCCACCTGCAGAACCTTCTCTGCTCTCATCTCAGCTCTGGGTCTGTGCTGGGAGTCTGATCCCTGCCCCTTGGCTGTGATGAGGGAGGAGTTGTACAACTCATCACGAGGGTGACCCAGCTGGGTGACAGGTGACCCCAGATGGGGATGTGTGGAGCTTGGAGGAGGGCTGGGGCTTGAAGAGGAAATGTGATCCCAGTACCTGAAAGGGGTCTACAAGAAAGCTGGGGATGGACTTGTGACAAGAGCTTTTAGTGCCAGGAAAAGGGGCAATGGCTTTGAGCTGGGAGAGAGCACATTGAGACTGGAGAGGAGGAAGGAATTCTTGAGAGTGAGGGTGGGGAGGCTCTGGCACAGGTTGCCCAGGGAGGCTGTGGCTGCCTCCTGCCTGGAGGTGTTGAAGGCCAGGCTGGATGAGGCCTTGAGCACCCTGGGCTGGGGGGAGGTGTCCCTGCCCAGGGCAGGGGGTTGGAACTTTAAGGTTCTTTCCAACCCAAACTATTCTCTGCCCCAGTGAGAGCACACCTGGAATACTGTATCCAGTGTGGGGCTTCCCAGTTCAAGGGAGACAGGGATCTGCTGGAGAGAGTCCAAGAGAGGCTATGAGGATGATTAAGAGACTTGAATATGTCTTCTGTGAAGGGAGACTTGAGAGCCCTGGGGCTGTCTAGTCTGCAGAAGAGCAGCTTAAGAGGGGATCTGATCAATGTCTGTCAATATCTGAGGGGTGGGTGTCAGGATGAAGGTGCCAGATTCCTTTTGGTGGTGCCCAAGGATAGGACAAGGAACAATAGGCAGAAAGTGGAATCCAGGAAGTTCTACCTCAACATGAGGAGAAACCTCTTCATTGTGAAGGTGCTGGAGCTCTGGAGCAGGCTGCCCAGAGAGGCTGTGGAGTCTCCTTCTCTGGAGACTTTCAAGGCCCTGCTGGATGTGTTCTGTGTGACCTGCTCTAGGTGGTCCTGCTTGAAGGTCTCAAGACTCACCAGGATGTGTTCCTGTGTGCCCTGCCCTGGGTGACCATGCTTTGGCAGGGGGCTTGGACTTAAGGATCTCCAGACCCACCTGGAGGTGTTCTTGTGTGAGCTGCCCAGGGTGACCCTGCTCTGGTAGGGGGTTTGGACTGGATGATCTCTGGAGGTCCCTTCCAGCCCCTGCCATGCTGTGGTTCTGTGGTTCTACAAATCTGTGATTTAGCAGGGAACACTCATCAGCAAAGAGCCCCTGTGCCTGCCTGGAGTGCAGGATCCAACACAGCTGAGGATCCCCACACAGTGATTTCCATCACTCCCCAGTGAAAGCAGGAAGGCTCCAGTTAGGCTGGGCCCCATCCTTTTAATATCTTCATTAATGATCTGGATGAGGGGATTGAGTCCCTCATCAGTAAATGTGCAGATGACAGCAAGCTGGGAGCAGATGTTGGTCAGTTAGAGGACAGAAGGGCTCTGAAGAGGGACCTTGCCAGGCTGGACAGATGGGCAGAGGCCAACAGGATGGCATTCAACAAGTCCAAGTGCCAGGGGCTGCACTTTGGCCACAGCAGCCCCAGGCAGTGCTACAGGCTGGGGTCAGAGTGGCTGAGAGCTGCCAGGCAGAGAGGGACCTGGGGGTGCTGATTGACAGCCGCCTGAACATAAGCCAGCAGTGTGCCCAGGTGGCCAAGAAGGCCAAGGGCATCCTGGCCTGCATCAGGAAGAGTGTGGCCAGCAGGAGCAGGGAAGGCATTGTGCCCTTGTACTCTGCATTGGTTAGGCCACACCTTGAGTCCTGTGTCCAGTTCTGGGCTTCTCAGTTCAAGAAGGACATTGAGAGACTTGAAGGTGTCCAGAGAAGGGCAACAAGGCTGGGGAGGGGTCTGGAGCACAGCCCTGGGAGGAGAGGCTGAGGGAGCTGGGGTTGCTTAGCCTGCAGAAGAGGAGGCTCAGGGGAGACCTTCTTGCTCTCTGCAGGGAGGTTGGAGCCAGGTGGGGGCAAGCAGCACCAGAACAAGAGGACACAATCTCAAGCTGTGCCAGGGGAGGTTTAGACTCGAGGCGAGGAGAAAGTTCTTCCCAGAGAGAGTTGTTAGCCATTGGGATGTGCTGCCCAGGGAGGTGGTGGAGTCCCCATCCCTGGAGGTGTTCCAGAGGGGATTGGATGTGGCACTTGGTGCCATGGTCTAGTCATGAGGTCTGTGGTGACAGGTTGGACTTGATGATCTTTGAGGTCTTTTCCAACCTGGGTGATTCTGTGGTTCATTCTGCTCTGCCATGACACTGGAACGGAGAGAAGGATGAACCTGCTGCTGGGCCCAGAAAGCCACAATTCCTCTCTGGCAGGCTGGCAGAGCAGAGTCAGGATTTCCTCAGCACTCCTGCTAAGTCCAACTCTAACTTTCAATTCCTTCCACTTATGCTGCTTAGCAGAGGGATAACTGCAAATCACTTTAATCTCATTTGCCCCCAAACAGCGATGCCACAGCTCTCACTCACAAACTCCTCCTTCACCCAGCATCTCTCTAGGAATAGCAATGCCACAGATGAGTTTTCAATTAAAGCAGAGCCTCAGCCTTCTCTCTCTGTCTCAGCAACGTTTTGTTAGCCTTTTCTGAGCTTACAGCACCTGATGTGTGGATAAGAATTCTGTCTTCTGGGGATTTGCAGCTAAATCTATTATTTAAATCCCATTTATTAAGGCTCTTTGCTTCAGCATCTGAATTTGCTTGGACACCTTTTGGTTTTTTTCCCCCTGCCAAACACAATCCTCAGCAGGATGCAGCTCCTGAGCTGCGCCCTGAGCATGCAGCCTTGCTGTCTTGTTCAACATCTTTGTGGGTGCCACGGACAGTGGCACTGAGTGCAGCCTCAGCAGGTTTGCTGATGACACCAAGCTGTGTGGTGCAGCAGACAGGCTGGAGGGAAGGGATCCATCCAGAGGGACCTGGACAGGCTGGAGAGGTGGGCACAAGCCAACCTCAGGAGGTTCAACAAGACCAAGGGCAGGGTCCTGCAGCTGGGTGGAGGCAATCCCAGGCACAAATGCAGGCTGGGCAGGGACTGGCTGGAGAGCAGCCCTGAGGAGAGAGCCTTGGGGGTGCTGGGGGAAGAGAAGCTCACCAGGAGCTCTCAGTGTGCACTTGCAGCCCAGAAAGCCAATCAGATCCTGGGCTGCAGCAGAAGTGTGGCCAGCAGGGCAAGGGAGGTGATTCTCCCCCTCTGCTCAGCTCTGGGGAGACCCCACCTGGAGTCCTGCCTCCAGTTCTGGAGCCCCTATTGCAAGAGGGATCTGGAGGCGCTGGAAGGTGTCCAGAGCAGGGCCAGGAGGATGAGCAGAGGGCTGGAGCACCTCTCCTGTGAGGACAGACTGAAGGGGTTGGAGCTGTTCAGTCTGGAAAAGAGAAGGCTCCCAGGTGACCTCATTGTGGCCTTCCAGGATCTGAAGGGGGCTCCAGGAAGGCTGGGGAGGGACTGCTCAGGATCTCAGGCAGTGCTAGGACTAGGGGGAATGGAATGAAGCTGGAGGTGGGGAGATTGAGGCTGGAGGGGAGGAGGAAGTTCTTCCCCAGGAGTGTGGTGAAGCCCTGGACTGGGTTGTGCAGGGAGGTGGTTGAGGCCCTGTCCCTGGAGATGTTTAAGGCCAGGCTGGCTGAGGCTGTGGCCAGGCTGATGTAGTGTGGGGTGTCCCTGCCCATGGCAGGGGGGTTGGAACTAGATGATCCTTGTGGTCCCTTCCAGCCCTGACTGTGATACTATGTGCAGCCTGTGGGCACTTGCCAAGCCTGAGCAGCTCCTGGGGTTAGCAGCCAGGCTGACTGCATCCCTGGTGTGTTCTCCTGCAGTCCAGCATGTTGGCCAAGGGGGCCAGTGGTATCCTGGGGTGCATTAAGAAGAATCCCAGAGAGTGGTGGTGAATGGTGCCACAGCCAGCTGGCAGCCAGGTACCAGTGGTGTGCCCCAGGGAGCAGTGCTGGGCCCCAGCCTGTTCAATATCTTTATTGATGATCTGGATGAGGGCACTGAGTCCATTATCAGTAAATGTGCAGATGACAGCAAGCTGGGGGCAGGAGTTGATCTGCTGGAGGGGAGAGCTCTGCAGAGGGACCTTGCCAGGCTGGACAGATGGGCAGAGTCCAAGGGCAGGAGACTGAACACATCCAAGTGCCAGGTTCTGCACATGGGCACAAGGAACAATGGGCAGAAACTGGAACCCAGGAAGTTCCACCTCAACCTGGGGAGAAACTCCTTTGGTGTGAGGGTGCTGGAGCCTTGGAGCAGGCTGCCCAGAGAGGTTCTGAGTCTCATTCTCTGGAGACTTTTAAGGTCCTGCTGGGTGTGTTCCTGTGTGGCCTGCTCTAGGTGGTCCTGCTTTGGCAGGGGGCTTGGACTCAATGATCTCCAGAGGTCCCTTCCAGCCCCTGTCATTCTATGGTTCTGTAGGTCCTGGGTGAGGCAGAGCTGCTCAGGCTCTGCTCAGGACACCCAATCATGGCAGTCTCCAGGAGGGCAGATGGGCTCCAAGCATCTTCCTCCCACCAAGGCAGGTGGCCAAAGTGGACCTCCAGCTGGGGACTGCTGCCTTGCACCTGCAGGTAAAGGCAGGGTAGATTGCCACAGTGGGAGTTGGCCACTGCATTAGTTGGGAGCAGAAGGAAGCCCTTGCTGCCAGGAGGCTGTGTTGCATGGTCATTAAAACACAGGCAAGAGGTGTCCCATGGCTTGGGATTTTATTGCCTTGCAGTTTGCTCTCAGAGTGTTGTGTTCATGCAGCCTCAATGCCTCTGAAACCAAAGGTTTCATTTTGCACACTCCACATTGGAGTGGTTACAAATGCTCCTAAGCCCTTGCATTTGCTCCTGAGGTTCAGCTGTGTCCTGGGACATGCAGAGCTCTAGCTCTCCACAAATCCACTCAGAACAAGGGAAGCAAAGCACCACATGGATGCAAACCCAGGCCATCAGCTCTGCACTCACAGGCTGGGGAGGTGCCCAGGGAATTGTCACCCCCCCCAAACAGTTGCTCCTAAAGATTCAGCCTCTGTGATGTGCACAGAAGTTTTGATGCACATGAAGGACATGTTAACCATCCTGCAGGGAAAAGCCTCACATCTCAACCTGTATGGTTTGGGGGCTCCCTGCTTCAGGAAGGACAGAGACCTGCTGGAGAGGGTACAGCAAAGGGCTAGAAAGATGCTGAGGGCACTGCAACATCTCCCTGATGAGGATTGGGGCTGTTGAGTCTGGGAAAGGGCAGCCTGCTGGGGAGACCTCATCAGTGCTGATCAATACTTCAGGGGCGGGTGTCAGGCAGATGGGACCAGGCTTTTGTCAGTGGTGCCCAGTGACAGCACAAGGGGTCATGGGCACAAATTTGGCCATAAGAAGTTTCATCTAAACATGAGGAGGAACTTCTTTAGCTAAAGGGTGACAGAGCCCTGGAACAAGCTGCCCAGACTGGAGTGGTGGAGTCTCCATCTTTGGAGGCATTCAAAACTTGCCTGAACGTTTTCCTGTGTGTCCTTCTTTAGGTGACCCTGCTTTGGCAGGGGGGTTGCATCTCCTGTGGCCCCTTCCAACCCCTGACATTCTGTGCTCCTGTGATCCTGCTCCCCACAGGGGTTACCCAGCGTGTTATTGACACCAGCCCAGGGCAGGGAGCACCAGGCTGTGCTGGATGGAAGGTCACTGGAGATCCCTCAGGAGAAAGGACCTGTAGGTGCTGGCAGGGAGTGCTCAGAGCACACAGGGACCTGGCAAAAGAGGAGGGGGACCACAGCTGGGGAAGAAAGGAGTGGTTCAGTGCTGACAAGGACAAATACAGTCCAACACTTCCTCTTACATAACAGTGGGCAAACATTACTGGTGAGCTTTAATGCCTGAGAAGAAAGCAAACAGACGGCGCCGGGGTCGGGAGGAGTGAAGTGGGGATAATTTTTCCTGCTGCTCTTCACGACCATCTCAGCACCCAGCAGTGACTGCAAACAGTCCTCTGGCCATTTCCTGGCCATGGTTTGACAGCTCTGCCTTCCCCATGTCCATGCACAACACATCTGCATGGTTTGGCCCAGCATGGGGCTTGATGACAGGTTGGACTCGATGGTCTTTGAGGTCTCTTCCAACCTTAGGAATACTGAGCTCTGTGGTTTGGACACAAGGTTCCAGGTTCATCACAGGCACTGACACAGAGGGATCCCCTATGCCCCATCAGGACAAGCTTTGGTGTAGATGAGTGAGTGCTGCAGTGGAATTGGGAGATTCTGAGCTCTAGACTGACTTGAGCAGGCTGCTGTTAGTAATTTCCTCCTCCAGACTCCTGATCAGTACCCCACGATGAGGCTCCTGGCTGGAAACAGCTCAAGTGCCTCACACAGAATCCTCAGTACCTCGTTGGGCTTCACCTTCAGTGTGGCAGAGCTTCGTCCTTGGCTGTGCTTCTGCAAAATGCAACTAGTTGTGCACTGTAAGAAACTTCCCAGGGGTCAAGTGGCATCTCCCCAACGTGTTCATTCAACATCCCTCCCTAATTACCAACATCCTCAACACAGCAGCTCAAGAAGAAGTCTATGCCCCAGCATTTAAAGTCCCTTTGTGCTCCACGACCTCATGATAGATGTTGTGGGGTTCAAAACCACACCAGGTGGAGCAGCAATGCAAATCCAGCATGCCCAAAGATTATCAGGCTGCCAGAACCAGACCTCCTACTTGTGTGTGTTACAACAAAACTGACCACAGAATCATGGTAGGGGTTGGAAGGGACCTCTGGAGATCATCTAGGCCAAAGCCCCCTGCTAAAGCAGGGCACCCACAGCAGCTTGCCCAAGATCACAATGGCCAGGGGGAGTTGGAAGTTCTCCACACAAGGAGACTCCACAACCTCTCTGGGCAGCCTGCTCCAGGCCTCCAGCACCCTCACACCGAAAATATTTCTCCTCCTGTTCAGATAGAATCTCCTGGCTTCCACTTTGTGCCCAGTGTCCCTTGTCTTGTCCCTGGACACCACTGAGCAGTGTCTGGCCCCAGTCTCTTGCCCCCCACCCTTCAGCTCTTGCTGAGCATTGCTCAGATCCCCTCTGGGGCTGCTTTTCTCCAGGCTCAACACCCCCAGGGCTCTCAGCTCCTCACAGAGCTGCTCCAGGCCCATCTACACCTTTGGAACCCCCACTGGACCCTCTCCAGTAGTTCCCTGTCCCTGTTGAACAGGGGAGCCCAGAACTGAACACAGTACAGCAGCTGTGGCCTCACCAGAGCAGAATCTCCCTCAGTTCCCTTGTCACTCTCTTCTTAATGCACCCCAGGAGACCCAGGCCATGAAGCCATGTCGATGGCTCATGGTGAGCTTGTTCAAACTGCCACACCAGTTTACTGCAGCTGGGGCACTACCTTTCACATCACAGGATCACAGAAACATTCAGATTGGAAAAGACCCTCAGGATCCATCTGATAACCCTGCTCTACAAGGTTCACCACTAAAGCACCTCAAGCACCACATCCAAACAACCCCCAGGGACAGTGACTCCACCACCTCCCTGGGCTGCCTGTTACAGTGCCTGGCCCCTCCATGAAAAGGTTTCTCCTAATGTCCACATGGGAGGTTGGTGCCTACCAGGATGACATTCCCAGTCTGCAGTGACTACAGAGCTCTTGGGAAGGAAGCACTGCAGCTGCTGCCCCCTTTTGCAGGTAGGAAAGCAGAGAGGTATCACTGCCACTGCACAGTGGCAAACCTGTGCTGCCCAGACAACAAGGTACCAAGAGGAATTTGGAAGCTTCCAGGCTGGGAATCCTGTGGAGGTGTGAGCACAGCTGTGCCCACAGACACCACAGCTGTGCCCATAGACACCACAGCTGTGCCTATGGACACCACAGCTGTACCCATAGACACCAGGAACTGGGATGAGAAGAGGAAAGAGGTTGATCTTCACTGGAAAGTCAGTTTTGAAATGTGGTAGGCAGAGCACCAGGCTGGAATGGGTTTTTGAGTGGGTGTCACCCAATGAAGGCACCATACCAGGAAGGATGTGGGATTCCAGGTTCTGGACTCTGATCATGGGGAAGCTTTGAGAGATAAAGAAAAACCTTGATGCCAGTGAGGAGAGCTGAGCTGGTGGAATGTTACTGGAGTGGAAGGTGGGTATGGCCAAAACTTCTGTCCCTAACAGAGAGGAGAAAAGGCCACCTCATCATGAAGGACTACACCCTAAAGGAGATGATCCTGCCAGGATTAAAACATTATCCATTAGACATCTGTCTGACAGGAGAAGGGGCTGCTCTTCAGGCAGGAGGGATCTCCAGGTGATGGTTCTTGTCAGCAAATTTGCTGCTGACACCAAGCTGTGTGGTGCAGCAGACAGCTGGAGGGAAGGGATGCCATCCAGAGGGACCTGGACAGGCTGGAGAGGTGAACACAAGCCAACCACAGGAGGTTCAACAAGACCAAGGGCAGGGTCCTGCAGCTGGGTGGAGGCAATCCCAGGCACAAAGCCAGGCTGGGCAGGGACTGGCTGGAAAGCAGCCCTGAGGAGCGAGCCTTGGGGGTGCTGGGGGAGGAGAAGCTCACCAGGAGCTCTCAGTGTGCACTTGCAACCCAGAAAGCCAAGCAGAGCCTGGGCTGCAGCAGGGGAAGTGTGGCCAGCAGGGCAAGGGAGGTGATTCTCCCCCTCTGCTCAGCTCTGGGGAGACCCCACCTGGAGTCCTGCCTCCAGTTCTGGAGCCCCTATGACAAGAGGGATCTGGAGGTGCTGGAAGGTGTCCAGAGCAGGGCCAGGAGGATGAGCAGAGGGCTGGAGCTGCTCTGCTGTGAGGACAGACTGAAGGAGTTGGGGCTGTTCAGTCTGGAGAAGAGAAGGCTCCCAGGTGACCTCATTGTGGCCTTCCAGGATCTGAAGGGGGCTCCAGGAAGGCTGGGGAGGGACTGCTCAGGATCTCAGGCAGGGCTAGGACTAGGGGGAATGGAATGAAGCTGGAGGTGGGGAGATTGAGGCTGGAGGGGAGGAGGAAGTTCTTCCCCAGGAGAGTGGTGAAGTCCAGGGAGGTGGTTGGGGCCCTGTCCCTGGAGGTGTTTAAGGCCAGGCTGGATGAGGCTGTGGGCAGGCTGATCTAGTGTGGGGTGTCCCTGCCCACAGCAGGGGGGTTGGAACTGGATGATCCTTGTGGTCCCTTCCAGCCCTGATTGATTCTATGATACTATGATGTGTCTACAGCATGAAACCCACACTGGCAGCAGAAAGAGATGCTGGTGCTGGAGGGCTGCTTTCACAAAGCCAAGGCTAACCAGCAGCCACGGAAGGCTTCTGTCTCAGATCTCACCAAGAACTGGCAACTCTCTCCTGTGAGGTCCCAGCCCCCTCACCAGCGTCACGGCCATGGTAATTGGGCAGCCAAAGCGAACTTCATTCTAAACATACCTATGAAAAAGAGCTGGTTGGGGTCCCTGGTGGCTTCCTGGTTGCTGCTTCATTCCAACAAGTGGGACTAAACCAGGATCAGGATAGAAGGGAGGCGTAGCTTCACTCTTCAGAAGTGAGGGGATGAATGGCTGAAGATGCTTAAGAACAGGCAGTGAGTGCATGGAACAGGCCCTTGGATGTCATGGTACACAGAGGGGTGGAGATCTTTTCTCTCCACTTTGACTTCTGGAAGGAGGGCAGAAGCTGTTTTTCTGAAGGGTGTTGAGGGTATCTCGATGTGTCTTCTCATCCTGCAAACCCCACATCAAAACAGCAGCACTCCTCAAACTGTATTATTGATAAGCACCCCAATTGCATACAATCCTAGAACAGGTTGGGTTGGAAGGGACCTTCAAGATCATCCAGCTCCACCCCCTGCCATGGGCAGGGACAACCTCCCACCAGCCCAGGGTGCTCAAGGCCTCATCCAGTCTCGCCTTCAACACCTCCAGGCAGGAGGCAGCCACAGCCTCCCTGGGCAACCTGTGCCAGAGTCTCCCCAGCCTCACTCTCAACAATTTCTTCCTCCTCTCCACTCTCAATCTCCTCTCTCCCAGCTCAAAGCCATTGTTCCTCATCCTGGCACTCCCAGCCCTTGTCCAGAGTCCCTCCCCAACTCTCCTGGAGCCCTTCAGGTACTGGACGGCTGCTCTGAGATCTGCCTGGAGCCTTCTCTTCTCCAGGCTGAACAGCCCCAACTCTTCCAGCCTGGCCCCACAGGGGAGAGTCTCCAGCCCTCTTGTGATCATCTTCATGGCCTCCTCTGGAGCCTCTCCATCAGCTCCAGGTCCTTCTGTGCTGGGGCCCCCAGAGCTGGAGTCAGTGCTTCAGGTGAGGTCTCAGGGGAGCAGAGCAGAGGGGGCAGAATCCCCCCCCCGTCCTGGTGCCCCACAGGGGATTCCTTCTGGCTCCTTTTCAGGCCAGTGCTGTGGGTGAAAGAAGCTCTCCAGTGGTTTCAGTCTCTTGACTTCCCACATCCCTTCCAAGCTCATTGGGAAAGCATCTCTCCTTGCCCAACGTCTCCAGCAATTCCCCTGCCCCTTTGTTTTGCTGGAGCTCTGTAATTACATTATCTGAGCGCGCAGCTTCGGACTGCAATCTGCAGGAGAGATGAGGAAAAAGCAGCGCCGGTTTTGCAACAGCTTTGAAGCTGTCTTTAGTCCGGTAGCAAGGACAAAACCAACCCTCCGCTCTCCACAAACTTCCAGCCCCGTGGAGCTCTTGGGAAAGAAGGTTCCAGTGGGCCAGGGCAGGGAAATCCACCAGTTCAGGTTATTTTATTAAGACTATTAATAACTACTCTTTTTGGCAGCGCTTCAGAAGGGAGAGGGTCTGCAGGTATGCAGGAGGTGTAATTAGGTTGATAGTTAACGCTCTGCGTTTTCCAGGGGAGGCAAGGCGGCCCTTTAACGCTTGTCTCTTCCTGGAGGACAGCAAAGCTTGTTAGGTGCCAGGGAGTGTCCCAAGCACATGCCAAGGGAAAGGTCTTTGCAGAGGAAGATGGAGTTGGGATGAGTTTTTCACATGGGGACAGGCACAGATCATCCCCCGTGTAGGGTAATGCTGGAGCAGCTCTGACAGGAGGGGGCATTGATACCTGAGTCTCAAACAAGGGGAGGACCCACACCCTTGAACCCGGGCGGGGCAAACATCTGGGTGTCTTAACCCGGGGGGTGGTGTGTGAACATCTGGGAGTTTTAAACATGCGGTGGACCAACATCTGAAAGTCTTAAACATGTGGGCGACCAAGATCGGGGGTCTTAAAGACCAGGGGACAAGTAACTGAGAGTCTTAATCACGGAGGACACCAAGAGCTGGAAGCTTTGGGGCTGAGAGGCCAGATGGGCTCTGGATGACAGGGGAGGGTACTGCGGGGAGGGGGATAGCAGGCAGGGATGATGCAGCCTAGGCCCTTCTGCCGGTCCTGTCCGTCCCCTTCGACCCCGGTTCCTCTTGCGTCCCGCTTTGCCCCAGGGCTCTTCAGAAGCGCGACCGACCCCTCCCGAGCGGCGGGGGAAGCCATGCCAGACCGCAGGCTCTCCCTGCAGCTGCAGCCCCGTGGGCTTCCCCCGCTGTCCCGGGCCCCTTCGACGCCCTCGGGTCCAGGCCGGGGTCGCAGAGCGGAGGCGGGGGCCCGAACGGTCGCTTCGCCCGGGACTCCTCGGGGTTACGGGCTGGGGTCCGCACCGCCCGCCGCTCCCCACCTCAGCGCTGCCCGCACGGGGCTACCCCACGGGGGGCGCCGCGGCGACGGCCCCACGGCGCGAAGCGGCCCCGCGCCCGCCGGGCGGCGGCGGCTGCCGGTCTGGGCGGCCGCGGCGCGGCGGTGCCCGGCGCGGGGCCGGGCCGGGCCGGGGCCGGGCGGGGGCGGAGGGCAGCGCGGGGCCGGCCGGCGGCACGGCGCGGCGCGGCTCCCGCGCTGGGCCAGACTCAGCCCCTTTCTCCCGCCGCCGCTGGCTGCGAGCGCGCTGCGGCTGGAGCTGCCCCCAGAGCGGCTTCGTGATGGCGGCGGCGCGGGCTCGGCAGCGGGAGGCGCCCGCCCAGCCCTGCGCGCCGCGCCGCTAGCGGCAGCGCCCGTGCCCGCGGCGGCCGCCCCGGCCCATGCCCCCGGGGGGAAGGGGGGCTGCAGCAGCCCGGCGAGCCGCCCACCCGCGCACAGCGGGGGCATCGCCCCCACTCGCCGCTCCTGGGAGGGCGGAAAGGAGGCAGCGGCGGCGCCGGCATTGTGCGCGGCAGATCGCAGGCCCCGGCGGCACGGGGCTCGCCTGCCTCCCGCCCCAGCCTCATGAACCAGCCGGACGGCTCCGCTGCGGCGGCGGCGGCGGCGACGGGAGCGCAGGTACGCGGCGGCCGAGCGACGCGTCCCCCGGGGGGAGGCGGAGGGAGCGGGGAGGAAGGGAGGGAGGGCGGCAGCCGCAGCCGCCCCGTCGCGGAGCCCCGCCGGCGGCGCTTTGGCGCAGTGCGCGGGGGGCGCCGCCGGGGCACGGCTCCCCTGGACCCCCTCCGCGGCCCGCGGCCGGCCCCGCCGCCGGGCCCCGCAGCGGGGCGGAAAACAAAGCGGCGCCCATCAGCCATGTCGGCGGGGACGAGTCCGCCGGCCGCGGCCCGGCCCGGCCCGGAGCCCGCACCCTGGCCCGCCTGCCCCGGCCCGGCCCGGCCCGGCCCGGCCCGGCCGGCCCAGCGCCGCGGGCCCGGAAAGCTCCGCTCGCCGCTGCCCTGCTTCGCTTCGCGGTGGCGTTCGGTTTTGTGGGATTTTTTTTTTTTCCCCTCTTCTTTTTCTCTCTGTTTAATTTTTTTTTTTTTCGTAATTCTCTAATTTTTCCTCCGGAACGGTCAGATTTGGGCTGGTTTTGGTTTTTTTTTCCTTTCCCCCCCTCTCTATTTTTCCATTAAAACGACGCCACCTAGGGGAGGCTATTTCGTAAATAAAAAAAAAAAAAAAGAAATTAAAATTGAGGAAAGGAAAAAAAAAAAAAAAAGGAGGAAATAATTCTGCGATTTCTTAATTTTTTCCAGAAAGTTGGGGCCGGAGGGGTGGGGTGGGGTGGGGTGGTGCGGAGAGCCGCGCATCTCCTCTCCCCCCGCATCCCCTAGCTCCCCATCACCCCCCGGGGGGGCTGATCCCTTTGGAAGCAAAGCCCAGCTAAATGAAAATTAAGCTGGAATTTGAATGAATTCAGGGTTGGTTGGTTGGTTTTTAGTTTTGGTTTGGTCGGTTGGGGTTTTTTTTTTTCTACCCCCCCCCCTCATTTCGTTCCTCGCTTCTTTTTTGTGTGTCCCCCCCGCCCCCGGGGAGGAACGAGGGGTCTGGGAGCGAGCGGAGCGAAGGGAAAGTGATCCAAGTTGGAGGTGGGCAGCAGCGCTGGCTGGGGCTGCCGTGGAGTGATTAGTTTGGGAAAAGTGGGAGAATTGCTGTTCCGGAGAGCAATTAGGAATTGTACTTCATTGTAATTTTGAACTTGGGCGGCACGCTCTGCCAAAACCCCACTGCCTTTCCCCTTATTTTTCCCCTCCCTTTCCCCCAGCTTTTTCCCCCCCCCCTTTATTTTCCCCCTTATTCCCTCCCCCTTTATTTTTCCCCTTTCTTTTACTGCAGTGCTTTAAAGTTATTTCTTTCAAAATGAAGATTTCGCAGGGAAAATCAGAGCAGGGAAAATTTGCTGGGGACACACCCAAATTTTTCTGTGTGTGTGTCCCCCCATTCCTTCCCCCAGTTCCCCCTTTTTTTTTTATCCTGTTTTCTTTTTTTTTTCCTGTTTTCCTTTTTTTTCCTGTTTTCCTTTTTTTCCCTGTTTTCCTTTTTTTTCCCCTGTTTTCCTTTTTTCCCCCTATTTTCCTTTTTTTTCAAAATTTTTTCAATTTCTTTTAAAATTTGATTTTTTTTTTTGTTTTTTTTTTTTTTTAATCGATTTTTTTTTGGGGGGTGTGTGTGTGTGTGTGTGGATTTCATGCAAAACTGCTCTGAAACAATGAGCTCCTGCCAGGCGGTCCAGGAAAACACGAGAAGAAGGCAAAAAAAAAAAACCCCAAAACAAACCCCCAAACCCACCCAAAAATGAAATCGATGGAGGAGGCAAATGTCAGGTTTTGCGTTTTGGAGTTTTCTTGGCTTTGCTGATTGGGGGGGGGGGGGTTTATTTTTCTTTCCTTTTTATTCCTCTTGGCACAATTAAGAGAGAGTTTCCAGCTTTTTCATTCCCCCTACTTCTTTGGGAAAGAGGAGGAGGGTGGTAATAAAAAATAAACCTCAACCACAAATAAAAAAGAGAGAAAGAAATTCCATAGGAAGGTTTTTTTTTGGGGGGGGGAAGGGTTTAATATCTTCTTTTTTTGGAAGTCTTGGGTTTATTTTTTTTTCCTCCCCCCCTTCTTCTCTCTGCCTCTTCTTTTTTTAAACCACACTGTGGCAACTCTGTGGAGCCCAGAAATCTGCTTGCTCCCCCAGGGTTCATTAGGAGCTCTGCCACGCTGCATAATTAGCAATATTCTAGAGGGGGGGGAGGGGTAGGGATGGGGGGGAGAAAAAAAAAAGTGATTGCTGATTTAGTAATTTTGATTTGTTTTTTTTTGGTTGCTGTTTGGTTTGGGTTTATTTTATTTTATTTTAATGTTTAGTTTAGTTTATTTTATGTTATTTTATTTTTATTTTTATTTTTATTTCTATTTCTATTTTTATTTCTATTTTTATTTTTATTTTATTATTTTATTATTTTATTTTAATTTTATTTTAATTTTATTATTTTATTTTATTTTAATTTTATTTTCATTTATTTCATTTTATTTTAATTTAATTTAATTTAATTTAATTTATTTTTATTTTCTTTCATTTGTCTTTGATTTATTTTAATTTAATTTAATTTAATTTAAATTTATTTCATTTTATTTTAATTTTATTTTATTTATTTATTTTCATTTTCTTTCATTTTTCTTAGATTTATTTTATTTTAATTTAATTTAATTTAAATTTTATTTTCATTTATTTAATTTTATTTATTTTTATTTTTTATTTAATTTTCATTTTATTTTATTTTAATTTAATTTTATTTCATTTTATTTCGGTTTATTTATTTTTTATTTTTATTTTTATTTTTATTTTCTTTCATTTTTCTTTGATTTATTTTAATTTAATTTAATTTAATTTAATTTATTTTTTATTTATTTTTATTTCTTTTATTTTCTTTAATTTGATTTCATTAATTTTAATTTTAATTTTATTTAAATTTCATTTCATTCTATTTTATTTCCTTCCCTTTTCTTTTCTTTGACTTTATTTCCTTTCATTTTCGTGGTATTTTTCTTTTCAACTAAGCCCAAGGACAGCTAACACAAATCAGAGGCTCAGCCATGACATTCTGCACAATTTCTCCCTTCTGGGAGTTGAAATTGACAAATCTCTTCGGTTTTTTTAATTAATTCATAATTTTGGGTGATTTTTGTTAATTTCCTTCTTTTTCTCCTTCCCCCCCCCCCCAATATTCTCCTCCTGTTATTTTGTGGTTGCAAAGGGAAGCCTTTGAGTTGCGTGGACTGTGCACACCCTGCTTTATTATTGTAGGGTTGCCCTTGAATGCTGGGGGGGGGGGGGAGAGAGGGGGGAGGGGGCTTGGTATTGATTTTCTTTTCCCCCTAACAAATAACAAAAGAGCACTGAAACCTGCATTGTCTCAAGGAGAAAAGGAAAACAATCGAGGCGAGATGCTGCCACCAAACCGAGGGGGGGAAGGGAGAGAGGAAGGGAAAGATTAGGTCAAACATTTGAGTTTCACCAACCTTGACACAGTCTCCTCTCTTAAAATGGGGACAAAATAGCCAAGATGGCTCCACAGCTGCAGCAGGCTGGCACTTGGGCTTGGCTTGGGCTTGGGCTTGGGGTTTGTTTGGCTTTGGGGAATTCAGAACTCCCAAAGGGATCTGGCTGCAGCAGCAGAGCCCTAAAATCTGGGACTTGGGAAAAAAAAAACAAATGGGGGAAAAAAAAAAGTGAAATTTCAGTCCGGAGTGGGTTTGGAAATCTGCAGCTCAAAAGCCTGGAAAGTTTTGTAAGCTTATTTCTTGCCCTTTTCTTCTTCTTCTTCTTTTTTGTTTTCCTTTCTCTTCTTTTATTTTTTTCCCCTTCCTTTAAATTTTATTTTCTTGCTTCTATTTTTCTTTTTTTTCCCCTTCCCTTTTTCTTTCCTTTTTGTTCCGCTTTTTTACTTTCTAATTTTTTTTATTTTTTCTTTCTTTTAAAAATTTTCTTTCTTTTCTAATTTATTTTTTCTTTCCTTTCATTTTTACCCCTTTTTTTCTTTTTCTTTCTTTTTCCCTTGTTTATTTTCCTTTTTCCTTTCTTTGCCTTTTCCCTTTCTTTTCCTTTTTTTTCTTTCTTTTCCTTTATTCTTTCTTTTCCTTTATTCTTTCTTTTCCTTTTTTATCTTCCTTTTTCTTTTCCTTTTTTTTCTTTCTTTTTCTTTTCTTTTTTCTTTTCCTTTTTTATTTCTTTTCCTTTTTTCTTTTCCTTTTTTCTTTTCCTTTTTTCTTTTCCTCTTTTCTTTCTTTTCCTTTTTTCTTCTTTTTCTTTTTTTTTTTTTTTCTTTTTTTCTTTATTTTCCTTTTTATTTTCATTTTTTATTTTCCTTTTTTCTTTCTTTTCCTTTTTTATTTCATTTTTTTCTTTCTTACTTTTTTCTTTCTTTTCCCTTTTTCTTCTTTTCCTTTTTTCCTTCTTTTTTATTTTCATTTTTCTTTCTTTTTTCCTTTTCCTTTTTTCTTTTCCTTTTTTCTTATTTTCCATTTTTCTTTCTTTTTTTCTTTTCATTTTTCTTTCTTTTTTTCTTTTCCTTTTTTCTTTCTTTTTTCTTTTAATTTTTCTTTCTTTTCCCTTGTTGATTTATTTTTTTCTTCTCCTTTTAAAATTTCTTTTCCTTTTTTCTTTCTTTTCTTTTCTTTTCACTTTCTTTTTTTCTTTCCTTTTTCATTTCTTTTAATTTTTCCTTTTTCTTTCCTTTTTCCCT
This sequence comes from Melanerpes aurifrons, assembly GCA_011125475.1. Lineage (NCBI taxonomy): Eukaryota > Metazoa > Chordata > Aves > Piciformes > Picidae > Melanerpes > Melanerpes aurifrons. Next base: position 1,568,388 of record WWNC01000033.1, on the reverse strand, counting down.
TTCCTTTTCCCTTTCTTTTCATTTTTCCTTTCTTTTTTCCGTTTTCCTTTTCATTTTTCCTATTCTTTTTTCCTTTTTTCTTTTTCCTTTTTTACCCTTTTCTTTCTTTTTCTTTTTTATTTCTTTTCCTTTTTCCATTTTTTCTTTCTTTCCTTTTTCTTTTCCTTTTTTCTTTTTTCTTTTTTCCTTTCTTCCTTTCTTTTCCTTTTTTCTTTTTTCCTTTCTTCCTTTCTTTTCCTTTTTCTCCCCTTGTTTTTCTTTTCCTTTTTTCCTTTAATCTTTTTTTCTTTCTTTTCCTTTCTTTTTTCTCTTTTTTCCCCCCTATTTTTCTTTCTTGTTTTCTTCTTTCTTTTGTTTCCATTATTTCTTTTTTCTTTGTTTTTTCTTTCTTCTCCCCAATTCTCTTTTTATTCAGCTGTGACTTTGCTGTGTGCTAAGCATGAGGCAGGAGTGAATTGAAGGCTCAGGGGCTGCTTTTCTACTCCCCTCCCCTTAAATTGTTTCACATTTTGGGTTGCTCAAAGTATGTGGGGGGAGGGTGGTGGTGGAAAAAATAATTTGCAAGGCAGGATAACTCTTGGGTGGAGGAAAAAATACTCTGGAATGTCAACTTCAGATTTAGATTTTGCCTTGATTCCCCTCCCTGCCCCCCCTGAAAAGGAGCCACCCTCTTCCTGAGTCTTTTGTAGCGAGTGCCGGGGGGGAGCCCAGCAGAGGTGCAGTTAGAGGGGGCTCAAACTTCCACACAATGCTCCAGATTGGATTGAAAAAATTCCCAGAGGTTTTAGCCATGGTTTCATCCAGGAAGCTTTGCTGTGGTGGCTTTTCCATCTCCTTAGCGCTCCAAGAGTTCCCATCCTTGAGCTGCACCCCATGACTTTCACTTGCACTCTGCTTAAAGCCACAGACACTGTCCCACCAGCACCTCGGGGGTGGGAGTGGGAAGGTTTCTGACCTTTTTTTCCCAAACTCTTTTTTTTCTGATGCTGCTCTTTCCCTTCCCATCCCCACACCCTCACCCCAGGAGGTGGGGCGCAAGACTGTGGCTGTGGGATTGTGGGGGACACCCATTGAGGGCTGCTGCATCTTAATGACCAGTTATGACACAGACTTAATTCTGGGGGTCTTGGAGGTTTCAGACCTTTCTTCCAAACACATTCTTTTTCTTGGTGCTCTTTCCCTTCCTGGCTCCAGACCCTTACCCTGGGGAGCAGGACTGGCTGTGCCTTGGGATTGTGGGGGACACCCATTGCTGCATTTTAATGCCAAATGATGACATATATTCATTTTTGGGGGTCTCAGTATCATAGTATCAGTCAGGGGTGGAAGGGACCACAAGGATCATCTAGTTCCAACCCCCCTGCCATGGGCAGGGACACCCCACACTACATCAGCCTGGCCACAGCCTCAGCCAGCCTGGCCTTAAACACCTCCAGGGACAGGGCCCCAACCACCTCCCTGCACAACCCAGTCCAGGGCTTCACCACTCTCATGGGGAAGAACTTCCTCCTCCCCTCCAGCCTCAATCTCCCCACCTCCAGCTTCATTCCATTCCCCCTAGTCCTATCACTACCTGAGATCCTTGGAAGCTTCAAACAGTTTTCCCAAAGACTTTTTTTTGGGTGCTGCTCTTTCTCTTCCCATCCCAAGATGCTCACTCCAAGGCCTGGACTCTTGCTCACTCCAAGACCTGTGCTTTGGGATTGTGGGGGACACTCATTGCTGGGTGCTGCATTTTAATGACCAATTATGACATTTTGGGGTCTTGGAGGTTTCAAACAGTTTGTCCAAGCACATTTTTTAATGCTGGTCCTTCCCTTCCTGGCCCCAGACCTTTACCCCGAGACCTGCACAGCAAGGCTGTGGCTGTGCTTTGAGATTGAGGGGGGCACACATTGCTGGGGGCTGTATTTTAATGACCAATTATGGCATATATTTAATTTGGGGGTCTTGGAGGTTTGAGACCTTCTATCCAAACACCTTTTGTTTGGTGCTCTTTCCCATCCCCACCCCCTCACCCCAAGACCTGGGCAGCAAGTCTTTGGCTGTGCTTTGGGGTTGTGAGGGACACTCCTTGCTGAGTGCTGCATTTTAGTGACCAGTTATGACATGTATTTAATTTTGGGGTCTTGGAGGTTTCAAACAATTTTTCCAAACACTTTTCTTTAATGCTGGTCCTTCCCTTCCTGGCCCCAGACCTTCACCCCAAGACCTGGGAAGCAAAGCTGTGGCTGTGCTTTGGGATTGAGGGGACACACATTGCTGGGGGCTGTATTTTAATGACCAGTCATGACATAGATTTAATTTTGGGGGTCTTGGAGGTTTCCACCAGTTTCTCCAAGCACATTTTGTTTGATGCTAGGTCCTTCCCTTCCTGGCTCCAGACCCTCACCCCAAGACCTAGGAAGCAAAACTGTGGCAGTGCTTTAGGTTTATGGGGGCACCCATTGCTGGGGGCTGCATTTGAATGAGCAGTCATGACATGGATTTACTTTGTGGGGTCTTGAGGGTCTCAGACCTTTCTTCCAAACAGATTTTTCCTTTGGTGCTCCTTCCTTCCCTTCCCTCTCATCCCAAGAGCTCACCCTGTGCTTTGGGATTGAGAGCTTTGAATGACCAGTCATGACAAGCAAAGCTGGTGCTCCTTCCCTTCCCATCTTGGTGCTGTCCCTTTGAGGACTTTGGGATTGAGGGGGGACACATTGCTGGGGGCTGCATTTGAATGTCAAACCATGACATAAATTCATTTTTTGGGGGTCTTGGAGGTTTCAAACAGTTTCTCCAAGCACATTTTGTTTGATGCTAGATCCTTCCCTTCCTGGCTCCAGACCATCACCCCAAGACCTAGGAAGCAAAACTGTGGCAGTGCTTTAGGTTTGTGGGGGGACACCCATTGCAGGGGGCTGCATTTGAATGAGCAGTCATGACATAGATTTACTTTGTGGGGTCTTGAGGGTCTCAGACCTTTCTTCCAAACAGATTTTTTCCTTTGGTGCTCCTTCCCTTCCCATCGTGGTGCTCCTTCCCCCCTTCCCCACACCCCAAGAGCTGGGGGTCAAGACTGTGGCTGTGCTTTGGGATTGAGGGGGGACACATTGCTGGGGGCTGCATTTGAATGACCAGTCATGACATAGATTTAATTTTGGGGTCTTGGAGGTTTCCCCCAGTTTCTTCCAAACACATTTTTCCTTGGTGCTCACATTTTGTTTGATCTTGATCCTTTCCCTTCCTGGCTCCAGACCCCCTCACCCCAAGACCTGATAAGCAAAGCTGTGGCTGTGCTTTGGGACTGAGGGGGGACACATTGCTGGGGACTGCATTTGAATGCCAAACCATGACATAAATTCATTTTTTGGGGGTCTTGGAGGTTTCAAACAGTTTTTCCAAACACATTCTTTTCTTGGTGCTCCTTCCCATCCCACCCCCTCACCCCAAGTGCTGGGGGCAAGACTGTGGCTGTGCTTTGGGATTGAGGGGGGACACATTGCTGGGGGCTGCATTTGAATGAGCAGTCATGACATAGATTTACTTTGTGGGGTCTTGAGGGTCTCAGACCTTTCTTCCAAACACATTTTTACCTTGGTGCTCCTTCCCTTCCTATCTCCACTCCCTTACCCCAAGAGCTGGGGGGCAAGACTTGGCTGTGCTTTGGGATTGAGGGGGGACACATTGCTGGGGGCTGCATTTGAATGCCCAAACCATGACACACATTTAATTTTTGAGGTCACAATGACAACATTTTGCACTTCTATCTTTAGAAGTTCAGCCTGCTCTCCTAAAATAGAGGCCCCGAGGCCAGGCAGAGCCTAGCTGCTGGCTGCCTTCAGCTGTTGTGGGAGCGCAGGGGGGGCTGTGCGTGGCTGTTGGCAGCCGGCTTGGTTGCAGGGCTGCTCTGCAGGGCTGCGAACGCAGAGGCAGAGTCCTCAGCTGCAAGTTGTGGGGATGCTGTCGCGCCGTAGGTGTGCGCCGCAACCTTGCCCGGCTTTAACTCTCTCCAGAGCAGTTGCTCTGCAGCAGCAGCAGCAACAGCAGCAACGGCAGCAGCAGCAGCAGCAGCAGCAGCAGCGGCAGCAGCAGCAGCAGCAGCAGCAGCAGCAGCAGCAGCAGCAGCAGCAGCAGCAGCAGCAGCAGCAGCAGCAGCAGCAGCAGCAGCAGCAGCTGCCATTATCCCTGCTGCAGGCATGGAGAGCTGCTCTCCAGCCTGGAAGGGGTTGCTGCATCTCACCTCTCCCTGTGCCTGTGTCCTTCCAGGAGAAACCTCCCCCTTGCCTGCAGTTGGGGGTCGGCATTTTTCAGTGCAGTCTGATTGCAAAGGGATTTAGTTGCATTTGATTGGAATTTATATTGAATTTTATTCCACTTTGATTGATTTCATTTTGATTGATTGATTTCATTTTGATTGATTTCATTTTGATTGATTGATTTAATTTTGATTGATTGATTTAATTTTGATTGATTGGTTTCGTTTAGTTTTATTTCATTTAGATTTATATCACTTTGATTTATTCATTTCATGTTGATTGATTTCATTTTGATTTATTTATTTAATTTTCATTGATTTTAATTTATTTCATTTTCATTGATTTCATTTTCATTTATTTATTTCATTTGGATTTATTTCATTTTAATTTCATTTGGATTGATTTCATTTTCATTGATTTCATTTTCATTTCAGTTGGATTAATTTATTTCATTTTCATTGATTTCATTTGGATTTATTTATTTCATTTGGATTTATTTCCTTTGGATTGATTTATTTCATTTGGATTTATTTATTTCACTTTGATTTATTTACTTCATTTGGATTTCTTTCATTTTATTTATTTCATTTTCATTGATTTCATTTGAATTTATTTATTTCATTTGGATTTATTTATTTCATTTGGATTTATTTAATTTTAATTTCATTTGGATTTATTTCACTTGGATTTATTTATTTCATTTGGATTTATTTCATTTGGATTTATTTCATTTGGATTTATTTCACTTTGCTTTATTTATTTCATTTGGATTTATTTACTTTTGATTTATTTAATTTTTATTTGTTTATTTCATTTAGATTTATTTATTTCACTTTATTTAATTTTGATTCATTTCATTTTTATTTATTTATTTCCTTTTAATTTATTTCCTTTTAATTTCTTTTCATTTGAATTTCTTTTCCTTTTCCTTTTCCTTTTCCTTTTCCTTTTCCTTTTCCTTTTCCTTTTCCTTTTCCTTTTCCTTACTACTTTTAACATCTTTTTCACTATTTTGCTTTTCATTGTAATTTTTTCATAGTTTTTCATTTCTTCTATGTATTTACTTTGATTTTGGTGTCATTTTTATTTCAATTGATTACTTTTAGCACAATTTTCAATATTTTGTGCTTTTATTGTAATTTTTTCCTAGTTTTCATTTCCTTATCTATATTTCGAGATTTATTTCCTTTTTGGAGACATTTTAATTTCATTTTTATTTGAATTCATTGGTTTTTAACCTATTTTTTAATGTTTTGCCTTTGATTGTAATTTTTTCCCAATCTTTATATCCTTATAGATATCTCAATCTTGGTTTGATCTTTAGTGCCATTTTAATTTTGGTTTGACTTGAATTGATGATTTCAGACATCATTTTTAATATTTTGGGGGGTTTTATGGTAATTTTTACCAGCTTTTCTTTTCTTATATATATATATATATATTTCAATATTTATTTCAGTTTTAGTGTAATTTTTCCTTTGTATTATTTTTAGCATATTTTCAAATATTTTTGGCTTTTTATTGTCATTTTTTAAATGTTTTTCTTTTCTTACATATATTTCCATATTTATTTCATTTTTAGTGTAATTTTTATTTGATTTGTATTATTTTTAGCATATTTTCAAATATTTTGGGGTTTTTTATTGTCATTTTAAAAAGTTTTTCTTTTTTGTATGTATTTCAATATTTTCTTTTTATTGTAAGTTGTTATTTCATTTTATACCTTTTAAAAAGTTATTTTATTTTATGTATTTGAAATATAGTATCAGAGTATCATAGAATCAGTCAGGGGTGGAAGGGACCACAAGGATCATCTAGTTCCAACCCCCCTGCCATGGGCAGGGACACCCCACACTAGATCAGCCTGGCCACAGCCTCAGCCAGCCTGGCCTTAAACACCTCCAGGGACAGGGCCCCAACCACCTCCCTGGACAACCCATTCCAGGGCTTCACCACTCTCATGGGGAAGAACTTCCTCCTCCCCTCCAGCCTCAATCTCCCCACCTCCAGCTTCATTCCATTCCCCCTAGTCCTAGCACTGCCTGAGATCCTGAGCAGTCCCTCCCCAGCCTTCCTGGAGCCCCCTGCAGATCCTGGAAGGCCACAATGAGGTCACCTGGGAGCCTTCTCTTCTCCAGACTGAACAGCCCCAACTCCTTCAGTCTGTCCTCACAGGAGAGGTGCTCCAGCCCTCTGCTCATCCTCTTGGCCCTGCTCTGGACACCTTCCAGCACCTCCACATCCCTCTTGTCATAGGGGCTCCAGAACTGGAGGCAGGACTCCAGGTGGGGTCTCCCCAGAGCTGAGCAGAGGGGGAGAATCACCTCCCTTGCCCTGCTGGCCACACTTCTCCTGCTGCAGCCCAGGCTCTGCTTGGCTTTGTGGGCTGCAAGTGCACACTGAGAGCTCCTGGTGAGCTTCTCCTCCCCCAGCACCCCCAAGGCTATCTCCTCAGGGCTACTCTCCTGCCAGTCCCATAGTATTTCATTGATTTGATTAGTTTATACATGTTGAATATCTTATTTCTAATCAGTTATGCCCCTGTACACTGCACTGGTTAGGCCACACCTTGAGTCCTGTGTCCAGTTCTGGGCCCCTCAGTTTAGGAAGGAGGTTGACTTGCTGGAACGAGTCCAGAGAAGGGCAACGAAGTTGGTGAGGAGTTTGGAACACAAGCCCTATGAGGAAAGACTGAGGGAGCTGGGGTTGCTCAGCCTGGAGGAGAGGGGACTCAAGGGTGACCTTATCACCCTCTACAACTACCTGAAGGGAGGTTGTAGACAGGCGGATGATGGTCTCTTCTCCCAGGCAGCCAGTACCAGAACAAGAGGACACAGTCTCAGGCTGCGCCAGGGGAGGTTCAGGTTGGATATTAGGAAGAAGTTCTATGCAGAAAGAGTGATTGGCCATTGGGATGAGATGCCCAGGGAGGTGGTGGAGTTGCCATCATTGGAGGTGTTCAGGAGGAGACTGGATGGGGTGCTTGGTGCCATGGGTTAGCTGTTTGGGTGGGTTGGATTGGTTGATGGGTTGGACACCATGATCTTGAAGGTCTCTTCCAACCTGGTTTGGTTTATTCTAAATAAAAGGTTTATGCTAAATGCTATTTGATAGATTGCAGCAGGAGAAGTGTGGCCAGCAGGTCGAGGGAGGTGATCCTCCCCCTCTACTCAGCCCTGGGGAGACCCCACCTGGAGTACTGTGTCCAGTTCTGGAGCCCCTATTACAAGAGGGATTTGGAGGTGCTGGAACGTGTCCAGAGCAGGGCCAGGAGGATGAGCAGAGGGCTGGAGCACCTCTCCTGTGAGGACAGACTGAAGGAGTTGGGGCTGTTCAGTCTGGAGAAGAGAAGGCTCCCAGGTGACCTCATTGTGGCCTTCCAGGATCTGAAGGGGGCTCCAGGAAGGCTGGGGAGGGACTGCTCAGGATCTCAGGGAGTGCTAGGACTAGGGGGAATGGAATGAAGCTGGAGGTGGGGAGATTGAGGCTGGAGGGGAGGAGGAAGTTCTTCCCCATGAGAGTGGTGAAGCCCTGGAATGGGTTGTGCAGGGAGGTGGTTGGGGCCCTGTCCCTGGGGTGTTTGCAGCCAGGCTGGCTGAGGCTGTGGCCAGGCTGATGTAGTGTGGGGTGTCCCTGCCCATGGCAGGGGGGTTGGAACTGGCTGATCCTTGTGGTCCCATCCACCCCTGACTGATACTATGGTACTATGATTTTTACCCCTGTCTCGTGAATTGTACTCGATTTGACCATTCCAATGTTCTGGGCTCATGGTGCATTTCATGGACAGAACACATTCCATTGCATTCATTTCTCCAATTCAAACCTGTTGTTTTAAAACCTCATTCCAGTTTGCCAGTTGGTTTTGCTTTTCTTTACTCTTTGATTTTATTTCATTATTTAACTTAAATTAATTATTTACTTAATTTGATTTAATTTTTTTTTTAAATCTAATTTGAAGTTTTGTTGTTCTTTTTTTTTCATTTCATTTTCATTATAAATTAGGTTTTTTTAGATGCTTTTTATGTTAAATGTCCAAAAAAAAATCAAAATCTTTGTGTAATTCTGAATTTATTTGGCTTACTGGATTTAATTTCTCCGTTTTTGTTTCAAGGAAACAGGGTTTTGAACACTTTTCCTGCTTTAATTGCATTTGGTTTCGTGTTTTCATTGCATTTGTTTGCTTCCTTTGCATTTGTTCAAGTTTGTTATGTATTTGTTAACATTGTGGGTTTTTGGTTTTCTCTGTTCCTTTATATTTTTTTTCTGGAAAGTTGGATTAATAGTTAGCATTTAAAAAAAATAAAATTGCTGCTTGGCTGCCTGGCAGGAGGAGGAAGAGGAGGAGAAGGAGGAGAATGAGAATAAGGAAGAGGAGGAGGAGGAGGAGGAGGAAAAGGAGGAGAAGGAGGAGGAGGAGGAGGAGGAGGAGGAGGAGGAGGAGGAGGAGGAGGAGGAGGAGGAGGAGAAGGAGAAGGAGGAAGAGGAGAAGGAGGAAGAGGAGAAGGAGGAAGAGGAGAAGGAGAATGAGGAGGAGGAGAAGGAGGAGAAAGACAAGGAGGAGAAGGATGAAGAGAAGAATGAGGAGGAGGAGGAGGAGGAGAAGGAAGAGGAAGATGAGAAGGAAGAGGAAGAGGAGAAGGAGAAGGAGAAGGAGGAGGAGGAAGAGAAGGAGGAGGAGGAAGAGGAGAAGGAGAAGGAGGAGGAGGAGAAGGAGGAGGAGGAGAAGGAGGAGGAGGAGGAGGAGGAGAAGGAGGAGGAGAAGTAGAAGGAGGAGGAAGAGGAGAAGGAGAAGGAGAAAGAGGAGGAGAAGGAGGAGGAGAAGGAGGAGGAAGAGGAAGAGAAGAAGGAGGAGGAGGAGGAAGAGAAGGAGGAGGAGGAGAAGGAGAAGGAGGAGAAGAAGGAGGAGGAAGAGGAGAAGGAGGAGAAGGAGAAGGAGGAGAAGGAGGAGGAGAAGGAGGAGGAAGGAGAAGGAGGAGAAAGAGGAAGAGGAGGAGAAGGAGGAGGAAGAGGAGGAGGAGGAGGAGAAGGAGGAGGAGAAGGAGGAGAAAGGAGAAGGAGAAGGAGGAAGGAGAAGGAGGAGGAGGAAGGAGAAGGAGGAGGAAGAGGAGAAGGAGGAGGAGGAAGAGAAGGAGAAAGAGGAGGAGAAGGAGGAGAATAAGAACGAGGAGGAAGAGAAGAAGAAGAAGGAGGAAAAGGAGAAGGAGGAGGAGGAGATCAAGGAAGAGGAGGATTAAGAGAAGGCAAAAGAGGAAGAGGAGGAGAAGGAGGAAGAGGAGGAGGGGAACCCTTGCAGAGTCCTAGCAGCAGATTTCACCTGAAATACATTTTGCCAAGTGCAAACAAAAAGGCAGTTCCCAGTGGCTGAGCAGGGTGAGGATGGTTGGCAGCCATCTCCTCCTGCCTGGCTGCACACAGCCGGGAGCTTATTAAAGATAATATTTAGCCAAGCACCACCTGGGAGCTTGGGAGGCTGCTCCCTACCTCCAGGACCCTTCCCAGCTTTCCCTGCCCCTGGCTGCAGCTCTGGGCAAATCAGTGTGCCCCAAGCTGGGGACATCTGGCTGGGGTTTTTTTGGGGTGAGGGAGTTGGAGCCTGTTGCAAGGCTTGAACTGGTATGGAGTCAGGATGTGTGCCTGCTGCCTTGGATGCCAGGCTGGTGAAGGGTTTAGAGCTTTACACTGCGGTGTGCTGAGGCTTGGTTCACAGTGCCAGGTGCTGGGATGTCCCCACAGCTCCCCAAGGCACAGCTCCCCATTGTACAGCTCCCTGTGGCACAGCTTCCTATGGCATAACTCCTCATGACACAGCTCCCCATGGCACAGCTCCCCATTGTACAGCTCCCCAAGGCACAGCTCCCCATGGCATAACTCCTCATGACACAGCTCCCCATGGCACAGCTCCCCATGGCATAACTCCTCATGGCACAGCTGGCACAGCTCCCATGGCATAACTCCTCATGGCACAGCTCCCATGGCACAGCTTCCCATGGCATAACTCCTCATGGCACAGCTCCCCATGGCACAGCTCCCCATGGCATACAGCTCCCATGGCACAGCTCCCCATGGCACAGCTGGCATAACAGCTCCCATGGCACAGCTCCCCATGGCATAACTCCTCATGACAGCTCCCCATGGCACAGCTTCCCATGGCATAACTCCTCATGACACAGCTCCCCATGGCACAGCTCCCCATGGCATAACTCCTCATGGCACAGCTCCCCATGGCACAGCTCCCCATGGCATAACTCCTCATGGCACAGCTCCCCATGGCACAGCTTCCCATGGCATAACTCCTCATGACACAGCTCCCCACAGCTTCCCATGACATATGGCATAACTCCTCATGGCACAGCAGCTCCCCATGGCACAGCTCCCCATGGGGCCAGGTCTGGGTGGGTGAGTCATGGGGAATTGCACCTCTCAGGGTCCCTGGCACTGCAAGTGGAGCTGCTGCTGGCCTCAGCTTGCTGCTGGCTTCAGGTTGATCATCTTGGCCCTCCCTTGGACTGGAGGAGTGGCACGGTGCCGGCGTTACCCCTGCAGGAGAGCTTGGCCGTGTGGTCACCCAAGCCAGGAGGCTCCTGTGGGACTCTGTGTGTGCATGAAGCATACTGCTTGTGCCCAAGGGCTTGCTGGATCCCACCTCCACCTGCTGGTGTCAGCCAGGCTGCTGTGGGTTGCTCAGTTCCTGCTCAGCTCCCTGTAAACAGTAATTAGTGTGCTAATGGTGCTGGGGACTGTGCACAGGGCTGCTCCTGCAGTCATGGGGAGCTGCCCATCAGCATGGGCTCGGTCAGAGGTGCTGGTGGCAGGGTTAGGCCTTGTGTGTGCATCCTGTGTTAGGTAGGGAGTGAAAGGGGAGGGCTGGAGGTGCCTGGGCAGGGGCTGCAAGTGTGGCTGGGGGCTCTGGTTGCTGTTTGGTGGGGGAGTGAAGGGCACCGCTGTAATTCCTCCCTGTCTGAGCCTCCAGCATGCCCAGTGGCTAGGTGCTGTGCTGTTGGATTCAGCTGGGCCATACCACGTTTTCTGGGGGAGAAGTTTCTAATTCTTCAAGGTCTTTTATGGATTAATTGCTAGTCATCTGCCTCCCTTTTGCCTTTGTTTGGTTTCTTGAATGTCTCTTGATTATTTTGTACTGTGTGGTGCCAATTTAGTGGTTAAGTAGTATGCAAACTACATCTGGACTTGTTGACTTTGCATTAACAATCATTGATTTGTCTGGAGCAAGGGAATAGAAATGAATGCTGCTGTTTGCCATGGGTAGGGGATGAAAAATAACCATTTGCAACGTGTCTTTCATCAGTGGCACAGGGCTCTGGGGCCACTTGGCACAGCAGTCATGTGAGGGCTGGCCTTGGGAAGCATGGAGCCAGGAGCAGGGCAGAGGGCCCTGGGAGGCAGCGCTGTGTGGGGTGTGGTGGAGGGATTGACTGCATGTGCTGCTGGGCAGAGGCAGGGCCTGTGGCTCCTGGGGACCTTGAGTGGCTCTGGTGACAGCAGGAGTGGGGGAAAGTTGGAGTGGAAAGGCTTGGGAAAGAAGTTTCCTAAGTGAGAATCTGGGGAGGAGCTGGCACCGAGTGCTGCCAGCCCAGAGCCAGCCACGGCCTGGGCTGATACCCAGGCCAGCTCTGGAGCCCTCAGCATGGCCAGGGACCTGTTGGAGCAGGGCCAGAGGAGTGCTGGCAGGGCTGGAAGCCGTCTGCTGTGAGGCCAGGCTGAGAGAGTTGGGGTTGTGCAGCCTGGAGAGAGGAGAAGGCTCCAGGGAGACCTTGCTGGCCTTGCAGTACATCAAATGGGCCCAGCAGAAAGTTTTGAGCAGTTGTGAAAGCAGTTTTGAAAGTTGTGACAGGGCAGGGGGTTAGAAACAAAAAGAGGGAGATTCAGACTGAGAGAAGGGAGGCAATTTTGACAGAGGGTGATGAGAGCCTGGGTTGGGTTTCTCAGAGAGGTGGGAGATGCCCCAGCCCTGCAACCATTCATGGGCTCTCAGCACCCTGCTCTAGCTGCAGCTGTCCCTGCTAGCTGCAGTGGGGTTGGCTGGGTGACCTCTGAAGGTCCCTTCCAACCTAAAGCAGGCTGGGATTCTATGATATCAATGTGTAAAGTATATAGCACATAAAATACAGTCTGCAACAAATGCATACAGAGAGAGCTTTTCACCTGGGGACTTAATCAAGAGGATGCAAAACTTACCATAAATAATAAGCAGTGGGTTAAGCTGATGAGTGGCTCCAGCCACAGCTGCTCCTCCTGGAAGCCTGTGGTGCAGCAGCCAAGTTGGCTCTGGCTGGAGCAGAGTTTGGTGCCTCTCATCCCCACCTCATCTGGACCACTAGATGGATACAGAACTGGCTTGATGGCTGCACCCAAAGAGTGGCTGTCCATGGCTCCATGGCCCAGTGGAGGCCAGGGACAAGCGGAGTCCTTCAGGGATCAGTCCTGGGCCCAGGCTTGTTCAACATCTTTGTGGGTGCCATGGACAGTGGCACTGAGTGCACCCTCATCAAGTTTGCTGCTGACACCAAGCTGTGTGGTGCAGCAGACAGCTGGAGGGAAGGGATCCATCCAGAGGGACCTGGACAGGCTGGAGAGGTGGGCACAAGCCAACCTCAGGAGCTTCAACAAGACCAAGGGCAGGGTCCTGCAGCTGGCTGGAGGCAATCCCAGGCACAAATCCAGGCTGGGCAGGGACTGGCAGGAGAGTAGCCCTGAGGAGATAGCCTTGGGGGTGCTGGGGGAGGAGAAGCTCACCAGGAGCTCTCAGTGTGCACTTGCAGCCCACAAAGCCAAGCAGAGCCTGGGCTGCAGCAGGAGAAGTGTGGCCAGCAGGGCAAGGGAGGTGATTCTCCCCCTCTGCTCAGCTCTGGGGAGACCCCACCTGGAGTCCTGCCTCCAGTTCTGGAGCCCCTATGACAAGAGGGATCTGGAGGTGCTGGAAGGTGTCCAGAGCAGGGCCAGGAGGATGAGCAGAGGGCTGGAGGTGCTCTGCTGTGAGCACAGACTGAAGGAGTTGGGGCTGTTCAGTCTGGAGAAGAGAAGGCTCCCAGGTGACCTCATTGTGGCCTTCCAGGATCTGCAGGGGGCTCCAGGAAGGCTGGGGAGGGACTGCTCAGGATCTCAGGCAGTGCTAGGACTAGGGGGAATGGAATGAAGCTGGAGGTGGGGAGATTGAGGCTGGAGGGGAGGAGGAAGTTCTTCCCCATGAGAGTGGTGAAGGCCTGGACTGGGTTGTGCAGGGAGGTGGTTGGGGCCCTGTCCCTGGAGGTGTTTGCAGCCAGGCTGGCTGAGGCTGTGGCCAGGCTGATGTAGTGTGGGGTGTCCCTGCCCATGGCAGGGGGGTTGGAACTGGATGATGCTTGTGGTCCCTTCCAACCCTGACTGATACTATGATACTACTATGATACTATGATTGACACTGAACCTGAGTGTTGGTCATGGTGTTGGGCTGGGCTCGGCAGCCTGGGCTCCTCCCACCCAGAAATGGCTTTGTTGGACTCTGAGCTGTGCCTGTGTGTGGGTTGGGTACCAAAATGATGGCCTTTGGGTTTCATGCAGCAGGGCTGCTGGGGGTGTAAATGCTTGTTGGGCTGCCAGGCAAGCTGTGTGATGGCTTGTGGGAGTTGCTGCTTGTTCTGTAAAATATGGCAGGAAAAAGAGGTTCAGTAGAGAAAATTTCCTCTATATTCTTTGGTAGTGCAACTGTGAAGTAGTTTTGTGTTCACAGGATCACAGGTGCTAGGGGTTTGGAGGGACCTCTGGAGATCATCAGGTCCAACCCCTGCCAGAGCAGGAGGAGGGAATCCAGCACAGGTCACACAGGAGCACATCCAGATGGGGCTGGAAAGGCTCCAGAGAAGGAGACTCCACAACCTCTCTGGGCAGCCTGCTCCAGAGCTCTGGGACCCTCACAGTGCAGAAGATGCTCCTCATGGTGAGGTGGAACCTCCTGTGCTGCAGTTTCCATCCATTGCTCCTTGTGCTATCCCAGGGCACAAGTGAGCAGAGCCTGTCCCTGTCCCCTCCCTCCTGACCCCCAGCCCTCAGCTATTGATAGCCATTGGTCAGATCCCTCTCAGCCTTCTCCTCTCCAGACTGAACAGCCCCAGGGCTCTCAGCCTCTCCTCCCCAGGCAGTGCTGCAGTCCCTTCAGCATCCTTGTATCCCTGTGTTGGACTCTTGCATTGGGGAGCCCAGAGCTGGATGCAATAGAGCTGTGTTTGGGGAAGGATGCAGCACTGAGGGTGCTGGCTGTGTATAAGAGATAATAGCAGCTTAGACTTTGGAGCCCTACTTAAATCACCTCATGGTGAGGCTGCTGGAGCCCTGGAGCAGGCTGCCCACAGAGGCTGTGGAGTCTCCTCTGGAGAGTTGAAAACACACCTGGATGTGTTCCTGTGTGACCTGCCCTGGGTGATCCTGCCCTGGCAGAGGGCTTGGACTGGGTGATCTCCAGGGGTCCCTTCCAGCTCCTAGCACTCCAGGATACTGTGATTTTTAGGGGCTTTTGGCAGTTGAACAGCAGTCAGCTGAGGTTTGAGTACCAGCCTGTGAGTGTTTGTGCCAGGGCACTGGAAGCCTTTGCTGGGACACTGCATTGGGTGTCTGGGTGAGCAGAAGCAGTGTGAGGGGTAGTGGGCACATTGTACCTGCCCTGGGGAGGCTGAGCCAGCTGTAACCCCATGCTTGTGGGGGTGGACCCATGGGTGGGCCTGAGGGTCTCTCAGAAGAGGTCAGGGCACAGTTTCAGGCTCGTGCCAGGTGAAATGTGGTTGATGGAATTGTGCCCTCTGGAGCAGCTGTGGCACATTTGGGGTGAAACTGCACAACTTTGAGAGCTCCCCATGGCCATACCCCTGAGAAGGGCCTGGGCTGGCTGCCCACCATGCTTTTTGGTGGTGGAACCAGTGTCACTCTCCCAATTCTTCTGCTAGCATGGTTCTTCTAGGGAGTCTTCCTCCTCTGTTCATTTCCTTCAGCTGCATGGCCCAGGCACTCTCAGTGTGTTCTTGGAAAGGTTCAGCTGCTGAACTGTACCTGCAAAGCTTTAATTATACAGGCAGGGCCTTCCTTGCTTCTAATTTACAGCCCCCCTGTGTGTTTCACTTCTCTGTTTGGCTGCAGGAAGGTGAAAAATGAGGCTGGCAGTGGGAAAGCAGCAGCTGTAGATTCTGCCTGCCCCAGCACTGGGCTGACAGAGGGAAGTGTTGGTGTGTGGAGCAGAGGCTGGGGGCTGCAGAAGCCGTGGAGGAGTCACCATGTGTATGAGGGATCACTGTGTGTGTGTGTTTGTACATCTGGGAGACTCAGAGATTCACAGAATGGTTTGGGTTGGAAGATCATCCAGCTTCAGCCCCCTGCCATGGGCAGGGACACCTCCCACCAGCCCAGCTTGCTCGATGCCTCATCCAGGGAGGGGGCAGCCACAGCCTCCCTGGGCAGCCTGTGCCAGGGTTTCCCTACCCTCACTCTCACCATTCCTCCCTCATCTCCACTCTCACTCTCCCCTCTCCCAGCTCCAAGTCTCTGATCCTGGCACTCCCAGCCTTTGTCCAAAGTCCCTCCCCAGCTCTCCTGGAACCCCTTCAGGTACAGGAAAGCTGCTTTAAGGTCTCCCTGGAGCCCTCTCCAAAGGGAAGAGCCCTGCTGGCAAGCACAGATCTCTGGTGAATCTGGGATGCCTCTGGGCTGTTGAGGCCGCACCAGCACAGGGCACACCAGCGTCTGGGCCAGGTCACGGTGACCCACAGGAGGTCAGTGAGCCTTCAGGATCCCCTGTGTTGTAGAAGTCGGGGGTGTGAGCAGGCCAGGTTCAGCTGAGCAGGCGCTGGCAGCTGGGAGCCCAGCCCGGAGTGCCTTCCGCAGGGAGCTGAGCAGGGCTCAGCAGCTGCCGCGGGCCAGCTGCGGGCAGGACCCGGTGCGTGCCAGCGGCGGCGCCGCCTTCCCAGGCTCTTCAGGTCTGAATGGTTGTTGTGATTTCGTTTTACTCACCAGGCTCAGGCAGCAAATCATCTTTGGAGAGCTGCTGTTTCAGGGTGTGGGTGTAGGGATCCTTTCCTGCCCAAAAATAGAAGCAGCAGCAGCAGCAGCAGCAGCAGCAGGGAGCTTGCTGGGGAAGCTGGGTGTGCTTGCGTGGAAGGGCCGTCATTTAGCTTCTGCTTCCAGCGTGTTGGGAACAATTTTAGTACAAGGATTTAATTGCCTTGGAGCTATTTTTAGAAGCATTAAACCTCACTTTTCAAAACTCTGCTGCAACCAAAGCCAGCAGCTCTGCCTGCGTGGGAGAGCCCTGGGAGGGAGCCTGGAGTCAAACCTGGCGACGTGCGCTGACCCCGCTGGCATCAGGACGCGGTCGTGGGCCGGGGGCAGCCTGGGCAGCCCGTGGGGTGCATGCTTGGAAATGAGTGGTCTGTATCTTGGGGAGCTGCTTGGGTTTTTTGTTGCTCCTCTGATGCCTTGGCTCCAGGAGGGGAGGGTGAAGGAAGTCCTCTCTCAGCAGATTGCTCAGGGAAAGCCTGCAGGCCGGTGGGGGTAGGTTGGAAACCGAGCTGAGGGCATCCTGCAGATCCCCCCACCCAGTTCCCTAGCCTGAAACTCAAGAACTCCTCCAGCATTCTGGGTGTAAATCTGTCACTTGAGGTCAGACTACAGCCCACACTTCAGTCTGTGAGCTGCAGATCCTGAGCTTTTCTGAGATGGGTAATTTTGGGGGTGGGAAGGGAGGCTTGTGAGCACACAGGGTGGTTGTTTGCTGGAAGCAAAACCCCTTCTGGATTTTCTGCATGCCTTCTGGAAAGCTGCATAGGGAGGCATGGCTGGGTCGGGGCTGGGCTGGGAGCAGAGGGGCTCTGCAAGGCCCCTGGGAATCAGCAGGCTTTCTCTTTGCCATCAGGTGATGCCGTCGACAGGAGCCCACGTCGGGCTGTCGAGATGCTCCAGTCCCTCAAGGACCGACAGCGGTGCCAGCACCACCAGGGGACGGGTGAGACCTGGCACTTGACGGCCCTGGGGGTGCTGGGTGGGTGCTTGGTGGTGGGCACGAGCTGGTGGGGCTGGTGTGGGCTGGAGATGAGCTGCAGCAGGGAAGGTGCTGGTGGCTGAGCACCAGCCAGCTGTGTTTTGACTCCCTCAAGTTCAGGCTGATTTGGGGCACGTGGCTTTGGCTCGCTGGTGCTGGCCAGTACCAGTGAGGCACACTACACAGTAACTCTGAGGGAGGGATATTTTTACCTTCTTATCTGTCTGTAGAGGCCTATCAATTTGGCTGGCTGGTGATAACAGCAGTTACAATTAGCACTTCTCCCTGAGCGGGGTTGTTAAGGCACTGCCAGAGACACAGCCCTGGAGGGGGGACCTGCTTTGCTGTGAGCTGGGCAGGAATTAAACCTGCAGATGGATCCAAGTAAATTGCATTAAGTGAAGGGAAAATACATCTGGAGCAAGTTTGCAAGATCCAAGTTGTCTCAGACGTGGTCTGAGAGCAGCAGTTCCCACTCCTGGAAGCAGCTCCCAGACGTTGCAGGGGTGTAGGCAGGAGTCCAGTGGAGTAGCCTCAGTGGAAACTGAGGTGGCATTGGGAGAGGAGGAAAAGCAGCCCAGCATGGAGAGAAGTAGTTGATCCTTTCCCTGAAATCTTACACTGGGCTGGGGCAGCTCTCCTGTGAAGACAGGCTGAAGGAATTGGGGCTCCTGGAGCAGAGAAGGCTCCAGGGAGACCTCAGAGCTGCAGTTCAATATCTGAAGGGGGGCTAGAGGCAGGCCGGGGAGGGACTGTTCAGAAGAGGCTGTGGGGTTAGGATGAGAGTCAATGGTTTGAAAGTGGAGCAGGGCAGAGTTAGGTTGGACATCAGGAGGAAGTTCTGCACAGTGAGGGTGGGGAGAGACTGGGACAGGCTGCCCAGGTTGAGGCCCTGTCCATGGAGATGTTGAAGATCAGCCCTGCTGTGTCCCTGAGCAGCCTGCTCTAGCTGGATGTGCCCCTGCTGCCTGCAGGGGGTTGGAGAAGATGCCCTTTGAGGCTCCCTTCCCACCCAGTGCAGTCTGTGACTGTGATTCTGGCTTAGTTGCTGAGAAGTAGATTTGCTGAGGGTGAGGCAGGGGATTTGAGCCAGCAGTGTGCCCAGGTGGCCAAGAGGGCCAATGGCATCCTGGCCTGCATTAGGAATAGTGTGGCCAGCAGGAGCAGGGAAGTCATTATGCCCTGTACTCTGCTTTGGTTAGGCTGCACCTTGAGTCCTGTGTCCAGTTCTGGGCCCCTCAGTTTAAGAAGGACATTGAGAGACTTGAAGGTGTCCAGAGAAGGGCAACAAGGCTGGGGAGAGGCCTTGAGCACAGCCCTGTGAGGAGAGGCTGAGGGAGCTGGGGTTGCTTAGCCTGGAGAAGAGGAGGCTCAGGGATGACCTCATTGCCCTCTACAACTACCTGAAGGGAGGTTGTAGCCGGGAAGGGGTTGGTCTCTTCTCCCAGGCAAGCAGCACCAGAACAAGAGGACACAGTCTCAAGCTGTGCCAGGGGAGGTTTAGACTCGAGGTGAGGAGGAAGTTCTTCACCGAGCGAGTCATTTGTCATTGGGATGTGCTGCCCAGGGAGGTGGTGGAGTCACCATCCCTGGAGGCGTTCAAGAGGGGATTGGATGTGGCACTTGGTGCCATGGTCTAGTCATGGGGTCTGTGTTGATAGGTTGGACTCGATGATCCTCGAGGTCCTTTCCAACCTAAGTTATACTGTGAGACTGTGAGGCTTTGCTTTTGATCCCTGCCCAGGTGTGGGAGCAGCAGCAGCAGGCTGTTGGGTGTCTGCTTGCCTGACTCTGCGCTCTCCTGGCCTTCCAGAGAGCTCTTTGGCCTCCCTGCTCCAGCACAGGCACTCTTTGTGCTGGTGTGGCACGATGGGATGGTGGAAATGGAGGAGCTGCAGTGGCCCTGCCTGCTTTCAGCAGACATCTGTCTGCATTTTACAAATGAACCTAATGAAATATATATGTAGCAATTGCTGCTCTTCAGCTCCAAGCACCAGGTATGTCATTAGCATCCATGGAGCCAGGGAGGAATTTTCCATCTGAGGCTGACTTTTCCTCTCAGGGTGGTTGGGGCTTTGTGTGGCTGTTGGTTGGTTTTGTTCTTTCTAAACCTTCAATGCTTTAATTTTTGTCCTGCTGAGGAATTCACCCAGGGACCAGGTCCTGCAGGGGATTCAGGCTTGTGGTCAAAGTCTGGCTTGGAGGGAAGGCAGTTAAGATGGGAGCTAGCTGCAGTGCCTCAGCCTGCCCCTTGCACTCTGCAGGGTTTCAGTTTGCTCCCAGCAGAGCAAAAGAGCATTCTGCAGGGAAAATGGCATTAGAATATTTACATTTTTCAAGCCTCTTCCTTCCTCCCACCCCAAAATAGCCAGCAGCAAAAAATAGTTCTGTGTCTCCTCTGGATGGATGAAGTTTTCAAGTGCTTGGCCACTGTTTCCAGAACACTCCAGGCCTCCTCCACCTTAACCCTCTGTGGCAGGAGAGCCCTTCCCAACAACACCTGGGATGGATTCCAGTCATGCAGAAGTTCTCTTTGAGAGCTTCTGGTACCACCAAGGATATAGTTGAGTTGCTTTTCTGCCCAAGCAATGTTCCCCTCCCCTCCCTCCCCCCAGTACTGAAAGTCTGTTATAGAAATAATTCATAGACTCTTGGAATGGTTTGGGTTGGAAGGGACCTTCAAGATCATCCTGTTCCAACCCCTTGCCATGGGCAGGGACACCTCCCCCCAGCCCAGCTTGCTCAAGGCCTCATCCAGCCTGGCCCTGAACACCTCCAGGCAGGAGGCAGCCACAGCCTCCCTGGGCAGCCTGTGCCAGAGTCTCCCCAGCCTCACTCTCAACAATTTCTTCCTCCTCTCCACTCTCAGTCTCCCCTCTCCCAGCTCAAAGCCATTGTTCCTCATCCTGGCACTCCCAGCCCTTGGCCAGAGTCCCTCTCCAGCAGCTCCAGGTCCTTCTTGTGCTGGGGGCCCCAGAGCTGGAGGCAGTGCTGCAGGTGGGGGCTGAGCAGAGCAGAGCAGAGGGGCAGAATCCCCTCCCTGTGCTGCTGCTCTCCCTGCTCTGGCTGCAGCTCAGCACTCAGCTGGCTCTGGGCTGCCAGGGACCACTGCTGGCTCCTGGGCAGTTTGTCACCTATGCCCCCCCCAAGGCCTTCTCCTGCAGGCTGCTCTCAGCCACTCCTCACCCAGCCTGGCTCTGTGCTTGGGCCTGTCCAAGCCTGTAATAATTTGGTGTGTTCTGCATATCAGCAGCTGCACTCATTTTGTTCACAAGAAGCCTTTTTTCCCCCCACAGACCTCTCCACTGTTCCATCTCAGAGGGTTCTTTTTTCTTAGCAAAACCCACCAAGTAACTGACATTCCCAGCTCAGCTATTTTAATGATCCCACAAACCCAACAGGGCAGCAGCAAAGTTTTCAGAAGCAAACTGCAGGAGCTTTTTTTTTTGGGACACCAGAGAACTTTTCTGCAGCTTTTGGGCTCTTTTTGTTTTTCCCCCCAATAATTTTTGCTGGATTTTTCTGAGGAGGCTTCCCAGCAAGCTCTGAACTCCAAGACTGTTTAAGCCCAGGCTGGCTGAGGCTGTGGCCAGGCTGATCTAGTGTGGGGTGTCCCTGCCCATGGCAGGGGGGTTGGAACTGGATGATCCTTGTGGTCCCTTCCAACCCTGACTGACACTATGATACTCTGATACTTTGGGGTTGCTTGTTCCTGGGGGAGAGGATTTGGTGATTTCAGAGGGAACTCAAAGAGGCTTTGGAGAGCATCCCCCAGTGGGGATGAGCACACAGGCAGCATGCTGGCCCTGCTCAGAGGGCCTGGGTCACATGCTGGATCATCACAGCTCACAGGAGGTTAAGGGTTGGAGAGGACCTCTGGAGATCATCAAGTCCAACCCCCCCTACCAGAGCAGGAGCATAGAATCCAACACAGGTCACACAGAACACATCCAGGTGGGGCTGGAAAGGCTCCAGAGAAGGAGACTCCACAACCTCTCTGGGCAGCCTGCTCCAGGGCTCTGGGACCCTCACAGGGAAGAAGTTCCTCCTCCTGTTGAGGTGGAACCTCCTGTGCTGGAGTTTATATCTCTTGCTCCTTGTGCTATCCCAGGGCACAAGTGAGCAGAGCCTGTCCCTGTCCCTTCCTGACCCCCAGCCCTCAGCTATTGATAGCCATTGGTCAGATCCCTCTCAGCCTTCTCCTCTCCAGACTGAACAGCCCCAGGGCTCTCAGCCTCTCCTCCCCAGGCAGTGCTCCAGGCCCTTCAGCATCATACATAACCACTGTTCCCTTCTTGGGGACCTCTACAAATCCACCCTCCAGTGTTTCCCTTCACCATTCAGTTTGGGCTTCTCAGGTTAGGAAAGATGTTGAGATGCTGGAAGGTGTCCAGAGAAGGGCAAGAAAGCTGGGGAGGGGTCTGGAGCACAGCCCTGTGAGGAGAGGCTGAGGGAGCTGGGGTTGCTTAGCCTGCAGAAGAGGAGGCTCAGGGGAGACCTTCTTGCTCTCTCCAACTCCCTGCAGGGAGGTTGTAGCCAGGTGGGGGTTGGTCTCTTCTCCCAGGCACCCAGCACCAGAACAAGAGGACACAGTCTCAAGCTGTGCCAGGGGAGGTTTAGGTTGGATGCTAGGAAGAAATTCTTCCCAGCAAGAGAGATTGGCCATGGGGATGTGCTGCCCAGGGAGGTGGTGGAGTCCCCATCCCTGGAGGTGTTTAGGCAGAGCCTGGCTGAGGCCCGTGGTGCCATGGGTTAGTTGTTGGGTTATAGGTTGGATCTTGAAGGTCTTTTCCAACCTGGCTGTTGCTGGGATTCAGTGTTTCAGTGTTTCAGTGTCATCCCAGCTCTCTGTTTGAAGACTGAAGTCACAGAATCATAGAGTGGTTTGGGTTGCAAAGGACCTCCAAAGGGCTTCTAGGCCAACCCTGTCCATGTCAGCAGGGACATCTCCACCAGAGCAGGTTGTTGAGCCTGATCTTGACTATCTCCAGGGCTGGAGCCTCAACCACCTCCCTGGGCAACCTGCTGCAGTGTTCCAGCAGCCTCCTGGGGCAGAACTTGTTCCTCACCTCCAATCTCAATCTGCTCTGCTCTCATTTCAAACCATTGCCCCAGGTCCTGTCCCTACAGGGCTATGGGAGCAGTCCCTCTGCAGTTGTCCTGTACCCCCTTCAGGAACTGGAAGGCTTCTCTAAGTTCTCCCTCAAGCCTTTTCTTCTCAGGCTGCACAGCCCCAGCTCCCTCAGCCTGTCCCCACAGCAGAGCTGCTCCAACTCCCCAGTCATTTTCATGGCTTCCTCAGGACCTGCTCCATCAGCTCCATCTCCTTCCTGTGCAGAGGGCTCCAGAGCTGCATCTTTGGTTCCCAGTTCTCCCTCACCAGGTGCTGAGTGGTGACCCAGCTATAAATGAGAAGCAGCAAACAGTACTGCAGACTCTCCTGGCTTTCCTTGTCTCAGCCTGTCTCACAGCCCTGTCCTGCAGGACTCCAGGTCCAGGGCAGATGATTCAGCTTTGTTCTCCTCTCTGGCAGGTCTAGCATGCAGCTGGCTGTTACTCACCTCTGCTCCCCAGGGCTGTGCCCACCCTTGGGAGGCCCCTCCTGTCCCTAGCCCCTGGTTGTGTGGCTTTTCAGTAGGCTGACATTCCCCTGCTGAGGCAATGGTTTGGATAATTGCAGCAGCTGCAATTTATTTAGGCAAATAGAAGCCTGAAAAATATTTGCTCTGCCTGGCTCCTGGCATTTAGTCCTGGGGGGAGCTCTGTGCTTTGGGAGCCCAGCCCCAGCTGTCCTGCCTGGCCCTGGGGGGCTGCTCCTCTGGGCTCTCCACAGAATCACAGCATGGGAGGGGTTGGAAGGGACCTCCAGAGGTCATCCAGTCCAACTCCCCCCTGGCAGGGCAGGGTCAGCCAGGGCAGGGCACCCAGGAGCACATCCAGGTGGGCCTGGAGATCATCCAGTCCAAGCCCCCTGCCCAAGCAGGGTCAGCCAGGGCTGGGCACCCAGGAACACATCCAGGTGGGTCTGGAGATCTTCAAGCAGAACCACCTAGAGCAGGTCACACAGGAACACATCCAGCAGGGCCTTGAAAGTCTCCAGAGAAGGAGACTCCACAGCCTCTCTGGGCAGCCTGCTCCAGGGCTCTGGGACCCTCACAGTGACAGAGTTTTCCCTTCTGTTCCCATGGAACCTCCTCTGCTCCAGCTGGCACCCAGAGCCCCTTGTCCTACCAGTGGCCATCACCCTGCCATCACTGCCCCTCTGCTGCCTGGGCAGCCTGCCCATGCTATGGGAGTTTGCCTCGCTGGATCCCCCTTGTTGCCCTCCTTTGCTTCCTTTCTTCCCCTTTGACTGCTGCAGTTGCTTTCCAGGAGGGACCAGCAGAGCTTTGCTGAGTGCTCAGGGTGCAGTGCTGAGCTCTGGCACATTTGTGGTTTCTTTCCTCACAGTCAGTACCAACTCATCCTGAGCCAGCCTTGCTGGCTTCCAGCTTGCTGCTGGAGAAGTGCCCTCAGTGCCTCCTCCACTGCTTTAGTGAATGCTAATGCCATGGAATCATTGAGGTTGGAAAAGAGCTCTAAGATCATCAAGTCCAACCTTGTACCCAGCACTACCATGACCACTGAAACATTTCAGTCTGAAGCTTCCAAAAGAAAGTGCCACACAGATTGCACTGCATCATCTACTGTAGGCTCAGAAATGCAGAGGACCATAGAGGGATTGGGCTGGAAGGGAACTTCAAGGTCACCCAGTGCCACCCCCCTGCCCTGGGCAGGGACACCTCCCACCAGCCCAGCTTGCTCAAGGCCTCATCCAGCCTGGCCTGCAACACCTCCAGGAAGGAGGCAGCCACAGCCTCCCTGGGCAGCCTGTGCCAGAGTCTCCCCAGCCTCACTCTCAACAATTTCTTCCTCCTCTCCACTCTCAAGTCTCCCCTCTCCCAGCTCAAAGCCATTGTTCCTCATCCTGGCACTCCCAGCCCTTGTCCAGAGTCCCTCCCCAGCTCTCCTGGAGCCCTTCAGGTCCTGGCAGGCTGCTCTGAGGTCTGCCTGGAGCCTTCTCTTCTCCAGGCTGCACAGCCCCAACTCTCCCAGCCTGTCCCCACAGGAGAGTCTCTGCAGCCTCTGCTCATCTCTGTGGCCTCCTCTGGAGCCTCTCCAGCAGCTCCAGGTCCCTCATGCTGGGGACACCATTCTGGCTCTTAGGCTGGCAGTGAACTTGTGGTGGTTGGGTAATTTGCCCTGATGCCTTTCAGAGTTTAGGTTGGATGCTGTCTGGCCCTGCAGATTTTTACCTTTTCCCTGTTAATTTTCCTGCATCTTCTTCTCTGAGCCTCAGCTGAGGCAGATTTAGAATAAACCAAACCAGGTTGGAAAAGACCTTCAAGATCATTGTGTCCAATCCATCAACCAATCCAACACCACCTAAACAACTAACCCATGGCACCAAGCACCCCAGCAAGTCTCCTCCTGAACACCTCCAGGGATGGGGACTCCACCACCTCCCTGGGCAGCATATTCCCATGGCCAGTCTCTCTCTCTGTGTAGAACTTCTTCCTCACCTCCAGCCTAAGCCTCCCCTGGCACAGCTTGAGACTGTGTCCTCTTGTTCTGGTGCTGGCTGCCTGGGAGAAGAGACCAACCCCCACCTGGCTACAACCTTCCTGCAGGGAGCTGGAGAGAGCAAGAAGGTCTCCCCTGAGCCTCCTCTTCTGCAGGCTAAGCAACCCCAGCTCCCTCAGCCTCTCCTCCCAGGGCTGTGCTCCAGACCCCTCCCCAGCTTTCTTGCCCTTCTCTGGACACCTTCCAGCAGTCAACCTCCTTCCTAACCTGAGGAGCCCAGAACTGGACACAGGACTCAAGGTGTGGCCTGAGCAGTGCAGTGTACAGGGGCAGAATGACTTCCCTGCTCCTGCTGGCCACACTCTTCCTGATGCAGGCCAGGATGCCCTTGGCCCTCTTGGCCCCCTGGGCACACTGCAGGCTCATGTTCAGCCTACCATCCATCATCCTCAGCTCAGAGTGCTGGAAGGGAGCTGCTGAGCCCTGTCTCGAGTGAGCCCTGCTGCAAAGGAGCTGAATTTTGCTCCTGTGGTTTTCTCTTTTCTTCAGTGCTTGATTTACAGCAGGATCTGGCAGCCTTCTGCTGCTTCTGTGTTTGATTTGGACTTTAATTCTTACATTAGGTTTTCTTCCTTCAGTGTCTTGGGTCTCAGAGTCTTTTTCTGGGTTGGCTTTTTCTGGCTCTAAGTGGAGCTTCCTCGAGTTCACTTTGTCCTGATGTTGATTCCTTTCTGGGGGTGTCTGTTGGCCTCCTTCTGCCTGCTGTTACAGTGCTCTGATCTGTCCAACCAGCCCCCTTGGCTTGGGGATAAGCCTCTTCTCCAGGCTCTGCAGCTCACCTGCAAGCCCTTTGAGCTGCTCCATTGCCAATCTTCACACCTTCCCCATCCAATTCCCCTTGGGTTGTTTGCCTGCTGGGTTCTTCTTCTGTGGCTTTTGTGCTCTGAAGGCTTGGGTTTGGCTGCATGCTGAGCTCTGCAGGGGGCACATCAGTGGGACCAGCCTCAGAGGGCACAGGAGCAGCAGGGTTGAGTTGTTCACAGCCAATAGAATCAGAGAATTGTTTGGCTTGGAAAAGGCCTCTTAAGATCATCCCCCAACCATCAACCCAACCCCACCATGGCCACCAAACCCTGTCCCCAGCTGCCATGCCACACACTGCTTGAACACCTCCAGGGATGGGGACTCCACCACCTCCCTGGGCCAGTCCCTGACCACTCCTGCAGCACATAAATGTCCCCCCATGCCTCACCTAAACCTCCTTGGCACAGTTCAGGCCGTTTCTCCTCCTTCCATCACCTCCACCCCAGGTAATGCCTGGTGTCTCCTGCAGGTGCAGAAGGTCAGTGTCCATGAACAGCAGAGCAGTAGCTGTGGACAGCTGCATGCCCTGATGTGCCTTGGACATGGTGTGGGGAGAGGTCCTGTGTGGGACCTTGAGCAGCATGTCTTCATCAGGCCTGCTTTGGCATTTGCAAGTCTTGGTGGGATTGGTTCAGTTGATTAGGTGGTGTTGGATGATAGGTTGGACTCGATCTTGAAGGTCTCTTCCAACCTGGTCTCTCCTCTCTCTCCTCTCCTCTCTCTCTCCTCTCCTCTTCTCTCCTCTCCTCTCCTCTCCTCTCCTCTCTTCTCTTCTCTCCTCTCTCTCCCTCTTCTCTCCTCTCTCTCTCTCCTCTTCTCCTCTCTCTCTCCTCTCTCTCCTCTCCTCTCCTCTCTCTCCTCTCTCTTCTCTCTCCTCTCCTCTCCTCTCTCTCTCCTCTCTCTCTCTCTCTCTCTCTCTCTCTCTCCTCTCCTCTCTCTTCTCCTCTCTCTCTCTCTCTCCTCTCCTCTCCCTCTCCTCTCCTCCCTCTCCTCTCCTCTCCTCCTCTCTCTCCTCTCTCTCCTCTCTTCCTCTCTCCTCTCCTCTCTCTCCTCTCCTCTCCCTCTCCTCTCCTCTCTCTCTTCCTCTCTCCTCTCCTCTCCTCTCCTCTCCTCTCTCTCCTCTTCTCTCTCTTCTCTCCTCTTCTCTCCTTCTCTCTTCTCCTCTCTCCTCTCCTCTCCCTCTCCCTCTCTCCTCTCCTCTCTCCTCTCTTCTCTTCTCACCTTAGAATCATAGAATCAATAAGGTTGGAAAAGACCTCAAAGATCATCAAGTCCAAGCTGTCACCCAACCCCTCCTGACTAACCATGGCTCCAAGTGCCACATCCAATTCTGGATAAAGGCTGGATGAAGCCTTGAGCAAGCTGGGCTGGTGGGAGGTGTCCCTGCCCCTGGCAGGGGGCTGGCACTGGCTGATCTTGAAAGTCCCTTCCAAGCCAGCCCATCCTGTGGTTCCCTGAACCTGTGGCTAACTGCATTTTCCTCTTCCTCTGCCTGGAGTTTCTTCCCTGGCAGAGCCCTGCAGCCTGTCTGGTATTTCTTGGCACCCTGCAGCCCCTGTCACCATCCTTCTCCACTCACTGGTGCTGTAGCTGTGCTCTGCTCTTCCTGGATGAACTTCCAGGCCATAAATGTCCCCAGCTACCTACTGGCATAAGAATACAGTTTAATGAGTTGAGCTTCACTTCCCTTCTCAGTCAGCACAGCTCCATAACTCCTCCAGGATTTGGATGTAATACCCTCAGCCTTTTGTTTCCTGCCCAGGTTTGTGTTCCCTTTTTCCAGGGCTGTAGAACATTCATGACCTCATCAACAGGGAATGCTTCATGTCAGCTGAGTGTTCTCCTGCCCTGCTTTGGTTTGCTCAGGCTTTAGTTTAAGTAGGTTTTTATGTGCTACCATCTGGTTTCATTTGGGGTTTGATGGCATCTGGCTTGGAGGAGCTCCATGCCCTATGGCAGAAGGCCTCCTTCAGGTCATTGAAGCCTTCTGAAGCTGCCTGGCCCTGCAGGTGGGTCCTGGTGGGATTTCACAAGGGCACTATGTGGGATTGCTGTGCTCTGTGTCACAGTCACAGCATGGCTCAGCTTGGAAGTGGCCTCAGAAATCATCTACTCCAAGCCCCCCTACATGCCCAGGGACAGCTCTCAACCAGACTCAGCTGACCAAGGCCTCATCCAGCCTGGCCCTGAACACCTCCAGGCAGGAGGCAGCCACAGCCTCCCTGGGCAGCCTGTGCCACAGTCTCCCCAGCCTCACACTGAAGAGCTTCTTCCTCAGCTCCACTCTAACCCTGCTCTGCCTCAGCTCCAAACCATTCCCCCTTGGCCTGGCTCCAGACCCCCTCAGGAGAAGTCTCTCTGCAGCCTTCCTGCAGGATCCCTTCAGGTCCTGGCAGCAGCTCTGAGGTCCCCCTGGAGCCCTCTCCTCTGCAGGCTGCACAGCCCCAGCTCCCTCAGCCTGTGCTCCCAGCAGAGCTGCTCCAGCCCTGGCAGCATCCTTGTGGCCTCCTCCAGCAGCTCTGTGTCCTTCCGCTGGGGACAGCAGAGCTGGAGGCAGGGTTGGAGGTGAGGTCTGAGCAGAGCCCAGGGGCAGAATCCCCTCTGCTGCCCTGCTGCCCACCCTGCTCTGGCTGCAGCCAGCACACAGCTGCCTGAGGGCTGCAGGAGGCACTGCTGGCTCCTGGGGAGCTGCTCAGCACCCAGCACTCCCAAGGCTTTTTCTCCAGGGCTGCTCTCAAACCACTCTGCACCCAGCCTGGATTTGTGCCTGGGGTTGGCCTGACCCAGCTGCAGGACCCTGCCCTGTGACTTGTTGGCTCTCCTGCAGTTGGCAGTGTCCTGCTTCTCAAGCCTGGCAAGATCCTTCTGGCTGGAGCCCTTCCATCAGTTAGCCCAGCACCACACAGCTTGGTGCCATCAGCAAGCTCTGGGTGCTGGACCCAGGTGTGCCCTGCAGCTATTCAAGGCAGGGAACCCCAACCCAAGGCATGGAAGAGCTCATTTATAGCCATGCTGCCTCCACACCTCCTGCCTCCAGTTGCTATCATCCTCTGCAGTGGACACATTTCCTCTGCTGGCTTCTGCCTGCTCTGAACAGTTCTAAAGGAGCCTTTGAAGTCAAAATACACTTAGCAATTAGATCTTCTCTATTGCTTTTTGCCTTCCTAATTACCCTTTTAACTGCCTTCTGCTTATTTTAATAGATCTTGCTGTCCTCTCCCTTCCCAGACTGTTTATACTCTTTAAAAGCCTGCTGCTTACTGCTCCTAACACTGTTTACATCTTCCCTCAGCCACCTCAGCTCTCTTGCTGCTTCTTGCCTTACTCCAGAGCTAACCAGGAGGAAATTTCCTCTCCCATCTCTAGAGCAGTTTGTAAATGCCTCCTGGCTTTCCTACACTGCATTCCCCTTGTAGCTGGGAGAGGGATGGAAGCCTCCTGTAGACCACAAAGCCCTGGGAGAGGAGCCACATTCACAGCCACTGCTTTAAGCACCTCCTCTGCCTGGGGCTGTGGCATTAGGGATAGCAGATTAGTACTTCATGGATTCATGGAATGGATTGGGTTGGAAGGCACCTTGAAGATCAGTGCCAACCCCCTGCCATAGACAGGGACACCTCCCACCAGCACAGCTTGCTCAAGGCCTCATCCAGCCTGGCCTTCAGCACCTCCAGGCAGGAGGCAGCCACAGCCTCCCTGGGCAGCCTGTGCCAGAGTCTCCCCAGCCTCACTCTCAACAATTTCTTCCTCCTCTCCACTCTGATTCTCCTCTTTCCCAGCTCAAAGCCATTGTCCCTCCTCCTAATGTGTTCCCAACCACCTTATTCATTAGCAACTCCTGCTTGGAAGGGCAAGCAAACATCCTGATGTCCAACCCACATTGCCCCTGCTCCACTTTCAAACCATTGCCTCTTGTCCTGTCCCCACAGCCCCTTCTGAACAGTCCCTCCCCAGCCTGCCTGCAGCCCCTTCAGATACTGAAATGCATCTTTAATGCCTGCTTGTAGCCTTCCCTCCTCCAGGCTGACCAACCTCCATTCTTTCAGCCTGGCCCCATTAGGGAGCTGCTTAGGGACACTGTCAGCTAGGTCAGGCTGGCCAGGGTCACATCAAGTTTGACCTTCAATGTCTCCAGGGATGGAGTCTCCACCACCTCCCTGGGCAGCCTGTGCCAGGCTCTCCCCAGCCTCCCTGTGCAGAACTTCCTCCTGATGTCCAACCTGACTCTGCCCTGCTCCAGGTTCAAACCATTGCCTCTTGGCCTATCCCCACAGCCCCTTCTGAGCAGTCCCTCCCCAGCCTGCCTGCAGCCCCTTCAGAGACTGAAACGCAGCTCTGAGCTCTCCCTGGAGCCTGAACAGCCCCAGCTCTCCCAGCCTGTCCCCATTAGAGATTCAGCCCTCTGATCATCTGGGTGGCCTCCTCTGGACCCCCACTGAGAGCTCCACATGTCCCTTGTGTTGGGGGTCCCTTATCTAGCCATAGCCCTGCAGGTGAGGTCTCCCCAGAGCAGAGCAGAGGGGCAGGATCCTCTCTCTCCATCTCTGGCAATGGGCACTGGCAGCACCAGAAGGCCAAGGGCTGCCTTGGCCTTCTGGTGCTGCCAGTGCCCATTGCTGGCTCCTGTCTGGCTTCTCCCCCACCAGCACCTCCAGGCTGGACTGGCATTGAGGGTTGCCCTACCTGTAGGCCACACTCCCAGCTCCCAGCCCCTGCCTGGCAGTGAGGGCTGGACCTGGGGCGGCTCTCCTGCTCGCCGGCTCTGAGCCTCTCCTCCCTCTGCCTTCCCGAGCAGGGAGCAGCACTATTTATCAAACATGTCTCCTTCTGCTGCTTTATTATGCATTTTCCCTCTGCTCAGTCATGAGGGGAGTCTACACAAACCATTATCAGGATTCCTTTTGTTCCCAGCACAAACACTTTCTGCCTGTTCCCCATGCTGACAGCCTCAGGTTTCCCCCCCTGCCCCCCCTTGTGTTTTTTCCCTTCCTTTATCAATTTGCTGCACTTGATAACTCCTGACTCAAGGAGAACTGTCAGCTCTTCCTTTTGTTATTCCTCTCCTCTCCTCTCCTCTCCTCTCCTCTCCTCTCCTCTCCTCTCCTCTCCTCTCCTCTCCTCTCCTCTCTCCTCTCCTCTCCTCTCCCTCTCCCTCTCCTCTCCTCTCCTCTCCTCTCCTCTCCCTCTCCTCTCCTCCTCTCCTCTCCTCTCCTCTCCCTCTCCTCCCTCTCCCTCTCCTCTCCTCTCCTCCTCCCTCTCCTCTCCTCCTCTCCTCTCTCCTCTCCCTCTCCTCTCCCTCTCCTCTCCTCTCCCCTCTCCCCTCTCCTCTCCCTCTCCTCTCCCTCTCCTCCCTCTCCCTCTCCTCTCCCTCCTCCCTCCCCTCCCTCCCCCTCCCTCCCTCCCCCTCCCTCTCTCCTCCCTCCCCTCCCCTCTCCTCCCCTCCCTCCCTCTCCCTCCTCCCCCTCTCCTCCCTCCCTCTCCCTCCCTCCCTCCCTCTCCCTCCCCCCCTCCCTCTCCTCCCTCCCTCCTCCCTCCCTCTCCTCCCTCTCCTCTCCTCTCCTCTCCTCTCCTCTCCTCTCCTCTCCTCTCCTCTCCTCTCCTCTCCTCTCCTCTCCTCTCCTCTCCCTCTCTCCCTCTCCTCTCCTCTCCTCTCCTCTCCTCTCCTCTCCCTCTCCTCTCCTCCTCCTCTCCTCTCTCCTCTCCTCCCTCTCCTCTCCTCTCCTCTCCTCTCCTCTCCTCTCCTCTCCTCTCCTCTCCTCTCCTCTCCTCCTCTCCTCTCCTCTCCTCTCCTCTCCTCCTCTCCTCTCCTCTCTCTCCTCTCCTCTCCTCTCCCTCTCCTCTCCTCTCCTCTCCTCTCCTCTCCTCTCCTCACTGGCACTGCCTGGCTCCTGCCACATCCCAGCCTGCTCCTGGGGGAGGTGGCTGACAGGAAGGGGCAGCTCAGGGCCACAGAACCCTTTGGGCTGGAAGAGGCCTTTTAAAGTCATGGAGTGCAACTATCAGACCAGCCCTGCCAGATCACCACTAAACCATGGCCCTCAGCACCACAGCTTTTTTCCCCCTTGGCGGGGGGGAGGGTTAGGGTTAGGGAGAGGGGAGAGGCTTCACAGTCTCACAGAATCACCAAGGTTGGAAGAGACCTCAAAGATCATCAAGTCCAACCTG
Source organism: Melanerpes aurifrons (assembly GCA_011125475.1). Classification (NCBI taxonomy): domain Eukaryota; kingdom Metazoa; phylum Chordata; class Aves; order Piciformes; family Picidae; genus Melanerpes; species Melanerpes aurifrons. Next base: position 1,536,540 of record WWNC01000033.1, on the reverse strand, counting down.
GCACCACAGACCTCATGACTAAACCATGGCACCAAGTGCCACATCCAATCCCCTCTTGAAAACCTCCAGGGATGGGGACTCCACCACCTCCCTGGGCAGCACATCCCAGTGGCTAACAACTCTCTCTGGGAAGAACTTTCTCCTCACCTCCAGCCCAAACCTCCCCTGGCACAGCTTGAGACTGTGTCCTCTTGTTCTGGTGCTGCTTGCCTGGGAGAAGAGACCAACCCCCACCTGGCTACAACCTCTTCTCAGGGAGCTGTAGAGAGCAAGAAGGTCTCCCCTGAGCCTCCTCTTCTCCAGGCTGAACACCCCCAGCTCCCTCAGCCTCTCCTCCCCAGCCCTGTTCTCCAGACCCTTCCCCAGCTTGGTTGCTCTTTTCTGGACCTGCTCCAGCCCTCACTGTCCTGGTTGGAGTCAGGGCCCCAGAACTGACCCCAGGATTCAAAATGCAACCTTCTTGGCCAGCTGGGCAGCTCCTGGCTCACCTCCAGCCACTGCTGATCCACACCTTCAGGCTTATTCCCACCAGGCAGTTTCCAGCCACTCTGCCCAGAGCCTGGAGCATTCCTGGGGTTGTGAGCCAAGCACAGCACCCTGCCCTTGGCCTTGTGTCCTCAATTCACATGAGCTGCAGCCTCATTCAGTGTTAATCCTAGACCAAGACAGCAACCATCCTTGGCTAAAAGCACCTCCAGCCCTGCCTCCAGCTCTGCTGTCCCCAGCAGCAGAAGGACACAGAGCTGCTGGAGTGAGGCCAGAGGGGGCCACAGAGATGGTCCAAGGGCTGGAGCAGCTCTGCTGGGAGCACAGGCTGAGGGAGCTGGGGCTGTGCAGCCTGCAGAGGAGAAGGCTCCAGGGGGACCTCAGAGCTGCTGCCAGGAGCTGAAGGGATCCTGCAGGAAGGCTGCAGAGAGACTTCTCCTGAGGGGGTCTGAGCCAGGCCAAGGGGAATGGTTTGGAGCTGAGGCAGAGCAGGGTTAGATGGAGCTGAGGAAGAAGCTCTTCAGTGTGAGGCTGGGGAGACTCTGGCACAGGCTGCCCAGGGAGGCTGTGGCTGCCTCCTGCCTGGAGGTGTTCCAGGCCAGGCTGGGTGAGGCCTTGGTCAGCTGAGTCTGGTTGAGAGCTGTCAGGGATCTCTGAGCTCCCTTCCAAGCTGAGCTGTGCTGTGGTGACCCAGTGTGTGTCACCTGCTGGGAGCTCCATGAGGGGCAAGGGGAGCTGCAGAGCACTCAGGCAATGTTTGAGTTGCTGCTGTTTGTGAAGTGAGAGCTGTGTGCAGCTTGCAGGGAGCTGGAAGGCTTCGAGTTGCACAACAGAAATGCCTCCTGGGTGCACTCACCTGCTAAGTGTGGAGGTGACCTCATGCCCTGGGCAGGCTGGAGGGTTAGCTCATGGGGCTGTTGGTACAGGGATAGCCCCCCCACCCCCGTCTGTGTGTCTGTCTGTGTGTGCCATGGGAGTGCATGGAGAGAGACATCTTGCACAGAAACACAAAGCTGCTCCTTCCCACTCAAAGTGACTCTTCTGGGCTATGTCTGCTCAGTGACTGCTTCACCTCCAGGGTCCTCCCTGAGTTCCACAGGCACATCAGTGAGAAAGAGGACAGTGGCAGGCAGCTGGTGACAAACTGCCCAGGAGCCAGCAGTGGTCCCTGGCAGCCCAGAGCCAGCTGAGTGCTGAGCTGCAGCCAGAGCAGGGAGAGCAGCAGCACAGGGAGGGGATTCTGCCCCTCTGCTCTGCTCTGCTCAGCCCCCACCTGCAGCACTGCCTCCAGCTCTGGGGCCCCCAGCACAAGAAGGACCTGGAGCTGCTGGAGAGGCTCCAGAGGAGGCCACAGAGATGATCAGAGGCTGCAGAACCTCCCCTGTGGGGCCAGGCTGGGAGAGTTGGGGCTGTGCAGCCTGGAGAAGAGAAGGCTCCAGGCAGACCTGAGAGCAGCCTTCCAGTACCTGAAGGGCTGCAGGAGAGCTGGGGAGGGACTCTGGCCAAGGGCTGGGAGTGCCAGGATGAGGAACAATGGCTTTGAGCTGGGAGAGGGGAGAGTGAGAGTGGAGAGGAGGAAGGAATTGTTGAGAGTGAGGCTGGGGAGACTCTGGCACAGGCTGCCCAGGGAGGCTGTGGCTGCCTCCTGCCTGGAGGTGTTTCAGGCCAGGCTGGATGAGGCCTTGAGCAAGCTGGGCTGGTGGGAGGTGTCCCTGCCCATGGCAGGGGGCTGGCACTGGGTGATCTTGAAGGTCCCTTCCAGCCAACCCATTCTCTGATGCATGGTAATGCCACAACTGCAGTCAGTGCCTTCTGGCTCCAGTTGATGAGTCTGGTGGCTGGGAAGCTGGGGCCATGAGTGCAAGCTGCTCCAGAAGCTCTCTGGATTTTCTGTTTCATGGTCTGTGGAAGGGGCCTGGAGGCTCTGAGCAGAGCTGCTGTCCTCACAAGCTGCCCTTGGGGCTGAGCTGGAGTGTTCCCAGGAAAGCTCTGTGGAAGTGCTGCCTGCTCTCTCAGCATCACACAGGGGTTAATGTTTCACCTCCAGACACAGCCTGGGCACTTGGTAGGGCTCCTGGTGAGGAATGCAAGGCCAGATCTGGTGGTGTGAAGCTGGGAGGCTCTGCTGCTGCACCATCAGGCTCTGAGGCCATCCAGTGAGATGTGGCCAGGCTGGAGAGCTGGGCAGAGGGGAACCCAATGAGGTTCATCAGGAGTAAGTGCAGAGTGCTGCAGCTGGGCAGGAGCAACAGCATGCAGCAGTACAGGGGCAGAGCAGCTCTGTGGAGCAGGGCCTGGGAGGCTGGGGGGCAGTAAGTTATCCATGGGCAGCAAAGTGCAAGGAAGGCCAAGGGGCTCCTGGGCTGCATTGAGTGTGGCCAGCAGGTCAAGGGAGCCTCTCCTCCCCCTCTGCTCTGTCATGGTGAGACCACAGCTGAGTGTTGTGTGCAGTTCTGGGCTCCCCAGCTCAAGAGGACAGGGATCTGCTGGAGAGTCCAAGGGAAGATAGAAGGATGCTGAAGGGCCTGGAACCTCTGTGTGATGAGGAGAGACTGAGACCTGGGGCTGGTGAGCCTGGAGAGAAGCCCCAGAGGGGATTGCTCAGTGTCTAAGTTTCTGAGGGGTGGGTGTCAGGAAGGGGCCAGGCTCTTTGCAGTGATTTCTTGTGACAGGACAAGGGTCAAGGAGGGCAAACTGGAGCCCAGGAGGCTCCACCTCAACGTGAGGAGAAACTTCCTTGGTGTGAAGGTGCTGAGTCCTGAAGCAGGCTGCCCAGGGAGGTTGTGGAGTCTCCTTCTCAGGCCCCATCTGGATGTATTCCTGTGTGACCTGTCCTAGGGGGTTCTGCCTTGGCAGGGAGGTTGGACTTCAGCTCCTGCCACTCTGACTCTCACCTCTGGCCTGCTTATGCTGACTTAGAGAGTAGGGTTAGCAGTGCCAGAAGATCTTGTTCTGCCCTGGTTTCTGTGTTTAGGAAGATGGATTCCACCTGGAGAAGTTGTCTGAGGGGGGTGGGAGCAGGGAGGCTGTCCCAGGGGTGGGCAGCTCCTGCTGTGCCCAGCAGCATGCCCCATTGCCAGCTGCTCAAAGACACTTCTGCTGCCCAGGCTGTGAAGTGCTGCTTTTCACCCAGCCACCACACCACCAGAAGCTCAATGTCAGCTAATCTGGGAGGCAATGAGCAGAGTGGGAGGCAGCTGCAGCTGGGCTCCTGGGCTGCTGTGGTTGCTTGGGCAGTGCCAAGAGGCGGGTTCCCTGCCAGGCAGTGCTGGCTGCCTGCTGTCCCAGCTCCAGTGGAGGGTGGGATTCGTGCTGCCAGGAGCGTGCCCAGCTCCATTGTTCCCAGATCAAGGCCTGTGCCTGGCATGGCAGCGCTCAGGCAGAGCCCTTCCACCCCACAGCCCTGCCTGCCTCTGTTTAGCTTGGGGTTGCCAGCTCCAGCTGCTTGAGTGAGGTTCCCAGCTGTGAGCTGCACAGCACCAGGCTGCTCTCCTCAGCTCAGCCAGGGCCCTGGGCCTCCGGGCACTGCCCCCTCGCACAACCCTTCCTTGCTCTGAGGCAGTGGAGCAGCAAGATGCAGGGACTGGGAGTGATGGGACAAGGGCAATGGGCTTCAAGTTGAGCAGGGCAGATTGAGACTGGAGAGAAGGAAGGAATTGTTGAGAGTGAGGCTGGGGAGACTCTGGCACAGGCTGCCCAGGGAGGCTGTGGCTGCCTCCTGCCTGGAGGTGTTCAGGGCCAGGCTGGATGAGGCCTTGAGCAAGCTGGGCTGGTGGGAGGTGTCCCTGCCCATGGCATGGGGTTGGGACTGGATGATCTTGAAGGTCCCTTCCAACCCAAACCATTCCATGATTTTGTGATCCTTCCTGAGCACAAATGAGCTGCAGGGGTGGGAAGGAGCCAGCAGCACCCTGGATTCACAGCCTGGGCCTCGGGTGTAGCTGCAGAGAAGTAGCCAGCAGCAGGGTGGTGTTCTTCAACCTCTTACTACAGCACAAACACTGAGGTGCTGGAGCATGTCCAGAGAAGGTCAGTGAGGCTCCTGAAGGGCCTGGAGCACCTGGACATCTGAGGGAGCTGGGGGTGTTCAGGCTGGAGAAGAGGAGGCTGAGGGAGGCCTCATTGCTCACTGCAGCTCCCTGCAGGGAGGTTGGAGTGAGGAGGGGGCAGCCTCTGCTCCTTGGTGCTAAGCAACAGGAGCAGAGGCAATGCTGCACCAGGGGAGGCTCAGGCTGGATCTCAGGGAATGTTTCTGCCCTGGAAGGGTTCTCAGACATTGAAAGCGGCTGCCCAGGGCAGTGCTGGAGCCACCATCCCTGGCCATGTTCAAGCACTGTCTGGAGCTGGTGCCTGGGACATGGTTTGGTGCTGAGCCTGCAGTGCTGGGTGGAGGGTTGGACTGGGTGAGCTTTGAGTTCTCTTCCATGCAGCTATATTCTGTGATTCTGATTCTGATGGAGTGGAGAAATGTCTTAAATATCAAATGCTTCAGTTTTCCAATGGGACTGGAGAGGTTTCCTGCTGAACATTATTAGCCCAGATAAGGAGTTACAGTGTGAGGAGTGAAGGAGCTGCCTGTGCAGAGAGACAGCTTGGCACTGACACTGGGCAAGCTCCAGCAGGTCTGCAGTGGAGGCTTTCCATGTGCCCAGGCTGGGTTAGCATCAGCCCCCTCTATTTTCACCTGTGTGAAGTGCTAATGAGAGCAGGGAGTCCTTGGGGCTGAGTGGGAAAGAAGCAAGATGGGAATCTGTCATTGTGCTCTGCTCCCCTCCTTGCCTCACAGCTGAGAGTCTCCAGCGTGGTGTTGGCCAAAGGCTGAGCAGAGGAGAATGGGGATGGGCCTCAAGGGGAGAAAAGGTGAAGCCAGAACTCAGTATGTGGGAAGGACTTATGCAGAAGTAGGGCCACAGAGTGGGGTGGGTTGGAAGGGAACCTTCTCACCATCCCTGGAGGTGTTCAAGGGGGGATTGGATGTGGCACTTGGTGCCATGGTTTAGTCATGAGGTCTGTGGTGCCAGGTTGGACTTGATGATCTTTGAGGTCTCTTCCAACCTTGGTGATTCTGTGATCCAGTTCCAACCCCTGCCATGGGCAGGGACACCTCCCACCAGCCCAGCTTGCTCAAGGCCTCATCCAGCCTGGCCTTCAACACCTCCAGGCAGGAGGCAGCCACAGCCTCCCTGGGCAGCCTGTGCCAGAGTCTCCCCAGCCTCACTCTCAACAATTTCTTCCTCCTCTCCACTCTCAGTCTCTCCTCTCCCAGCTCAAAGCCATTGTTCCTCATCCTGGCACTCCCAGCCCTTGGCCAGAGTCCCTCCCCAGCTCTCCTGCAGCCCTTCAGGTCTTGGAAGGCTGCTCTGAGGTCTGCCTGGAGCCTTCTCTTCTCCAGGCTGCACAGTCCCAACTCTCCCAACCTGTCCCCACAGGGGAGGGTCTGCAGCCTCTGCTCATCTCTGTGGCCTCCTCTGGAGCCTCTCCAGCAGCTCCAGGTCCTTCTTGTGCTGGGGCCCCAGAGCTGGAGGCAGTGCTGCAGGTGGGGGCTGAGCAGAGCAGAGCAGAGGGGCAGAATCCCCTCCCTGTGCTGCTGCTCTCCCTGCTCTGGATACACCCCAGCAGATGGTTGCCTTTTGGGCTGCCAGTGAGCATTGCTGGCTCCTGGGGATAGCAAACATCTTGAGGCAAAGCTGTTGTGAATCAGCAAAGGAAGTTGTGTGTTGTACTGGAGGAGAAGGCCTCTGGAGCCCTGCTGCCATTAGCCCAGGTACAGAAGAGCTGGAAGCAAGAGCTGCTGCTGGAGGGGAGTGCTGGCTGCTGGGATGTGCTTACTGCACCAAGCCTCTCCTGCTGGAGCTGGCACCAGGCTTGTTTCAATCCCAGCTCACTCTGGAGAGGAAAGTGAACATATTGCTTGGGAACCTGCCTGCAGCAGAGGAGCTGCTCTCTGCCAGCTCCTCTCAGTGGGCTTAGGTGCTGCAAACTTGCTTGGGTGGAGGAAGAGAAGAGCCTTGTGGTTAGTGTTCAGATGTGAGAGGGCATCCCACTACCCAGCCCCAGGTGCCCCAGGTCTTACACAGGTAGATGGACGTTGGTGGCATTGCAGGGAAATCAGAACATGCCCTGTGAGCAGGGAGCACTGGAGAATCTGGCAGCCCTGGTCTCAGATCCCTTGGTTGGCCTGCAGGGACCCTGGGGCTAGGTGGCCAGCTTGCTGTCCCCACCCAGGGTGGATTGCTGCAGCTCTCAGAGTGATGGGAGCAGATTGCCTCTGGGAGCAGAGTGACCAGGAGCTGAAGTTCTCACTTGAGACCAGGGCTGAGGCTGGAACAACAGCAAACCAGAAGTGACTTGGCTCTGGAGGGCAGCACTTGAGCTGTGGGTGCAGGGCCTGGCCTGGCTGTGCTGGGCCTGGCCTGGCTGTGCAGGGCCTGGCCTGGCTGGGCAGGGCCTGGCCTGGCTGTGCAGGGCCTGGCCTGGCTGGGCAGGGCCTGGCCTGGCTGGGCAGGGCCTGGCCTGGCTGGGCAGGGTCTGGCCTGGCTGTGCAGGTCCTGGCCTGGCTGGGCAGGGCCTGGCCTGGCTGGGCAGGGTCTGGCTTGGCTGGGCAGGGTCTGGCCTGGCTGTGCAGGGTCTGGCCTGGCTGGGCAGGGTCTGGCCTGGCTGGGCAGGGTCTGGTTTGTCTGTGCAGGGCCTGGCCTGGCTGTGCAGGGCCTGGCCTGGCTGGGCAGGGTCTGGCCTGGCTGTGCAGGGCCTGGCCTGGCTGGGTAGGGTCTGGCTTGGCTGGGCAGGGTCTGGCCTGGCTGTGCAGGGTCTGGCCTGGCTGGGCAGGGTCTGGCCTGGCTGGGCAGGGCCTGGCCTGTCTGGGCAGGGTCTGGCCTGGCTGTGCAGGGCCTGGCCTGGCTGGGCAGGGTCTGGCCTGGCTGTGCAGGGCCTGGCCTGGCTGTGCAGGGCCTGGCTTGGCTGGGCAGGGCCTGGCCTGGCTGGGCAGGGTCTGGCCTGGCTGTGCAGGGCCTGGCCTGGCTGGGCAAGGTCTGGCCTGGCTGTGCTGGGTCTGGCCTGGCTGTGCAGGGTCTGGTTTGTCTGTGCAGGGCCTGGCTTGGCTGTGCAGGTCCTGGCCTGGCTGGGCAGGGCCTGGCCTGGCTGGGCAGGGCCTGGCCTGGCTGGGCAAGGTCTGGCCTGGCTGTGCAGGGCCTGGCCTGGCTGGGCAGGGTCTGGTTTGTCTGTGCAGGGCCTGGCTTGGCTGTGCAGGTCCTGGCCTGGCTGTGCAGGTCCTGGCCTGGCTGTGCAGGGCCTGGCCTGGCTGGGCAGGGCATGGCCTGGCTGGGCAGGGTCTGGCCTGGCTGGGCAAGGTCTGGCCTGGCTGTGCAGGGCCTGGCCTGGCTGTGCAGGGCCTGGCTTTGCTGGGCAGGGCCTGGCCTGGCTGGGCAGGGTCTGGCCTGGCTGTGCATTGCCTGGCTTGGCTGTGCAGGTCCTGGCCTGGCTGTGCAGGGCCTGGCCTGGCTGGGCAAGGTCTGGCCTGGCTGTGCAGGGCCTGGCCTGGCTGGGCAGGGTCTGGCCTGGCTGTGCAGGGCCTGGCCTGGCTGGGCAGGGTCTGGCCTGGCTGTGCAGGGCCTGGCCTGGCTGGGCAGGGCCTGGCCTGGCTGTGCTGGGTCTGGCCTGGCTGGGCAGGGCCTGGCCTGGCTGGGCAGGGCCTGGCCTGGCTGGGCAGGGTCTGGCCTGGCTGGGCAGGGCATGGCCTGGCTGGGCAGGGTCTGGCCTGGCTGTGCAGGGCATGGCCTGTCTGGGCAGGGCCTGGCCTGGCTGTGCAGGGCATGGCCTGGCTGTGCAGGGTCTGGTTTGTCTGTGCAGGGCATGGCCTGGCTGTGCTGGGCCTGGCCTGGCTGTGCAGGGCATGGCCTGTCTGGGCAGGGCATGGCCTGGCTGTGCAGGGCATGGCCTGTCTGGGCAGGGCCTGGCCTGGCTGTGCAGGGCATGGCCTGGCTGTGCAGGGCCTGGCTTGGCTGTGCAGGGCATGGCCTGGCTGGGCAGGGCCTGGCTTGGCTGTGCTGGGTCTGGTTTGTCTGTGCAGGGCATGGCCTGGCTGGGCAAGGCCTGGCCTGGCTGTGCAGGGCCTGGCCTGGCTGGGCAGGGTCTGGCCTGGCTGTGCAGGGCCTGGCCTGGCTGTGCAGGGTCTGGTTTGTCTGTGCAGGGCATGGCCTGGCTGTGCAGGGCCTGGCCTGGCTGGGCAGGGTCTGGCCTGGCTGTGCTGGGTCTGGCCTGGCTGGGCAGGGTCTGGCCTGGCTGTGCTGGGTCTGGCCTGGCTGTGCAGGGCCTGGCCTGGCTGGGCAGGGTCTGGCCTGGCTGTGCTGGGTCTGGCCTGGCTGTGCTGGGTCTGGCCTGGCTGGGCAGGGCCTGGCCTGGCTGTGCAGGGCATGGCCTGGCTGGGCAGGGTCTGGTCTGGCTGGGCAGGGCCTGGTCTGGCTGGGCAGGGCCTGGCCTGGCTGTGCAGGGCCTGGCCTGGCTGTGCAGGGCATGGCCTGGCTGGGCAGGTCCTGGCCTGGCTGGGCATGGCCTGGCTTGGCTGGGCAGGGCCTGGCTTGGCTGGGCAGGGCCTGGCTTGGCTGTTCAGGGCCTGGCTGTGCAGGGTCTGGCCTGGCTGGGCAGTGCTGCTGGAGCCTTTCACTTCAACCCTCTGGTTCCTTGCATGGTAGAGGAGAAATGTGAGCAAAGCCTAGGGAAAGCTGTAGGTGTTGTGGCCTGCCCTTGTTCGTCTTGTGGAAGATACTGGAGGCAGAAGGCTTCAGAAGGAGATGAAGCCTCTTGTCTGGGCTGTGGGAGAGCTTCTTGCCATGTCTGCAGCCTTCTTTGCTATTTACTGTGGCACTGTGAAGCCAGAAGTGTGCAGGGGGGGGGGCACCTTGTGACCACCAGCAGCTGGATGCAGAAGGATCTCATCCAATCCACCAAGATGCCTTCTGGGGACAGGAGCAGCTGTTTACACCTGGAGGCACCCAGCCTGGGAAGTTGTGTTGCTCTGCTTGGGTGGGCAGTGAGAAGTGGCTGCGTGGTTAGAAGTGAAGAGGCTGCAGAGCCCAAACCTGGCCATGGCCTGAAACTGTGCCAGGGCAGGGTTAGGCTGGAGATGAGAAAAGATGTTTTTGCTGCAAGAGTGGTCAGGGACTGGCAGAGGCTGCCCAGGGAGGTGGTGGAGTCCCCAGCCCTGGAGGTGTTCCAGAAACCTGTGACCATGGCACCTGGGGCCATGGTGGGGTTGGGTTGATGGTTGGACTGGATGATCTTCGAGGCCTTTGCCAAGCCAAATGATTCTTTGAGGCACCATTTCCATGTCTGTCAGGGCCAGGCTGGGCTTGGGGTGCTGGGTGGGCTGGGCACCCTGGCAGGGTCAATGCAGGATCAGTTTCCATGGTGCAGATTTGCTGTAAGCAGCTTTCTCAAACTCTGCAAAGACTCAGCTCTGGGATGGTTTCATTAAGGTCCAGATCATCCCCAGAGCTACAGCTCCTTGCTCTTTGGGGTGAGACCCCACCTGCCTCTTTAGCTGGAGGATGGCTTTCCCTGACCCTGCAGGATCTTTCTGCTGTCTAGATGTCTGCAGCTGCTGCTGCTGCTGCCAGTGCAGATCCACAGACTGCACTGGGCTGGAAGGGAGCCTCAAAGGGCATCTTGTGCAACCCCCCTGCGGGCAGCAGGGACACTGTCAGCTAGGTCAGGATGGCCAGGGTCACATCAAGTTTGACCTTCAATGTCTCCAGGGATGGAGTCTCCACCACCTCCCTGGGCAGCCTGTGCCAGGCTCTCCCCAGCCTCCCTGTGCAGAACTTCCTCCTGATGTCCAACCTGACTCTGCCCTGCTCCACTTTCAAACCATTGCCTCTTGTCCTATCCCCACAGCCCCTTCTGAACAGTCCCTCCCCAGCTTTCCTCTAGCCCCTTCAGATACTGAAATGCAGCTCTGAGGAGAGGAGAGGTTCGGAGAGGTTCGGAGAGGAGAGGTTCGGAGAGGAGAGGTTCGGAGAGGAGAGGAGAGGAGTAGAATGAACCAGGTTGGAAAAGACCTTTGAGATCATCCAGTCCAACCTATCAGACCATGGCACCAAGTGTCTGATCCAGTCCCCTCTTAAGCTGGGTGAGGCACTTGGTGCCCTGGTTTAGTTGAGTAGATGACTGAAAGGAGTCTCCTCGTGCACCTTTGGGACAGTAGCCCCAGCTGTGAGTGGCTGCAACAGCATCACCCTGGGATGCAGGGCACTCTCCTGGGACTTGTCACTCTCAGGACACCTTGCTCTGGAAGAACTGGAGCTCAGGTCCTGGGCTGCACAGACCTAGTGTGTGTGGGAGCAGCCATGGTAGGTAAGGTGTAGCGTGTGCCTGAGATGCCCTCCTTGTCGCTGCTGTGTCTTGTGCCTCAGAGCTCAGCCAGGTCCTTCAGGGACATTTGGTTGGAGGTCTTGCTGGTTCTGACCCATCCCAGGCATGGATTAGGGCTGAAATGTTACTCCTGAAACCAAGGAAGTCTGCTCTTCCCATTTCTAGAGAGGCATCCTTTTTCTTCCCTGCCAGGGCCGTTGGGAGCCTCTGGCGGCTGGTGGAGCCCTCCCTGCAGTGACCTTTCCCTCCGTGGCTCTGGGCATCGGCTCCCAGGAGGGCAAGTGCCATGCTCTGGGCCCCAGCAGCCCCCAGCAGCACTCTGTGCTGCATTAGTGACCGCTGGCCTCCAGCAGACAGCTGCTGTGTCCTCTGGAGATGCTCTGCCATGCTGCTGGCTCTGCTCTTGTGTCTTTTGGCACCCCTCAGGCCCGTGGCTTTGGCCGGCGCCGCAGCCTCCTTCCCCGCCTGGCCGCTGCCGCTGGAAGGAGCTGGTGTCAGACTAGCAGATCCAACCCATTGACTCCTTGGCTCTCTCTGCCCTTGTGGCTGCCTGCTCTGCCTGCTGCCTTCACGTTCAGAGCCATCCAGGATTTCCTTTAAAAATAGCTCTTGGCTGAGGAGCCTTTTCCGAGCGCAGTCTGGGAGCGCCCGGGGCCCTGCAGCCTCCTGCGGGCTGCCGGCAGCCCTCCCGAGTCGCGGGAGGTGTGAAGTCCCTCAGCCCTCGTTTGTTGCATGTTAATGACACTGCTGGTCCTCCCCGTGGAAGGGAGGAGTGGGTGGCAAGGAGCCTGCAAGCTGGGGAAGGGAGCCCAGCCAAGAGCAGGCTGTTGCCAAATTAAGGAGGTGCTGCTCCTCCGCCTTCTGTCCAGGCTCTCCTGCTGCCTGTCTGAAGGGCTGGGCTTTGCTGGAGCCTTCTGGGAGTTGATTTAGCTCCTTCACCCAGGAGAAGCATGTGAGAAGAAAAGCTGTGGAGGGGAGAGGAAGGCAGGGCACCCTGCCAGGGTGGGAGAGGGAGGGGAGGAGGGTGGGTGGGCAGAGGAAGGCAGCAAGCTCTGCAGCATTGGAGCAGGGCTCTTCCCTGAGCGACTGACCCCATCAGAGCACTTCAGTCACTCAGGGGCTCAGCCCTGGCCTGTCCTCAGGGGCTGTAACCCCCTCACACCAGGGAGGTCAGGAGGGGATGGAAGCTGAGCAGTGGTGAGGATGAGAAGGGAGAAGTTTCCACCAGCAGCCTCCTCTGCAGCCTGCTCAGCAGCTCCCAGGGCATGGTTGGAGCTGCTGCAGGTTGTGGGGCTGGTTGTGACCCGGGGGGGTGGCAGCACAGCAGCACTCAGCAGCAGCATTCAACACTCAGCAGCACTCAGCAGCAGCATTCAGCAGCAGCACTCAGCAGCAGCACTCAGCAGCAGCACTCAGCAGCAGCATTCAGCAGCAGCATTCAGCAGCAGCATTCAGCAGCAGCACTCAGCAGCAGCACTCAGCAGCATAATTCAGCAGCAGCATTCAGCAGCAGCATTCAGCAGCAGCACTCAGCAGCAGCACTCAGCAGCAGCATTCAGCAGCAGCACTCAGCAGCAGCATTCAGCAGCAGCATTCAGCAGCAGCATTCAGCAGCAGCACTCAGCAGCAGCATTCAGCAGCAGCACTCAGCAGCAGCATTCAGCAGCAGCACTCAGCAGCAGCACTCAGCAGCAGCATTCAGCAGCAGCACTCAGCAGCAGCACTCAGCAGCAGCACTCAGCAGCAGCACTCAGCACTCAGCAGCAGCATTCAGCAGCAGCACTCAGCAGCAGCATTCAGCAGCAGCACTCAGCAGCAGCACTCAGCAGCAGCATTCAGCAGCAGCACTCAGCAGCAGCACTCAGCAGCAGCATTCAGCAGCAGCACTCAGCAGCAGCACTCAGCAGCAGCATTCAGCAGCAGCACTCAGAAGCAGCACTCAGCAGCAGCACTCAGCAGCAGCATTCAGCAGCAGCACTCAGCAGCAGCCCTCAGCAGCAGCATTCAGCAGCAGCACTCAGCAGCAGCACTCAGCAGCAGCACTCAGCATCAGCATTCAGCAGCAGCACTCAGCAGCAGCACTCAGCAGCAGCACTCAGCAGCAGCATTCAGCAGCAGCACTCAGCAGCAGCACTCAGCAGCAGCACTCAGCAGCAGCACTCAGCATCAGCATTCAGCAGCAGCACTCAGCAGCAGCACTCAGCAGCAGCACTCAGCAGCAGCATTCAGCAGCAGCACTCAGCAGCAGCACTCAGCATCAGCATTCAGCAGCAGCACTCAGCAGCAGCATTCAGCAGCAGCACTCAGCAGCAGCATTCAGCAGCAGCACTCAGCAGCAGCCCTCAGCAGCAGCATTCAGCAGCAGCACTCAGCAGCAGCACTCAGCAGCAGCATTCAGCAGCAGCACTCAGCATCAGCATTCAGCAGCAGCACTCAGCAGCAGCATTCAGCAGCAGCACTCAGCAGCAGCATTCAGCAGCAGCACTCAGCAGCAGCACTCAGCAGCAGCATTCAGCAGCAGCATTCAGCAGCAGCATTCAGCAGCAGCACTCAGCAGCAGCACTCAGCAGCAGCATTCAGCAGCAGCACTCAGCAGCAGCACTCAGCAGCAGCACTCAGCACTCAGCAGCATAATTCAGCAGCAGCACTCAGCAGCAGCATTCAGCAGCAGCACTCAGCAGCAGCACTCAGCAGCAGCACTCAGCAGCAGCATTCAGCAGCAGCACTCAGCAGCAGCACTCAGCAGCAGCATTCAGCAGCAGCACTCAGCAGCAGCACTCAGCAGCATAATTCAGCAGCAGCACTCAGCAGCAGCACTCAGCAGCAGCACTCAGCACTCAGCAGCATAATTCAGCAGCAGCACTCAGCAGCAGCATTCAGCAGCAGCATTCAGCAGCAGCACTCAGCAGCAGCACTCAGCAGCAGCACTCAGCAGCAGCACTCAGCACTCAGCAGCATAATTCAGCAGCAGCACTCAGCAGCAGCACTCAGCAGCAGCACTCAGCAGCAGCACTCAGCAGCAGCATTCAGCAGCAGCACAGCACTCAGCAGCAGCATCAGCAGCAGCATTCAGCAGCAGCACTCAGCAGCAGCACTCAGCACTCAGCATAATTCAGCAGCAGCACTCAGCAGCAGCACTCAGCAGCAGCACTCAGCACTCAGCAGCATAATTCAGCAGCAGCACTCAGCAGCAGCATTCAGCAGCAGCACTCAGCAGCAGCACTCAGCAGCAGCATTCAGCAGCAGCACTCAGCAGCAGCACTCAGCAGCAGCACTCAGCAGCAGCATTCAGCAGCAGCACTCAGCAGCAGCATTCAGCAGCAGCACTCAGCAGCAGCATTCAGCAGCAGCATTCAGCAGCAGCACTCAGCAGCAGCATTCAGCAGCAGCACTCAGCAGCAGCACTCAGCAGCAGCATTCAGCAGCAGCACTCAGAAGCAGCACTCAGCAGCAGCACTCAGCAGCAGCATTCAGCAGCAGCACTCAGCAGCAGCACTCAGCAGCAGCATTCAGCAGCAGCACTCAGCAGCAGCACTCAGCAGCAGCATTCAGCAGCAGCACTCAGCAGCAGCACTCAGCAGCAGCACTCAGCACTCAGCAGCATAATTCAGCAGCAGCACTCAGCAGCAGCATTCAGCAGCAGCACTCAGCAGCAGCACTCAGCAGCAGCACTCAGCAGCAGCACTCAGCATCAGCATTCAGCAGCAGCACTCAGCAGCAGCATTCAGCAGCAGCACTCAGCAGCAGCACTCAGCAGCAGCATTCAGCAGCAGCACTCAGCAGCAGCACTCAGCATCAGCATTCAGCAGCAGCACTCAGCAGCAGCACTCAGCAGCAGCACTCAGCACTCAGCACTCAGCAGCATAATTCAGCAGCAGCACTCAGCAGCAGCAGCACTCAGCAGCAGCACTCAGCAGCAGCACTCAGCAGCAGCACTCAGCAGCAGCATTCAGCAGCAGCACTCAGCAGCAGCATTCAGCAGCAGCACTCAGCAGCAGCACTCAGCAGCAGCACTCAGCATCAGCATTCAGCAGCAGCACTCAGCAGCAGCACTCAGCAGCAGCACTCAGCAGCAGCACTCAGCAGCAGCCCTCAGCAGCAGCACTCAGCAGCAGCATTCAGCAGCAGCATTCAGCAGCAGCACTCAGCAGCAGCATTCAGCAGCAGCACTCAGCAGCAGCACTCAGCAGCAGCATTCAGCAGCAGCACTCAGCAGCAGCACTCAGCATCAGCATTCAGCAGCAGCACTCAGCAGCAGCACTCAGCACTCAGCAGCATAATTCAGCAGCAGCACTCAGCAGCAGCATTCAGCAGCAGCACTCAGCACTCAGCAGCATAATTCAGCAGCAGCACTCAGCAGCAGCATTCAGCAGCAGCACTCAGCAGCAGCATTCAGCAGCAGCACTCAGCAGCAGCACTCAGCACTCAGCAGCATAATTCAGCAGCAGCACTCAGCAGCAGCACTCAGCAGCAGCACTCAGCAGCAGCATTCAGCAGCAGCACTCAGCAGCAGCACTCAGCAGCAGCACTCAGCATCAGCATTCAGCAGCAGCACTCAGCAGCAGCACTCAGCAGCAGCACTCAGCACTCAGCAGCATAATTCAGCAGCAGCACTCAGCAGCAGCATTCAGCAGCAGCACTCAGCACTCAGCAGCATAATTCAGCAGCAGCACTCAGCAGCAGCATTCAGCAGCAGCACTCAGCAGCAGCACTCAGCAGCAGCACTCAGCAGCAGCACTCAGCAGCAGCATAATTCAGCAGCAGCACTCAGCAGCAGCATTCAGCAGCAGCACTCAGCACTCAGCAGCATAATTCAGCAGCAGCACTCAGCAGCAGCACTCAGCAGCAGCATTCAGCAGCAGCATTCAGCAGCAGCACTCAGCAGCAGCACTCAGCATCAGCATTCAGCAGCAGCACTCAGCAGCAGCACTCAGCAGCAGCACTCAGCACTCAGCAGCAGCATTCAGCAGCAGCACTCAGCAGCAGCATTCAGCAGCAGCACTCAGCACTCAGCAGCATAATTCAGCAGCAGCACTCAGCAGCAGCATTCAGCAGCAGCACTCAGCAGCAGCATTCAGCAGCAGCATTCAGCAGCAGCACTCAGCAGCAGCACTCAGCATCAGCATTCAGCAGCAGCACTCAGCAGCAGCATTCAGCAGCAGCACTCAGCAGCAGCACTCAGCAGCAGCACTCAGCAGCAGCATTCAGCAGCAGCACTCAGCAGCAGCACTCAGCATCAGCATTCAGCAGCAGCACTCAGCAGCAGCACTCAGCAGCAGCACTCAGCACTCAGCAGCAGCATTCAGCAGCAGCACTCAGCAGCAGCATTCAGCAGCAGCACTCAGCAGCAGCACTCAGCAGCAGCACTCAGCAGCAGCATTCAGCAGCAGCACTCAGCAGCAGCACTCAGCATCAGCATTCAGCAGCAGCACTCAGCAGCAGCACTCAGCAGCAGCACTCAGCACTCAGCAGCATAATTCAGCAGCAGCACTCAGCAGCAGCACTCAGCAGCAGCACTCAGCAGCAGCACTCAGCAGCAGCACTCAGCATCAGCATTCAGCAGCAGCACTCAGCATCAGCATTCAGCAGCAGCACTCAGCATCAGCATTCAGCAGCAGCACTCAGCAGCAGCACTCAGCAGCAGCACTCAGCAGCAGCACTCAGCACTCAGCAGCATAATTCAGCAGCAGCACTCAGCAGCAGCACTCAGCATCAGCATTCAGCAGCAGCACTCAGCAGCAGCACTCAGCATCAGCATTCAGCAGCAGCACTCAGCAGCAGCACTCAGCAGCAGCACTCAGCACTCAGCAGCATAATTCAGCAGCAGCACTCAGCAGCAGCATTCAGCAGCAGCACTCAGCAGCAGCACTCAGCAGCAGCACTCAGCAGCAGCACTCAGCATCAGCATTCAGCAGCAGCACTCAGCAGCAGCATTCAGCAGCAGCACTCAGCAGCAGCACTCAGCAGCAGCATTCAGCAGCAGCACTCAGCAGCAGCACTCAGCATCAGCATTCAGCAGCAGCACTCAGCAGCAGCACTCAGCAGCAGCACTCAGCAGCAGCACTCAGCATCAGCATTCAGCAGCAGCACTCAGCAGCAGCACTCAGCAGCAGCACTCAGCAGCAGCATTCAGCAGCAGCACTCAGCAGCAGCACTCAGCAGCAGCATTCAGCAGCAGCATTCAGCAGCAGCATTCAGCAGCAGCACTCAGCAGCAGCACTCAGCAGCAGCACTCAGCAGCAGCATTCAGCAGCAGCACTCAGCAGCAGCACTCAGCATCAGCATTCAGCAGCAGCACTCAGCAGCAGCACTCAGCAGCAGCACTCAGCACTCAGCAGCAGCATTCAGCAGCAGCACTCAGCAGCAGCATTCAGCAGCAGCACTCAGCAGCAGCAGCAGCACTCAGCAGCAGCACTCAGCAGCAGCATTCAGCAGCAGCACTCAGCAGCAGCACTCAGCATCAGCATTCAGCAGCAGCACTCAGCAGCAGCACTCAGCAGCAGCACTCAGCACTCAGCAGCATAATTCAGCAGCAGCACTCAGCAGCAGCACTCAGCAGCAGCACTCAGCAGCAGCACTCAGCAGCAGCAGCAGCACTCAGCATCAGCATTCAGCAGCAGCACTCAGCATCAGCATTCAGCAGCAGCACTCAGCATCAGCATTCAGCAGCAGCACTCAGCAGCAGCACTCAGCAGCAGCACTCTCAGCAGCAGCACTCAGCACTCAGCAGCATAATTCAGCAGCAGCACTCAGCAGCAGCACTCAGCATCAGCATTCAGCAGCAGCACTCAGCAGCAGCACTCAGCATCAGCATTCAGCAGCAGCACTCAGCAGCAGCACTCAGCAGCAGCACTCAGCACTCAGCAGCATAATTCAGCAGCAGCACTCAGCAGCAGCATTCAGCAGCAGCACTCAGCAGCAGCACTCAGCAGCAGCACTCAGCAGCAGCACTCAGCATCAGCATTCAGCAGCAGCACTCAGCAGCAGCATTCAGCAGCAGCACTCAGCAGCAGCACTCAGCAGCAGCATTCAGCAGCAGCACTCAGCAGCAGCACTCAGCATCAGCATTCAGCAGCAGCACTCAGCAGCAGCACTCAGCAGCAGCACTCAGCAGCAGCACTCAGCATCAGCATTCAGCAGCAGCACTCAGCAGCAGCACTCAGCAGCAGCACTCAGCAGCAGCATTCAGCAGCAGCACTCAGCAGCAGCACTCAGCAGCAGCACTTAGCATCAGCATTCAGCAGCAGCACTCAGCAGCAGCACTCAGCAGCAGCACTCAGCAGCAGCATTCAGCAGCAGCACTCAGCAGCAGCACTCAGCAGCAGCACTCAGCATCAGCATTCAGCAGCAGCACTCAGCAGCAGCACTCAGCACTCAGCAGCATAATTCAGCAGCAGCACTCAGCAGCAGCATTCAGCAGCAGCACTCAGCAGCAGCACTCAGCACTCAGCAGCATTCAGCAGCAGCACTCAGCAGCAGCATTCAGCAGCAGCACTCAGCACTCAGCAGCATAATTCAGCAGCAGCACTCAGCAGCAGCATTCAGCAGCAGCACTCAGCAGCAGCACTCAGCAGCAGCACTCAGCAGCAGCATTCAGCAGCAGCATTCAGCAGCAGCACTCAGCAGCAGCACTCAGCAGCAGCATTCAGCAGCAGCATTCAGCAGCAGCACTCAGCAGCAGCATTCAGCAGCAGCACTCAGCAGCAGCACTCAGCAGCAGCACTCAGCAGCAGCATTCAGCAGCAGCATTCAGCAGCAGCACTCAGCAGCAGCACTCAGCAGCAGCATTCAGCAGCAGCACTCAGCAGCAGCACTCAGCAGCAGCATTCAGCAGCAGCACTCAGCAGCAGCACTCAGCAGCAGCACTCAGCAGCATTCAGCAGCAGCACTCAGCAGCAGCATTCAGCAGCAGCACTCAGCAGCAGCACTCAGCAGCAGCACTCAGCAGCAGCACTCAGCAGCAGCATTCAGCAGCAGCACTCAGCAGCAGCACTCAGCAGCAGCATTCAGCAGCAGCACTCAGCAGCAGCACTCAGCAGCAGCACTCAGCAGCATTCAGCAGCAGCACTCAGCAGCAGCATTCAGCAGCAGCACTCAGCAGCAGCACTCAGCAGCATTCAGCAGCAGCACTCAGCAGCAGCATTCAGCAGCAGCACTCAGCAGCAGCACTCAGCAGCAGCACTCAGCAGCAGCACTCAGCAGCAGCATTCAGCAGCAGCACTCAGCAGCAGCATTCAGCAGCAGCACTCAGCAGCAGCACTCAGCAGCAGCACTCAGCAGCAGCATTCAGCAGCAGCACTCAGCAGCAGCACTCAGCAGCAGCACTCAGCAGCAGCATTCAGCAGCAGCATTCAGCAGCAGCACTCAGCAGCAGCACTCAGCAGCAGCACTCAGCAGCAGCATTCAGCAGCAGCACTCAGCAGCAGCACTCAGCAGCAGCATTCAGCAGCAGCACTCAGCAGCAGCATTCAGCAGCAGCACTCAGCAGCAGCATTCAGCAGCAGCACTCAGCAGCAGCACTCAGCAGCAGCATTCAGCAGCAGCATTCAGCAGCAGCACTCAGCAGCAGCACTCAGCAGCAGCATTCAGCAGCAGCATTCAGCAGCAGCACTCAGCAGCAGCACTCAGCACTCAGCAGCAGCATTCAGCAGCAGCACTCAGCAGCAGCATTCAGCAGCAGCATTCAGCAGCAGCATTCAGCAGCAGCACCAGTGTGTGGCTCAATCACCCACTCCTCAGGCAGGCTCTGCTGCCCTGGGGCTGGGTGTCTCTCTGGGTGTGCTGCTGCCAGTGCCTGCTGCCACTGGCTCACAGCTGCCCTGCCTGCAGCCCATCCCACCACCAGGCCCTGGGGCAGAGCCCAGGGCTCAGCTCTGTTCCTGCCTCGTGCACAGCCCTGTGAGGAGAGGCTGAGGGAGCTGGGGTTGCTTAGCCTGGAGAAGAGGAGGCTCAGGGAGACCTTCTTGCTCTCTCCAACTCCCTGAAGGGAGGTTGTAGCCAGGTGGGGGTTGGGCTCTTCTCCCAGGCAAACAGCCCCAGAACAAGAGGACACAGTCTCAAGCTGTGCCAGAGGAGGTTTAGGCTGGAGGTGAGGAGAAAGTTCTTCCCAGAGAGAGTTGTTAGCCATTGGGATGTGCTGTCCAGGGAGGTGGTGGAGTCACCTTCCCTGGAGTTGTTCAGGAAGGGATTGGATGAGGCACTTGGAGCCATGGTTTAGTTGTCAGGAGGGGTTGGGTGCCAGCTTGGACTTGAGGACCTCTGAGGTCTCTTCCAGCCTTATGGATTCTGTGATTGTGTGGTTTAAGGACCCCTCTGTGGTCACACCATCAGAGAGCTGTGACACCAGTTTCTGGTGTGCCTTGGTAGTGCTGGCTCTGTGGCTGGTGGCACATCAGCTCCCCAGCAGTGCTGGCTGGGGTCAGGTCTCCTGGAGTCAGGTAGTTCTTTCTTTAGTTATAAATGGTTGAAGGATAAACCTGAGCAGTGGAGCAGTGCCAGGACTCCCAGGTCCACAGAGGTTGGCCTCGAGCCTGTCATGCCCCTGGGTTCTGGGCCAAAAGCACCTCCAGGCAGCACAGTCACCCTTCCAGCTGCTGCTGGGCTTGTACCCCCTTAAGTGGATTTTAACTGCAGCCTTGACTGCAGTTTGCTGAGCTGCTGCTCTGCAGACAGGCAGCTGGAGCTGTGCAGGGGCCAGCAAGTCCTTGCCCAAGGAGCTGGGGGATCTTAAAGTGAAGTCAGCTGGAGAAACTTGGTTTAGCACCTGCTGAGTGAGAACACTTGTGTCTCAGTATTTCCTGCTCCCTGCAGTCATTGATGTGCCAGGTCCTGCTCTGAGCAACTTTGCAGCCCCAGGGCAGTCCTAGGAGACTCTGAGAAGAGCTGTGGAAAGCCCCAGACTTGCTTCTGTTGTCCTTTCCAGCCCTCTGCCCTCTCCTGGAGTTCCACAGCCCTCCTGTACCCTTTGGCTGTTGGCCCTGAGCAGTTGCACTGCAGGAGCAGTGCTGAGCAGGGTCCTTACATGCTGCAGTCACTGTGGCTCCCCCAGGGCAGAGCTCTTGGGTGTGCAGGGCAGAGCTTGTGGCAGGCAGGCTGTCCCCAGGGGCAGCAGTCTCAGCAGGGAGGGCTCCTCCTGCAGGGTGATAGCTCCTGGGCTGTCCCCCACTGATGTGGAGCCTGTGGGACAAGGGGGGAACCTTCATGTCCTGTGCTCTGACCTGTGCTCTGCTGAGGCAGTGGGCAGGGAGCTGTGCTCTGGGCAGCTCCAGCCCTCCTGCTGATGCAGAGTACTGCTCTCCACAGTCCTCTTCCTGGGCCTGGAGCTGGGGGAGCAGGCAGCAGGTGAGCTCTGCTCCCTGCCCTGTGCAGAAGGGGCTTGTTTCCACCAGGATGGTCCCACCACACCCAGAGCTGCCAGCAGCTGGCCAGCTGTGCCCAGCAGACTGGTGGGATGCCAAACTGCCTGCCCATGAAGCATTAACAGAGGCAGCCTGGCCCCCAGCCCCACCTGAGGCCATGCCAGGCTGGTGCTGCTTCCCTGGCAGGGTGGGTGGCAGTGCCTGCTGCCTGTGCTCCTGCTGCTGCCTGTGCTCCTGCTGCTGCCTGTGCTCCTGCTGCTGTGCTCTTGTGTTTGCCAGGGCTGGGATGCAGCTTGGAGCTAAGCCACCTCGGGTTGTACTCCGCTGCTCTCCTGCAGTGGAGGAGGAGGCTCCTGACCTTTGATGTACCCCAGCTGAGAGCAGTGATGCTCTGTCCCCTTGCCCCAGACTGGCCACAGCCCAGCTTGCCAGGTGGGGCCACACACAGCCCTCCTCTGAGGCATCTCAGCTGGGGTTCTGCTGGTGCTGGTGCAGGCAAGGGGCTGCTGGCAGTGGCCATGGGGCTGGGGGCAGCTTCCCCAGTGGGCAGCACCCACCCATCCTCAGTTTGTGCAGCTGCTTTGCAGTGCAGCCCTTAGCTGGGGGCTGGCAGAGGGCATTTTACCTCTTCCCTGCACAGAAAGGTGACAGATCAGAAGTGTGTGTGGGGACCAGCTGGGCTGGGGGCTGCAGGCAGGGCATACAGGCAGGGAATGCAGGTAGGGGCCGTAGGTAGAGGATAGTGGCAAAGAACACAGGCAGGGGCTGCTGGTAGGGGATATTAGTAGGGGCTGCAGGCAGGGAATGGAATGGAATGGAATGGAATGGAATGGAATTAGAATAGAATAGAATAGAATAGAATAGAATAGACCAGGTTGGAAAAGACTTTTGAGGTCATCCAGTCCAACCTATCACCCAACACCATCTGATCAGCTGAGCCATGGCACCAAGCACCCCATCCAGGCTCTTCCTAAACACCTCCAGGGATGGGGACTCCACCACCTCCCTGGGCAGCACATTCCCACGGCCAATCTCTCTTGCTGGGAAGAATTGCTTCCTAACATCCAGCCCAAACCTCCCCTGGCACAGCTTGAGACTGTGTCCTCTTGTTCTGCTGCTGGGTGCCTGGGAGAAGAGCCCAACCCCCACCTGGCTACAACCTCCCTGCAGGGAGTTGCAGAGAGCAATGAGGTCTCCCCTGAGCCCCCTCTTCTGCAGGCTAAGCAACCCCAGCTCCCTCAGCCTCTCCCAGGGCTGTGCTCCAAAACACCCACAGGAGGTAGAGGCAGGGGCTGCAGGCAGGAGATGCAGGCAGGGAGAGGAGGGCTGCAGCTGCTGTTTGTTCAGCAAGGGGAGCACTCCCCAGCAGGTCCTGGCCTCCAGGAGCATGGCTGAAGGAAGCTGGGGCAGAGGTTGGAGTTTTCTGGCCTGAGCTCTGAGTGCTTTGAAACTCTTCTGAAGTGCTGTTGGCCTGGGAAGCGTTTGGGAAGTGCTGCTGACTCCATCTGGCTGCTGCAGGGCAGCAGGCTGCAGGGCAGAGCAGTGCTGCTGCAACTGATTTGCTGCCCTGCTCCTGCAGCCTGCCTGCAGCTGGGGAGGGTGCAGCAGGCTCTGGGCCTCCATCAGCTGGGATTTCCCTGGGACAGGAGCCAGGGAAGGCAGCCACATTTCAAGTGAGCTTTCTTGTCCCATGCTTGCTGAGCCTGTGCCCCCTCCCTGCTGGCACCCTGCTGTGGGCACCTCTGCCCCCCAAGCCCTGGGCACCCCCAGCCCTGCTTTGGTTGCTTAGCAAACTCCTCCTCAGCTCCAGGCCTCCCTGCTGAAGGGCAGCCTGGGAAAGAAGCTTCACACATAAAAGCAGCAAAAGCCTTCTCTGGCCCCCACCTCTTAAGTCTGGAGGGCAGAAGGCTGAGAGGGGATTATGTCTGCAAATATCTGAGGGGTGGGGGTCAGGGTGAAGGTGCCAGGCCCTTTGTGGTGGTGCCCAGGGATAGGGCAAGAAGCAACAGGGACAAGCTGGAACCCAGCAGGATCCACCTGAACTGGAGGAGAAAGTTCTTTGGTGTAAGGCTGCTGGAGGCCTGGAGCAGGCTGCCCAGGGAGGTTGTGGTCTCCTGTGGAGAGCTTCCAACCACCCCTGGATGCAGTCCTGTGTGAGCTGCCCTGGGGGCCCCTGCTCTGGCAGGGGGTTGGACTGGATGAGCTCTGGAGCTCCCTTCCAACCCCTGACACTGTGATCTGTGGAAGAGGGCTCAGGAGGCTCCAGTAAACCTCACTCCAGCACTTGAACCATTCAAAGCTGTGAGAAACAGCAGCACAGTGCCTCAGACACTCTGATGTCTCCCCAAGAAGAGTTAATGCTGACAGTTTTGTAGTGAGCTGAGGAAGTCATTTGTCTTTAGTCCTTGAGAAATCTAAGACAGGTTTGAGAGGTTGTGGAGTCTCCTTCTCTGGAGGCATCCAGAACCCACCTGGTCAGAGTGGCTGAGAGCTGCCAAACAGAGAGGGACCTGGGGGTGCTGATTGACAGCTGCCTGAACATGAGCCAGCAGTGTGCCCAGGGGGCCAAGAAGGCCAAGGGCATCCTGGCCTGCATCAGGAAGAGTGTGGCCAGCAGGAGCAGGGAAGTCCTTGTGCCCTGTGCTCAGCACTGCTGAGGCCACCCCTTGAGTCCTGTGTCCAGTTCTGGGCTCCTCAGTTCAAGAAGGACATTGAGAGACTTGAAGGTGTCCAGAGAAGGACAACAAGGCTGGGGAGGGGTCTGGAGCACAGCCCTGGGAGGAGAGGCTGAGGGAGCTGGGGTTGCTTAGCCTGGAGGAGAGGAGGCTCAGGGGAGACCTCATTGCCCTCTACAACTCCCTGCAGGGAGGTTGGAGCCAGGTGGGGGTTGGTCTCTTCTCCCAGGCAGCCAGCAGCAGAACAAGAGGACACAGTCTCAAGCTGTGCCAGGGGAGGTTTAGGCTGGAGGTGAGGAGAAAGTTCTTCCCAGAGAGAGTTGTTAGCCATTGGAGTGTGCTGCCCAGGGAGGTGGTGGAGTCCCCATCCCTGGAGGTGTTCAGGAGGGGATTGGATGTGGCACTTGGAGCCATGGTCTAGTGATGAGGTCTGTAGTGCCAGCTTGGACTTCATGATCATTGAGGTCTCTTCCAACCTTGGTGACTCTGTGAGACTGTGATGTGTTCCTGGGTGCCCTGCCCTGTGTGCCCTGCTCTGGCAGGGGGGTTGGACTGGATGAGCTCTGGAGGTCCCTTCCAGCTCCTAACATTCTGTGACTCTTCCATGGCTGCTGTTACCTCATGTTGGTTTCTCTCACTGCTTTTATTGCCTTCAGATCTGGCCCAAACTATTTATGATGTAATTGAGCTGATGAGTTGCAAGCTCTCCCTCTTCACAGCACAGCACAGCACAGCACACAGCTGAGCTCTTCCCAGTTTACCTTCACCCCCTTTTGGGTTGTTGATTTCAAGCTCTCATTTCCAGCTCTGTTGTTCCTCCTCACTAAGTCTCCTTTTCATGTGCTGGGTTCTTGTTTTAATGCTCTTCAGCAGGCAGTGAATGAGTAACCAAACATCTCCTGGGCTCTGGAATTCAGCAGGCTCTGCCCTTTGCCCAGCTGGGGCAGTGCAGGAATTCACAAGGTACTGAGTTAAAGAGGAGGAGAGGAGGAAAGAAGAGCAAGTGGCTGACTCTGGATTGGATTGAAGACAGCATCATGGAATGGGTTGGGTTGGAAGGGACCTCCAGAGCTCACCCAGTCCAACTCCCCTGCAGTCAGCAGGGACATCCTCCATCAGATCAAGCTGTGCAGAGCTTTGTTGAGCCTGACCTTAATTATCTCCAGGGCTGGGTCCCCAACCACCTCCCTGGGCAACCTGCTGCAGTGTTCCAGCAGCCTCCTGGGGCAGAACTTGTTCCTCACCTCCAATCCCAATCTGCTCTGCTCTCATTTCAAACCATTGCCCCTGGGCCTGGCCCTGCAGGCCTTCAGGAGCAGTCCCTCTGCAGCCTTCCTGTAGCTCCTTCAGGTACTGGAAGGTTGCTCTGAGGCCTTCCTGGAGCCCTCTCTTCTCCAGGCTGAACAGCCCCAACTCTCCCAGCTTGTCCCCATGGCAGAGGTGGTTCAGCTCCCTGATCATCATCGTGGCCTCCCCAGGACCTGCTCCTTTTCTGGCAGTATTTCAGCATTTCTGCTGGTTTCTGGCATTGCTCTCATGTCTGCAGCTGTGTGCTGGCTGCAGCCAGAGCAGGGTGGGCAGCAGGGCAGCAGAGGGGATTCTGCCCCTGGGCT
Source organism: Melanerpes aurifrons (assembly GCA_011125475.1). Taxonomy (NCBI): domain Eukaryota; kingdom Metazoa; phylum Chordata; class Aves; order Piciformes; family Picidae; genus Melanerpes; species Melanerpes aurifrons. Next base: position 1,511,043 of record WWNC01000033.1, on the reverse strand, counting down.
CTGCTCAGACCTCACCTCCAGCCCTGCCTCCAGCTCTGCTGTCCCCAGCAGCAGAAGGACACAGAGCTGCTGGAGTGAGGCCAGAGGAGGCCACAAGGATGCTGCCAGGGCTGGAGCAGCTCTGCTGGGAGCACAGGCTGAGGGAGCTGGGGCTGTGCAGCCTGCAGAGGAGAAGGCTCCAGGGGGACCTCAGAGCTGCTGCCAGGAGCTGAAGGGATCCTGCAGGAAGGCTGCAGAGAGACTTCTCCTGAGGGGGTCTGGAGCCAGGCCAAGGGGGAAGGGTTTGGAGGTGAGGCAGAGCAGGGTTAGAGTGGAGCTGAGGAAGAAGTTCTTCAGTGTGAGGCTGGGGAGACTGTGGCACAGGCTGCCCAGGGAGGCTGTGGCTGCCTCCTGCCTGGGGGTGTTGAAGGCCAGGCTGGATGAGGCCTTGGTCAGCTGAGTCTGGTTGAGAGCTGTCCCTGGGCATGGCAGGAGGTTGGAGTAGATGCTGCCCAGGGAGGTGGTGGAGTCCCCATCCCTGGAGGTGTTCCAGAGGGGATTGGATGTGGCACTTGGAGCCATGGTTTAGCTGTCAGGAGGTGTTGGGTGACAGCTTGGACTCGATGAGCTCTGAGGTCTTTTCCAACCTGCTTGATTCTATGATGCTGTGATCTCTCAGATCCCTTCCAGACCAGACCATTCTGTGTTTCTGTGTTTAAGGAGTTAAACAGCCCAGCTCTGCTGCCGGGACAGAGGTGTGCAGGCTGGGCAGAGCATTCCAGGGCAGTCAAGACTGGCTGCCAAGGCTTCTGTTCAGGTGCAGGGCAGCTGTGCAAGGAATGATTCCCCTCCTGCTCCATGAGCTGCTGGTGATTGGTCATCTCCAGCCAAACACTGCAGCTGTGCTTTCCTTGGCTTGCCCCCAGCTGCTCCTCCAGGTGTGGTGGTGCTGGATATGTGCAGGCATGGGCACAGCCTGCCCGGGGAGGTGGTGCAGGCATCATCCCCAGAGGTGTGCAGGAAACCTGTGGGCATGGCACCTGGGGACAGGGCTTAGTGGCCAGGGTGCTCCTGGGCTGGTGGCTGGACTGGGGATCTGAGAGGGGGATCTGAGAGCCTGCTCTCAGAGGGTAATCCCAGAGGGTGATCTGCAAGAGTGGTCTGAGAGGGTGGTCTGAGAGGGTGGTCTCAGAGGGTGATCCAGAGGATGATCTGGAGGGGTGGTCTCAGTGGGGGTCTCAGAGGGTGATCTGAGAGGGTGGTCTTAGTGGGGGTTTCAGAGGGTGGTATCAGAGGGTGATCTGAGAGAGTGGTCTCAGAGGGTGATCCCAGAGGATGATCCCAGAGGGTGATCCCAGAGGGTAGTCTCAGTGGGGGTCTCAGAGGGTGATCCCAGAGGGTGGTCCCAGAGGATGATCCCAGAGGGTGATCCCAGAGGGTGGTCTCAGAGGGTGGTCTCAGAGGGTGATCCCAGAGGGTGGTCCCAGAGGATGATCCCAGAGGGTGATCCCAGAGGGTGGTCTCAGAGGGTGATCCCAGAGGATGATCCCAGAGGGCGATCCCAGAGGGTGGTCCCAGAGGGTGATCCCAGAGGGTGATCCCAGAGGGTGGTCTCAGAGGGTGATCCCAGAGGGTGATCCCAGAGGGTGGTCCCAGAGGGTGATCCCAGAGGGTGGTCTCAGAAGGCTTTTCCAATGGACACAACTGTGTGATTCTGTGAGAGGTTTGGTGTGCAGAGGTGAGAGCTGGAGCAGAAAATTCCCCCTGGAGAGAGGCTTTCCTTAGGCTTGCTGACTTGGAGAAGCAAACCCTGCCAGGGGAGTGTGGATCAGAGGGAGGGAGAAGCAGCAGAGCAGGGAGCTCAGCCAGGCCCTGCTCCCATGGGAGGGCTGGGGCAGCCAGAGCCACCTGCACCTGCTGAGCCTCAGCTCATCCCTGCAGCTCTTAGCAGCCTGGCTGTGGGAAGGAGAAGGAAATCAGTGAGGCTCCCATTGAAGCAGGACTGAGGGCAGCAGTGCTGGGGGCTGCTTTAGGCCAGCTGAGGGGTTGGCTTTGGCTGTAGCCTTATTCCTAAACTGGGAGCCATCCCCTGGCCAGGAGGGGAGCTGGGCTGGTGACCGGGTGCTGGGGTTGCTTTCTCTCTGTGCTGCTCTGCATGAGCACCAGGAGGCCTGCTGATGAGGAGCTGCCCAAGCACAGCATCCTTGGGAGGGGCAGGAGGAGCTGCCAGGTGCTGGCAGGGATCCTGCAGGTGCTGGAAGTGCCCCCAGGGGACTCAGTTCCCAAGGGCAGGGCTTGGAAAGCTCAGCCACACTGCTGCTGCCTTTGGGATCTGGGGAGAGATTGCTTCAACTTTGTTGTCTTCTTGCTCCCATGTGGCCACAGCAGGTGGCCAGGCTTTGTGTTTGGGCTGTCACTGTGGCTCCTGGAGCTCCAGCAGTGCCTTTTGGGGCTGGCTCTTGGTTTGCAGCTTGGCAATATTTTCCATGGTGTGGGAGCCACCTCCCACCCTTCTCCTGATGGCTTTTGAGTCAGTTCTGAAACATGCCTTCCTCTGCTCCAGCTGCTCAAGGAGATGACTCCCATGCTGCCTCCTCCTTTGTCCTTGTTCTCACCCTCCTCTCTCATGTTTTTAAGCTCTGAATGGAGGATGTCCAGGAGCTGAGCTGGCAGCAGAGCTGCTGATGCCGGTGCTCAGTGCCAGTGTGGCTTGAGGACTTTGGATCTGCCATGGGAGGTGATCCAGCCCCAAATTCAGCTCATCTCTGTTTCATGGAGCAAAGGCAGTTGATGTTAGGCCACACCTTGAGTCCTGTGTCCAGTTCTGGGCTCCTCAGTTCAAGAAGGACATTGAGAGACTTGAAGGTGTCCAGAGAAGGGCAAGAAAGCTGGGGAGGGGTCTGGAGCACAGCCCTGTGAGGAGAGGCTGAGGGAGCTGGGGTTGCTTAGCCTGGAGAAGAGGAGGCTCAGGGGAGACCTTCTTGCTCTCTCCAACTCCCTGCAGGGAGGTTGTAGCCAGGTGGGGGTTGGTCTCTTCTCCCAGGCAGCCAGCCCCAGAACAAGAGGACACAGTCTCAAGCTGTGCCAGAGGAGGTTTGGGCTGGAGGTGAGGAGAAAGTTCTTCCCAGAGAGAGTTGTTAGCCACTGGAATGTGCTGCCCAGGGAGGTGGTGGAGTCCCCATCCCTGGAGGTGTTCCAGAGGGGATTGGATGTGGCACTTGGAGCCATGGTTTAATCATGAGGTCTGTGGTGACAGGTTGGACTTGATGACCTTTGAGGTCTCTTCCAACCTTGGTGATTCTGTGACAACCTTACTGATTCTCTGACTCAGTGCTTCAGTGCTTCAGTGTGTAGCAAGCAGAGCCTTGCAGCCCAGGCTCTGCTGAGTGGAGGTGCAGTGTGGTGTGTGCCCATGGGCAGCCAGCCCCAGCTTGGGTGGCTTTGGCTGTTGCCTTCCCCAGCCTTGCCTTTGCCTTTGGGAGTGTTTTGCATTCCAAGTGCTGAAGGCAGCTAGAGACCTGAAGTGACCTTAATGTCTGCCAGGCAGATGCCTGCTGCCCAGCTGAGAGCCTCAGAGTTAAAATTCAAGGTTTGGATTGCAGTGTTGTGAATCAGTAGCCTGACCTTTTGGTGCACTGGGCAGCAAGGGCAGGTTGCCTTTCCCTGCCCCCCCCCTTGTAATCAGCCCTCTGCAATGAAGCAATTACTCCTGAATTTCAGCTTGGAGCTCCAAAGGCCACTGGAATGGCTGAAGGCTCCCAAGGAGGGCTGAGCTTCAAGATTCCCCCCCCCCAGACCTAGGAGCCTCTAATGGGCTGCAGGAGAGGCTGCTGTGCCTTGCAGGAGGGCACAAGGGCAAGGAGGCTGGGGAGGGGTCTGGAGCACAGCCCTGTGAGGAGAGGCTGAGGGAGCTGGGGTTGCTTAGCCTGGGGAAGAGGAGGCTCAGAGGAGACCTTCTTGCTCTCTGCAACTCCCTGCAGGGAGGTTGTAGCCAGGTGGGGGTTGGTCTCTTCTGCCAGGCAGCCAGCAGCAGAACAAGAGGACACAGTCTCAAGCTGTGCCAGGGGAGGTTTGGGCTGGAGGTGAGGAGAAAGTTCTCCCCAGAGAGAGTTGTTAGCCATTGGGATGTGCTGCCCAGGGAGGTGGTGGAGTCCCCATCCCTGGAGGTGTTCAAGAGGGGATTGGATGTGGCACTTGGAGCCATGGTTTAGTCATGAGGTCTGTGGTGCCAGCTTGGACTTGGTGATCTTTGAGGTCTCTTCCAACCTTAGTGATGCTGTGAGACTGTGATAGGAGCAGGTCCCTCTTTCTCCTCATGGTTGTGGTAGCACCATAGGACCCCCCAGGGCACCCTGGCAGTCTTGTAGGAGCAGTCAGGGTGTAGTGAAGATTGGGTGCCAAGGCTTCTCTCCAGCTACAAAGCAGCTGTGAAAGAAATGGTTCCCCTCCTGCTCCATGGGAGCTGATTATTGGTGGTCTCCAGCTTGCAACCTGACAGCTCTGCTGTCCCTCCCTTGCTCCCAGAGGCTCCTCCAGGCTTGGTGGTGCTGGGGGTAAGCAGGAGGGTTCCTCTGCTCCCGCTTGCTTGAGACAAGAGGACTTTGAGGCCTACGAGGAACAGGCTGTGTTTCCTGCAAGGTGTCACAGACACATGGCATCCCAGCATGGTGAGGCTGGAAGGGACCCAGCTCCTGGGGGTGCTGACTGAGGTGACTGCAGTGTTTCTGCTTGCTGTGTGGCAGTGCTGGGTTGTGTCTCCATGGGAACACTTCAGGAAACCTCCATGGCTTTCCTGAGAGAAAGCTCTCAGCAGATCCCAGAGAGCAGAGGAGAGTTGGGGCTGTTCAGCCTGGAGGAGAGAAGGCTGCAGGGAGCCCTCAGAGCAGCCTTCCAGTACCTGAAGGGGCTCCAGGGGGGCTGGGGAGGGACTCTGGACAAGGGCTTTGAAATTGGGGACCCTCCCCTGTGGGGCCAGGCTGGGAGAGTTGGGGCTGTGCAGCCTGGAGAAGAGAAGGCTCCAGGCAGACCTCAGAGCAGCCTTCCAGGACCTGAAGGGCTCCAGGAGAGCTGGGGAGGGACTCTGGGCAAGGGCTGGGAGTGCCAGGATGAGGAACAATGGCTTTGAGCTGGGAGAGAGGAGACTGAGAGTGGAGAGGAGGAAGAAATTGTTGAGAGTGAGGCTGGGGAGACTCTGGCACAGGCTGCCCAGGGAGGCTGTGGCTGCCTCCTGCCTGGAGGTGTTTCAGGCCAGGCTGGATGAGGCCTTGAGCAAGCTGGGCTGGTGGAAGGTGTCCCTGCCCATGGCAGGGGGTTGGCACTGGATGATCTTGAAGGTCCCTCCCAACCCAGCCTGTTCTGTGGTTCTGTGAATCTCTGAAGCAGTTCCTGGGTGATTCCCAGGTCAGAGCTGAGGCTCTCCAGCAGTCACCTCCCAGCATCTTCAGTATGCTCTGCTCAGGCTGTGGGTGAACTCCTTCAGTGCTGTCCCTGCCCTCTTCACTGGCTCTGGGTTTTCTTCCCAAGCAGCAATAAATCATCATACTAGAGAAGGAGAGAGGTTGCCTCTGTGCTGCTCTGGCAGCAGCCTCTGGAGGAGTGGAGCTTTCCCCTGCCAGAAGGTCTCCATGGCTACTGTCTGTGCCCTGCTGGCTAATGCAGCCCAGCTTTGGCTTCTCCTCTGCCTTTGGCCTCTCCTCTGGCAGGCAGTGAATGGCAAACTGCTGTGTGGGCATCAGCAGAGGCAGCTTGCAGAGGGGAAGTGTTTCAGGGCTGGAGCTGCCAGCCAGGGCACTCAGCCTGGGCAGCTCAGGAGGGAAGAAGGGGGTTGTGAGAGAGAGAGGGGGAAGGAAATAATTCACAGCTCCTTGCTGCTTCCTCTCTCTGGGTTCTGTGAGTGGCAGGCAGCATCCCCAGAGCAGGCTCTGCAGATCTGTGGTGGGGGGATCAGATCTGCCTGAGCTTGGACAGGAGCCCTGCTGACCAATTCAGCAAAACCAAACAGGCTCTTGGGCTGCAGTCAGCCAGGCCAGGAAGGGATAAAGCCATGGGGCAGGCTTCAGTGTCTGTGGGGCAGTACTGTGGCTCCAGAGGATGCTCTGGCCACCTCCTGTGCACCATGGCTGGAAAGGTTTGTGGTCATCCTGCCACAGCCTCCTTCACTGCCCAAGGCAGCACCTCTGGAGTGAAACCCATGGGTCTTGTTTGGCCCAAGGTTTAGCTTCAGAGAATCACAGCAGCACAGAATGGCAGAGCTTGGAAGGGAGCTCTGGAGATCATCCACTCCTACCCCCTGCCAGGGCAGCTCACCCAGGCACACAGCCAGGCAGGCTCTGAATGTCTCCAGAGCAGACTCCACAGCCTCTCTGGGCAGCCTGCTCCAGGCTCCAGCAGCCTCACAGGGACAAAGTTTCCCCTCCTGTGCCCCTGGCAGCTGCTCTGCTCCAGCTGCCCCCAGTGCCCCTTGTGCTGTGCTTGGCCAGCCCTGAGCAGAGCCTGGCTCCAGCCCTGCACATCCTTATCCCCAGCACTGAGGGCAGCCCTCAGGCTGCTCTGCTCCCAGCCCCAAGCCCCAGCTGCCTCAGGCTGTGCTCACAGGAGATGTTCCCTCCCAAGAGGTCTGTGGCCCTGGCTCAGGGCTGTGGATGTGGCAGTGGTCTGTCCCAGGTCCAGCTGTCCCTGTCCATAGGCAGCAGGGAGTGATGAGAGGCCTGCTGTGGGCTGTGTGCTGGACCTGCCTCTTTCCCATCTTGGTTGTGACTGTTCCATGCAACAAGTCCAAGTGCCAGGGGCTGCACTTTGGCCTCAGCAACCCCAGGCAGTGCTACAGGCTGGGGGCAGAGTGGCTGAGAGCAGCCAGGCAGAGAGGGACCTGGGGGTGCTGAGTGACATCTGCCTGAACATGAGCCAGCAGTGTGCCCAGGGGGCCAAGAAGGCCAAGGGCATCCTGGCCTGCAGCAGGAGCAGTGTTGTAGCCCAGCTCAGAGTGCTCCCCTCTGAGCCATTGCCTGCAAGTGCTCCTTAGCTCCACTGGCTCTGCAGGCAGGACTGGCAAGGATTTGCTGGCTGCTGTTGGATCCCCTCAGGGCTCTCTCTCTCCTGCAAGGGCTCAGCCTGCCCTCATTGCACTCAGGTTGCAGAAGGTGTCCAGCAGGCATTTTTCAGCCCACCCAGTGCCCCTTGCCCTGACTGCTGCTCTGGGGCTGCTTCTGCTTTTGGGTCAGCATCTGGTGCAGCACTGAGCCCCACAGCATCCCAGGCTCAGCCTCAGCTACATCTCTTTCTGAACCAAAGGCAGAAGGCTTACCAGGAACTGGTGCCAGGGCAGGCTGGCAGAGCTGGGCAGGGCTGGCAGGCTGACAGGGCTGGCTGGCAGGGCAGGGTGGCAGAGCTGGGCAGGATGGCAGGGCTGGCTGGCAGGCCGGCAGGGCAGGGCTGGCTGGCAGGCTGACAGGGCTGGCTGGCAGGGCAGGGTGGTAGGGCAGGCTGGCAGGGCAGGGCTGGCAGGGCAGGGTGGCAGGGCTGGCTGGCAGGGCTGACTGGCAGGGCAGGGTGGTAGGGCAGGCTGGCAGGGTGGCAGGGCTGGCAGGGCAGGGTGGCAGGGCTGGCTGGCAGGGCTGACTGGCAGGGCAGGGTGGTAGGGCAGGCTGGCAGGGTGGCAGGGCAGGGTGGCAGGGCAGGGTGGCAGGGCTGGCTGGCTGGCAGGGCTGGCTGGCAGAGCAGGCTGGCAGAGCAGGCTGGCAGGGCAGGATGGCAGAGCAGGCTGGCAGGGCTGGCTGGCAGGGCTGGCTGGCAGAGCAGGCTGGCAGGGCAGGCTGGCAGAGCAGGCTGGCAGGGCAGGCTGGCAGAGCAGGCTGGCAGAGCAGGCTGGCAGGGCAGGATGGCAGAGCAGGCTGGCAGGGCAGGATGGCAGGGCTGGCTGGCAGGGCTGGCTGGCAGAGCAGGCTGGCAGGGCAGGCTGGCAGAGCAGGCTGGCAGGGCAGGATGGCAGAGCAGGCTGGCAGGGCAGGATGGCAGGGCTGGCTGGCAGGGCTGGCTGGCAGAGCAGGCTGGCAGGGCAGGCTGGCAGAGCAGGCTGGCAGGGCAGGATGGCAGAGCAGGCTGGCAGGGCAGGATGGCAGGGCTGGCTGGCAGGGCTGGCTGGCAGAGCAGGCTGGCAGGGCAGGATGGCAGGGCAGGATGGCAGAGCAGGCTGGCAGGGCAGGATGGCAGGGCTGGCTGGCAGGGCTGGCTGGCAGAGCAGGCTGGCAGGGCAGGATGGCAGGGCTGGCTGGCAGAGCAGGCTGGCAGGACTGGTTTTCCTGCTTCCCCTGAGCAGCCTGCAGAGGCTGAACCCTGGTCAGGCCTGGGCAGAGGATGTTCACACCTGCAGAAGGGTTAGCTGAATCCTTTCCCCACCTTGCCCTGGCTGAGTGTTCCTGTGCCTGCCATGGGGGGAGCAGGCTCTGGGCTGGCAGCATCAGGCAGGTGCTGCCTTCTCTCATCTGTTCCAGCGCTGTTCTTGGGGAGGGCAATGTTCCCTGGGGCTCACAGACTCCCCTGGGAGCTGCTTGCAAGCTCCATCTGGGCTCAGACCTTATGTTGTTGTCAGAGAATGGTTGGGTTGGAAGGGACCTTCAGGATCACCCAGTGCCAGCCCCCTGCTGTGGGCAGGGACACCTCCCACCAGCCCAGGCTGCTCAAGGCCTCATCCAGCCTGGCCTTCAGCACCTCCAGGCAGGAGGCAGCCACAGCCTCCCTGGGCAGCCTGTGCCAGAGTCTCCCCAGCCTCACTCTCAAACAATTTCTTCCTCCTCTCCACTCTCAGTCTCCCCTCTCCCAGCTCAAAGCCATTGTTCCTCATCCTGGCACTCCCAGCCCTTGTCCAGAGTCCCTCCCCAGCTCTCCTGGAGCCCTTCAGCTCCTGGCAGCAGCTCTGAGGTCCCCCTGGAGCCTTCTCCTCTGCAGGCTGCACAGCCCCAGCTCCCTCAGCCTGTGCTCCCAGCAGAGCTGCTCCAGCCCTGGCAGCATCTCTGTGGCCTCCTCTGGCCTCCCTCCAGCAGCTCTGTGTCCTTCTGCTGCTGGGGACAGCAGAGCTGGAGGCAGGATTGGAGTTGGGGTTTCAGCAGGGCAGAGGCCAGGGGCAGAATCCCCTCCTGCCCTGCTGCCTGCACTCTTGATGCAGCCCAGGCCATGGTTGCCTGCTGGGCTGCACGGGATGGTGATGTGAGGCTTCCTGCTCCAGGTGATCAGTGGTGAGAGTGGGAGAGGTCTGAAACCTCTGTCTGTGGATGCTGAAGGCCTCCCTGGTTAGTGCAGCTTTTGGGTGTCAAGGTTTTTGTGAGAGAGGAACCCCTGTGGTTCAGGGTGAAAGGCAAGCAAGGCCTGGCTGGGCTGCTGCAGAACTGTTCAGCTCAGAACTCTGCCTCCTCTCTCTGCCTGTCAGCTGCTGCAGCCTCTGTCACAGGCAGGGCATCACTGCTGCTGCTGCTGCCATTCATCCCCATGCTGGCTTTCTTCTGAGGAGACACAGTCTCCAGAGGGGGACCCTGGTGATGCTTTAAAGGAGAGGGCTGGAGGGACACAGCAGGAGAGGAGCCTTTGGGTCTGTGCTGGCCAAAGCAGGGCCTGCTTTGAGGAGGGGCACTGTGGGCAGCCTGGGGCAGCCAGCACAGAATCCTCACTGGCAACACTTCTGTGTGGCTGTCAAGAAGGGCCAGAGGATAGGTCTGTAGAGAGCAGCCTGCTGTCCCTGGAGCAGCTCTTGGCATGCTCCCTGGGACACAGCCAGGGGGATGGGCTGGATGCTGGGAGAAGAGCTTGGAGGATGCTTTACAACCAGCCTGTGAGTGTTTGCTGGGTGAGTCAGGAGGGGAAGTGCAAAAGTGGTTAGGAAAAGGGAGGCTCCAGGGGAGTGTGGTGTGATGGGAGGCAGCAGAGGGACAGAGGCCTCTCCTGCAAAGTGCTCCAGGGGCTGCTGAGGCTCAGTGGTTCCCTGACTTGCAGATGGCATCAGCAATGGCAGAGCCTGGCAGCCTCCTGAGGGGACAGCCTGGGAGAGTTGGGGCTACTCAGCCTGGAGGAGACAAGGCTCCAGGGAGACCTTCTGGTGGCCTTCCTGTACTTGAAGGGGGCTACAAGAAAGCTGGGGGGGGGGTCTTTATCAGGGTGTGTGGTGACAGGACAAGGGGCAGTGGCTTTGAGCTGGGAGAGGGCAGATTGAGGCTGGAGAGGAGGAAGAAATTCTTTGCAGTGAGGCTGGGGAGACTCTGGCACAGGCTGCCCAGGGAGGCTGTGGCTGTTTCCTCCCTAGAGGTGTTCAGGGCCAGGCTGGATGAGGCCTTGAGCAAGCTGGGCTGGGGGGAGGTGTCCCTGCCCATGGCAGGGGGCTGGAGCTGGATGATCTTGAAGGTCCCTTCCAACCCAACCTGTTCTAGGATTGTATGAAATTGGGGGGCTTATCCCCTGGCAGGGGCTTGGAGCTGGGTGGCTTTGGGAGGCTCCTCCCAGCCCAAACCATTCTGTGGCTCTGTGGCCTCCTCCCCAGTGGTGGTTGGGGTCCATGCAGGTGCCAGCAGCCATGAGCAATGCTTCCCCCTGTTCAGTCTGCTTGACTCAAATGAATGTCAGAGGCTTCTTAACAGTCAGGGGAGCATAAAGCCCTCAGTGTGTCACAATTCATCATCCTGGAGAAATTGCATTGCTGTGGAGCTGTGCCCTGCTGCTGCAGTGCTGAGGGAAAGCTCTTAGTATGCAGCACCACAAATCCTGGGCTGTGGAGGGGGAGCTGCTGCCTGCAGGCTGGATGCTGCTCTTGGCTACTGCCACAGCAAACAGCCCTGTGCCAGAGTCTCCCCAGCCTCACACTGAAGAGCTTCTTCCTCAGCTCCACTCTAACCCTGCTCTGCCTCAGCTCCAAACCCTTCCCCCTGGGCCTGGCTCCAGACCCCCTCAGGAGAAGTCTCTCTGCAGCCTTCCTGCAGGATCCCTTCAGCTCCTGGCAGCAGCTCTGAGGTGCCCCTGGAGCCTTCTTCTCTGCAGGCTGCACAGCCCCAGCTCCCTCAGCCTGTGCTCACAGCAGAGCTGCTCGAGCCCTGGGAGCATCCTTGTGGCCTCCTCTGGCCTCACTCCAGCAGCTCAATATAGAGCCTGGCCCTCCCAACAGTGGGGCAGTGGCATGGCTCCCTTCTGACTCAGTTTGGACATTTCAGTTATTTTGGTTGCAAAATAACTCTGCTGAATTTAGTTTTATTATTTTTGTCTTTGTTAAAACCAAGAAATAGATAAAAAAATAATAATAAACCCCCAAGCAAGGCCTTGGGAACTGAAACTCTGCATTTGAGCAAGGGCAAAGCCTCCACTTTGGGCTTTCTTCCACTGGAAGCAAAGCAGCAGGGTTGGGGATGTTGTGGTGGTGGTTATCTTTCTGATGTGTGTCAAAATGTGAGAGCAGCCTGCAGGAGAAGGCCTTGGGGGTGTCAGCTGGTGACAACCTGCCCAGGAGCCAGCAGTGGTCCCTGGCAGCCCAGAGCCAGCTGAGTGCTGAGCTGCAGCCAGAGCAGGGAGAGCAGCAGCACAGGGAGGGGATTCTGCCCCTCTGCTCTGCTCTGCTCAGCCCCCACCTGCAGCACTGCCTCCAGCTCTGGGGCCCCCAGCACAAGGAGGAGCTGCTGGAGAGGCTCCAGAGGAGGCCATGAAGATGATCAGAGGCTGCAGACCCTCCCCTGTGGGGCCAGGCTGGGAGAACTGGGGCTGTTCAGCCTGGAGATGGCTCCAGGCAGACCTGAGAGCAGCCTTCCAGGACCTGAAGGGCTGCAGGAGAGCTGGGGAGGGACTTTGGCCAAGGGCTGGGAATGCCAGGCTGAGGAACAATGGCTTGGAGCTGGGAGAGGAGAGATTGAGGGTGGAGAGGAGGAAGGGATCCTTGAGAGTGAGGCTGGGGAGACTCTGGCACAGGCTGCCCAGGGAGGCTGTGGCTGCCTCCTGCCTGGAGGTGTTGAAGGCCAGGCTGGATGAGGCCTTGGGCAGCTGAGTAGACAGGCAGAGGTTGGTCTCTTCTCCCAGGCACCCAGTACCAGAACAAGAGGACACAGTCTCAAGCTTTGCCAGGGGAGGTTCAGGTTGGATGTTAGGAAGAAGTTCTATACAGAGAGAGTGATTGCCCATTGGGATGTGCTGCCTGGGGAGGTGGTGGAGTCGCCGTCATTGGAGGTGTTCAGGAGGAGACTTGCTGGGGTGCTTGGTGCCATGGGTTAGCTGTTTGGGTGGGTTGGAGTGGTTGATGGGTTGGACATGATGATCTTGAAGGTCTCTTCCAACCTGGTTTGGTTTATTCTAATTTGGATGAGGCCTTGAGCAAGCTGGGCTGGTGGGAGGTGTCCCTGCCCATGGCAGGGGGTTGGAACTGGATGATCTTTGGGGTCCTTTCCAAGCCATTCTGTGATTCTATGAATTATTTCTCCAGAGGAGGCCACAGAGATGATCAGAGGCTGCAGACCCTCCCCTGTGGGGCCAGGCTGGGAGAGTTGGGGCTGTGCAGCCTGGAGAAGAGAAAGCTCCAGGGAGACCTCCTGGTGTCCTTGCAGTGCTTCAAGGGCTGATCAGAAAGCTGGGGAAAAACTTGTGACAGCACAAGGGCTGAGGGTTTGAACTCAAAGAGGGAGATTCAGACTGGAGAGAAAGGAGAAATGCTTGCCCCTGAGGTTGGTGAGAGCCTGGCCCAGGCTGCCCAGAGAGGTGAGAGCTGCCCCAGCCCTGGAGCCACTGCAGGTGAGGTGTGGAGCTCTGAGCAGCCTGCTCCAGCTGCAGCTCTCCCTGCTGACTGCAGGGATTGGCCTGGATGTCCTTTAAAGGTCTCTCCCAGCCCACCCCATTCCCTGATTCCATGTGATGCAGCATTGCAGAGTCCCCCAGCATCCAGCCCAACCCAGGCCATGAGTCTGTCTGTGTGTCTCAAGGCACTGGTTGGGTTTATCCCATGGGAATAGGCTCTTGTCACTCATTTGGAGCCTCTCTGGATGCCCAGAGCTGCTGCTGTTGCTTCACATGACTCTGCCCTGGGAGGCAGATGCCTGGCACAGGTGCCCCTCAGCCTCCCTGGTTAATGATTGCCCTGAGACTGCTCAGCAGTGGAGCTGGTGCATGCCTGCAGTGAGCACAGACCCAAGCCTGAGCAGGGGACCATGTCCTGGTGCTCCTCCTGCCTCCCAGCACGGTGAGCAGTGCTTGGGCAGCACCAGGGGGCAGGACCAGGCCATTGGAGTCTTCTCCATCTCAGTCCTGTTTGCTGTGGTGGTCCCAGTGCTCTGCTCAGATCCAGAGGCTGGGTGTGAAAAGAGTTAGGGAAATGTTCCTGCTTTCCAGAGCTGAGCCTTGGGGTGGTGGCACCTTGGATGCCACTTTGGTCCTGGGTGCTTCAGCCCTGGGCTGGAGGCAGACTCATGTGTGCCTTGACCTGTGGTGGTCAAATTCAGACAGACTTCACTCCCTGCAGCTTGTCTTCTGCAGCAGAGAGGAACTGCAGCCCAGAGGGCCAGGCCTCCAGACAGGGTCTTTTGGTTAGGCAGAGTTCACAGCTTCACAGACTGCCTTGGCTTGGAAGGGACCTCCCAGGGGCATCCTGTCCAGCCCCCTGCAGGCAGCAGGGGCATCTCCAGCTAGAGCAGGCTGCCCAGGGCCACAGCAAGGTTGAGCTTGAATAGCTCAAAGAATGGGCATCAACCACCCCCTGGGCAGCCTGTGCCAGGCTCTCCCCAGCCTCACTGTGCAGAGTTTGCTCCTGATGGCCAACCTAGCTCTGCCCTGCTCCAGTTCCAAACCATTGCCTCTCCTCCTGTCACCACAGGCAGTCCCTCCCCAGGAGCAGCAGTGACTGCAGCTGCAGAGGCACTCAGCTCTGTGTCTCTTAGGAGGCTGTGCTGGGGCTCTGGGAGGTTGCAGGGTGAGCAGTGGGCCCCCAGCAGAGCTCAGCCCCTGTCCCCTGCCCAGCCCCCAGCTGTGTTGCAGAGCTGAGCCCAGCCCCACAGAGCACCCAGTGCCACCTTCAGCTGAGAGCCCCCAAAGGCCATTTGATGTGTGGTGATTTCCCACCCCCCAGGTGTCTGAGCAAGGCCTGGCTGGCACTGCTGGGCACTGCTGCCTCACAGCCTGGCTGCATGTGGCAGGGATTGGTGATTGCAGGCAGGCTGCTGGTTAAAGAGTGCCCAGCACAGGCAAGAGCCACACAGGGAGAAGCTGAGAAAAAAGGCTCTGAGGCACTGGCTGCTGGGAGCAAAACCTCTTGGCTGGGCCTGCTGCTGCACCTTGGCCTGGAAACAACCCAGCCTGGAGCAGTTGCAGCCCTGGTTTGCTCAGCAGCTGGGGGCTCCATCACCCCTCCAGAGGGGGAGAGCATCCCTTGGCCACACCCTGACCAGGGAACAGAGAAAGGGTTGGGCTGGGAGGGACCTTCAAGGTCATCCAGTTCCAGATCCTGTCAAGGCCTCATCCAGCCTGGCCCTGAGCACCTCCAGGCAGGAGGCAGCCACAGCCTCCCTGGGCAGCCTGTGCCAGAGTCTCCCCAGCCTCACTCTCAACAATTCCTTCCTCCTCTCCACTCTCAGTCTCTCCTCTCCCAGCTCAAAGCCATTGTTCCTCATCCTGGCACTCCCAGCCCTTGCCCAGAGTCCCTCCCCAGCTCTCCTGGAGCCCTTCAGGTACTGGAAGGCTGCTCTGAGGTCTGCCTGGAGCCTTCTCTTCTCCAGGCTGCACAGCCCCAGCTCTCCCAGCCTGGCCCCACAGGGGAGGCTCTGCAGCCCTCTGCTCATCTCTGTGGCCTCCTCTGGAGCCTCTCCAGCAGCTCCAGGTCCTTCTTGTGCTGGGGGCCCCAGAGCTGGAGGCAGTGCTGCAGGTGGGGGCTGAGCAGAGCAGAGCAGAGGGGCAGAATCCCCTCCCTGTGCTGCTGCTCTCCCTGCTCTGGCTGCAGCTCAGCACTCAGCTGGCTCTGGGCTGCCAGGGACCACTGCTGGCTCCTGGGCAGTTTGTCACCAGCTGACAGCCCCAGGTCCTTCCCCACCCACCAGAATAAAGCCAACATAAACCCTTAAGTGATCTTTTAATCTCATTTTCTTTGCTTTTTTGACTTTATGAGCTTCAGCTCTCAGAGGCTCTCCCCAGCCTCAGCTGTGCTTGTGTGGGTTGGGATTTGCAGGGCCCCTGGCTGGCACTGGGATGGGCACCTCCTGGAGCAGGGGCTGGCACTGGGGCTCTGGGCTTGCATTTCCCCCTCTTTCCTGCTTCCCCAGCCTGCCTCTCTGTGTTCTGCTGGCAGCAGCAGTGAGGAGGCTGTGGGCCAGCCTTGCTTTGCTGTCTGTTCCCTGGTTGTGGTTGGAGCAGAAATGAGCAGGAGCTGGGGGTGCCCCCGCCCGGCAGCGGGGTCTGACCTGCTCCTGCCTCACCGGCCCTGGGCTCTGCTCACTCCATCAGAAGAGGAGAAAAACTCTGCCAGCAGCCCTCAGAAAGCCTCCTGACCTCAGCTGGCCCAGGCAGTGCCATCCTGTGCCACTGGCTGCTTCATCCTCACAGGCTCCTTCTGCCCTTTCTCCTGCAAAGGGTTGAAGTGGTTTGAAGGCAGCTCTCAGGCCTGCAGCCCCCTTTGGCTTCAGCTTCCTTTGCCCAGCTGCAGGTCAGGGCAGGAGAAGGCCTGGGCCAGGTGTGTGCAGGCTCTGGGCTGCTGCTGGCTGCCTGCTCAGGAGCTGGGAGATTGCATTGGCACTGGCTGCCTGCTGGGGCTCTGGATGCCCTTTTGGCACTGGGTGCTGCTCTGCGGGCACTGTGATCCTGGCTGGGTGCTGGGTGCTGCTCTGGGGGCACTGTGATCCTGGCTGGGTGCTGGGTGCTGCCCTGGGGGCACTGTGATCCTGGCTGGGTGCTGGGTGCTGCCCTGGGGGCACTGTGATCCTGGCTGGGTGCTGGGTGCTGCTCTGGGGGCACTGTGATCCTGGCTGGGTGCTGGGTGCTGCTCTGGGGGCACTGTGATCCTGGCTGGGTGCTGGGTGCTGCTCTGGGGGCACTGTGATCCTCTCTGGGTGCTGGGTGCTGCTCTGGGGGCACTGTGATCCTGGCTGGGTGCTGGGTGCTGCTCTGGGGGCACTGTGATCCTGGCTGGGTGCTGGGTGCTGCTCTGGGGGCACTGTGATCCTCTCTGGGTGCTGGGTGCTGCTCTGGGGGCACTGTGAGCTTGTCTGGGTGCTGGGTGCTGCTCTGGGGGCACTGTGATCCTGGCTGGGTGCTGGGTGCTGCTCTGGGGGCACTGTGATCCTCTCTGGGTGCTGGGTGCTGCCTGGGGGCACTGTGAGCTTGTCTGGGTGCTGGGTGTTGCTCTGGGGGCACTGTGATCCTGGCTGGGTGCTGGGTGCTGCTCTGGGGGCACTGTGATCCTGGCTGGGTGCTGGGTGCTGCTCTGGGGGCACTGTGATCCTGGCTGGGTGCTGGGTGCTGCTCTGGGGGCACTGTGATCCTGGCTGGGTGCTGGGTGCTGCTCTGGGGGCACTGTGATCCTGGCTGGGTGCTGGGTGCTGCTCTGGGGGCACTGTGATCCTCTGGGTGCTGGGTGCTGCTCTGGGGGCACTGTGATCCTGGCTGGGTGCTGGGTGCTGCTCTGGGGACACTGTGAGCTTGTCTGGGTGCTGGGTGCCTGTTCTGGCACCTGTCTCAGTTCTGGGTGCCTGATGGGTCACTGCTGCAGTGCCAGCTGCCTGCTCGGGCAGTGCCCTGGCATTGGGTCACTGCTGCAGTGCCAGCTGCCTGCTTGGGCAGTGCCCTGGCATTGGGTCACTGCTGCAGTGCCAGCTGCCTGCTCGGGCAGTGCCCTGGCATTGGGTCACTGCTGCAGTGCCAGCTGCCTGCTTGGGCAGTGCCCTGGCATTGGGTCACTGCTGCAGTGCCAGCTGCCTGCTCGGGCAGTGCCCTGGCATTGGGTCACTGCTGCAGTGCCAGCTGCCTGCTTGGGCACTGCCCTGGCATTGGGTCACTGCTGCAGTGCCAGCTGCCTGCTCGGGCAGTGCCCTGGCATTGGGTCACTGCTGCAGTGCCAGCTGCCTGCTCGGGCAGTGCCCTGGCATTGGGTCACTGCTGCAGTGCCAGCTGCCTGCTTGGGCACTGCCCTGGCATTGGGTCACTGCTGCAGTGCCAGCTGCCTGCTTGGGCACTGCCCTGGCATTGGGTCACTGCTGCAGTGCCAGCTGCCTGCTTGGGCAGTGCCCTGGCATTGGGTCACTGCTGCAGTGCCAGCTGCCTGCTCGGGCACTGCCCTGGCCCCGGGTCGCTGCTGCAGTGCCAGCTGCCTGCTCGGGCAGTGCCCTGGCATTGGGTCACTGCTGCAGTGCCAGCTGCCTGCTCGGGCACTGCCCTGGCATTGGGTCACTGCTGCAGTGCCAGCTGCCTGCTCGGGTAGTGCCCTGGCATTGGGTCACTGCTGCAGTGCCAGCTGCCTGCTTGGGCAGTGCCCTGGCATTGGGTCACTGCTGCAGTGCCAGCTGCCTGCTTGGGCAGTGCCCTGGCATTGGGTCACTGCTGCAGTGCCAGCTGCCTGCTCGGGCAGTGCCCCGGCATTGGGTCACTTCTGCAGTGCCAGCTGCCTGCTTGGGCACTGCCCTGGCATTGGGTCACTGCTGCAGTGCCAGCTGCCTGCTTGGGCAGTGCCCTGGCATTGGGTCACTGCTGCAGTGCCAGCTGCCTGCTCGGGCAGTGCCCCGGCATTGGGTCACTGCTGCAGTGCCAGCTGCCTGCTTGGGCACTGCCCTGGCATTGGGTCGCTGCTGCAGTGCCAGCTGCCTGCTCGGGCAGTGCCCTGGCATTGGGTCACTGCTGCAGTGCCAGCTGCCTGCTCGGGCAGTGCCCTGGCCCCGGCTCGCTGCTGCAGTGCCAGCTGCCTGCTCGGGCAGTGCCCTGGCATTGGGTCGCTGCTGCAGTGCCAGCTGCCTGCTCGGGCAGTGCCCTGGCCCCGGCTCGCTGCTGCAGTGCCAGCTGCCTGCTCGGGCAGTGCCCTGGCCCCGGCTCGCTGCTGCAGTGCCAGGTCCCTGCTCGGGCAGTGCCCTGGCCCCGGCTCGCTGCTGCAGTGCCAGCTGCCTGCTCGGGCAGTGCCCTGGCCCCGGCTCGCTGCTGCAGTGCCAGCTGCCTGCTCGGGCACTGCCCTGGCCCCGGCTCGCTGCTGCAGTGCCAGGTCCCTGCTCGGGCACTGCCCTGGCCCCGGCTCGCTGCTGCAGTGCCAGCTGCCTGCTCGGGCAGTGCCCTGGCCCTGGCTCGCTGCTGCAGTGCCAGCTGCCTGCTCGGGCAGTGCCCTGGCCCCGGCTCGCTGCTGCAGTGCCAGCTGCCTGCTCGGGCACTGCCCTGGCCCCGGCTCGCTGCCTGCTGCCCGTTGCACGGCCTGCCCCGGGCTGGCTGCCGGCACTGGGTGTGCCTGGCTGTGTGAGTGTGCAATGGAAGCAGCACTTTGCTCCTCCCCAGGGGAGCCAGGCCGTGGCTGTCAGCCCTCCTGCTCCTCCTTAACAGCTGCCCTTGCTCTCCCCTGCCAGCCCTTCCCTGCCAGCCCTTCCCTGCCAGCCCTCTGCCAAACAGAGCCAACAAACCACGGCTCACCTGCAGCCCCTGCAGCGCCCCCCCGGCCCCTCCTCTGCTCCGAGGAGTCATTCATTCAGCTCAGTCATGGCTCTGTAACTTGGGATTTAGTTTGCATCTCGCCCTTTGCCCCCCCCGGGTGTCAGTGCCACAGGCAGGGCTGGCAGCAGTGCTGCTGGGGGGCACTGCCCGGCGCCGGGGAGCCTCTGCCGGTGGGAGGTGCTGCTGCAAGCCAGGGGAATGGCCTTGGAGAGGCTGCAGCAAGCACAGCCTGGCTGATGGCTGGGGGGCAGAGGAGGAGGGGGTTACCCCTGGTGTGCCCAAGAAGTTGCCAGGGGTGTGGGAGAGAGCCTTGTGCTGGACCTGGGCAAGGCTGGGGATCTGCTCCTCAGGGGTCTGCTGTCTTTGGGTGATCTTTAGGAGCCCCCAGGTCTCAGCACTGCTGAGTTCACCCCTGGAGTACTGGGGTCAGGTCAGCTCAGTTTCAGGTCACTCACTCCAAGAAGGACATTGAGGTGCTCTGGAGGTCCAGAGAAGGGCAACAAGGGGAAGGGTCTGGAGAAGAGGGCTGGGGAGGAGCAGCTGAGGGAGCTGGGGGTGTTCAGTCTGGAGAAGAGGAGGCTGAGGGAGACCTCATTGCTCTCTGCAGCTCCCTGAGAGAAGGCTGCAGCCAGGTGGGGGTTGGGCTCTGCTCCCAAGGAAGGAGGGACAGGACAAGGGCCTCAAGTTGCCCCAGGGGAGGCTGAGGTTGGACATTAGAAGAAACTTCACTGAAAGGGTTCTGGAAGCCTGGCACAGGCTGCCCAGGCAGGAGGCTGAGTCCCCAGCCCTGGAGGTGTAGATGTGGTGCTGAGGGCCATGGTTGAGCACCAGGCTTGGGAGAGTTGGAGCATGGTGACACTGAGTGATCCTAAGAGGCTTCTCCTGCCAGATGGATTCTGTGGTTCTCAGGCATTTCATGGGCTCTGAGGCCTTCCCTCCTGAGCATGGCTCAGGGGCCTGCTGGGGCCCAGCAGCTGGGGCAGGGCTGCTGCACTCCCTCAGAGCAGGGCTCTGGCACAGGGGGCAAAGCCTGCTGGAGAGCTGGGAGTGGAAAATGGGGAGAAATCTTTGGATGGGAGGAATGTGGCACTGGGGAAAACCAGCCTTGATCCAGCTGAATGATTAACCTGGGCAAGCACTTGAGCTGCAGATCCAGAGCCAAGTCCCACACGGTGGGGCTGAGCAGAGCATCTCTCCAGCGGCCTCTTGTCCTCACCTTGTCCAGAGAGAGCACAACTGGGGGAGGGAAACACAAACCAAACCCCAAAGAGTTTGGAATTAGGTCTACAAAGTATGCCAAAACTTGTGACTGCAGATAGAGGAAATCCTTGCCCTGCACCTGCAGGAGCAGGCAGCAGCTGCCCCAGCAGCACAGAGCCTGCAGGCAGCTCTCTTCCTGTGCCCTTCATTGGTGTTTTGTTCCATATCAGACTCTGTGCTGCAGGAGCTCACAGATGTGTAGAATGGCTTGGCTTGGGAGGGACCTTGAAGGTCATCCAGTGCCAACCCCTGCCATGGGCAGGGACACCTCCCCCCAGCCCAGCTTGCTCAAGGCCTCATCCAGCCTGGCGCTGAACACCTCCAGGCAGGAGGCAGCCACAGCCTCCCTGGGCAGCCTGTGCCAGAGTCTCCCCAGCCTCACTCTCAACAATTCCTTCCTCCTCTCCACTCTCAGTCTCCCCTCTCCCAGCTCAAAGCCATTGTTCCTCATCCTGGCACTCCCAGCCCTTGCCCAGAGTCCCTCCCCAGCTCTCCTGGAGCCCTTCAGGTCCTGGAAGGCTGCTCTGAGGTCTGCCTGGAGCCTTCTCTTCTCCAGGCTGCACAGCCCCAACTCTCCTAGCCTGGCCCCACAGAGGAGGGTCTGCAGCCTCTGCTCATCTCTGTGGCCTCCTCTGGAGCCTCTCCAGCAGCTCCAGGTCCTTCTTGTGCTGGGGGCCCCAGAGCTGGAGGCAGTGCTGCAGGTTCCAGTATGGGCTTTGAAACTGGGCTGTTTTGATGGTGCTGTTGGTTGCTCTTGGTGGTGCTGCTTGGCCCTCTGCTCATCCTCCTGGGGGTTGGTGCATCCCTGTTTACTTTATCTGCTAATTTCCACTTTCTTCCACATTTTTCCTGTCAGCCTCACATCTTAATTCTGGTGCTTTATTAATCTCTCTAATTACATGGAGTTCAAGTTGTTTGAAATCCACTTGTGCCAGTGTAGGAAGTGCTTAGTGCATTAATCAAGGTGGCTGCTCCTCTGGAGTCCTTCATTTGTGCCATCCACATTTCTTCTCCTCCTTGGAATCACAGAGTCACAGAATCAAGCAGGTTGGAAAAGACCTCAGAGATCATCAACCTATGACCTAACACCTAACCCCTCCTGACAGCTAAACCCTGGCTCCAAGTGCCACATCCAAGCCTTTTATGAGCACCTTCACCACCTCCCTGGGCAGCACATCCCCAGGGCCAATCTCTCTCTCTGGGAAGAACTTTCTCCTCACCTCCAGCCTGAACCTCCCCTGGCACAGCTTGAGACTGTGTCCTCTTCTTCTGGTGCTGCTTGCCTGGGAGAAGAGGTTACATCAGTCTCTGGAACAGTGCAGGTAGCCTCAGGACTCTGAGCTGGAGCCATTGGCAGATCTCTTCTCAGCACACACACAGCTCCTGCAGGGGTCTGATGTTCCCATGGGTGGCCACCTCAAACACCACAAGCCTGCAAAGTCCCAGCAGCAGGAGGGGTGGCTGACACCCATCAGGCTGTGCTGATGTTCAGCCAGACCTGGACAGGTGGAGACTTGGGTGGTGGGAAGCTCATGATGTGCAACAAGGGCAAGATGAGAGTCCTGCCCCCAGGGAGGAACAACCTCCTGCAGCAGGGCAGGTGAAGGGGGAAGCAGCTCCATGGAGAAGACCCTGGGAGTGTTGGTGGACAGCAAATCCCCCAAGCTCCAGCAATGTGCCCTTAGGACCTGGAGGGCCAATGGTCCCCTGGGGGGCATTAAGAGGAGTGTGAGCAGCAGGTCCAGGGAAGCTCTCCTCCTGCTTTGCTCTGCCCTGGCAAGGCCACATCTGGAGTACCTTGTCCAGCTCTGGGCTCCCCAGTTCAGGAGGGACAGGGAACTGCTGGAGAGAGTCCAGGGGAGGCTGCAAAGCTGCTGAGGGGGCTGGAGCAGCTCTGTGGGGAGCAAAGGCTGAGAGCCCTGGGGCTGAGAGCCCTGGGGCTGAGGGCCTGGGGGAGAGCAGCCCCAGAGGGGAGCTGAGCAATGCTCAGCAAGAGCTAAAGGGTTGGGGCCAGGAGGCTGGGGCCAGACTCTGCTCAGTGGTGCCCAGGGACAGGCCAAGGGGCACTGGGCACAAAGTGGAACCCAGGAGGTTCCATCTGAGCTGGAGGAGAAATTTCTGTGGTGTGAGGCTGCTGGAGGCCTGGAGCAGGCTGCCCAGAGAGGTTGTGGAGTCTCCTTCTCTGGAGGGATTCCAAACCCCCCGGGCATTGTGCCCCTGGGCAAGCTGCTGTGGGTGCCCTGCTGGAGCAGGGGGTGAGCTCCAGAGCTCCCTTCCAGCCCCCACCCTGCTGGGATTCTGTGTTCTCTGCAGGGTCTGCAAGAGGCTGTAGGGAAAGCTGCTTAGAACTTCAAGCAGTTATCTGCAGGTGTCAGAGATAACATCTGAGGAAGTCCCTGGGCAGGGAATATCTGAAAAATGGAATAGCACAAAAAGGTTTCCTAAAGGTGTGAGAATGTAGTCCAGGAAGCTGTTGGGAAGGGCAGCCAAGGAGGGGGAGCAGCCCCTGGGGGGGCTCTTGCATCTCTTTTCTGAGTGCTGCTGTGTTTCTGGGAAGACAGGAAGGGTTTGCAGGGCTGGGTTAGGGCTTAGACTTGATAGAATCAGAGAATGGATTGGGTTGGAAAGGACCTCCAAAGGTCTCCTAGGCCAACCCCTGCAGTCAGCAGGGTTATCCTTCAACAAATCAAACTGCTCAGAGCCCTGTCCAGCCTCACCTTGAGTATCTTCCTCAACCACCTCCCTGGGCAGCCTGCTAGAGTGTTCCAGCAGCATCCTGGTGCAGAACTTGTTCCTCACATCCAATCTCAATCTGTTCTGCTCTAATCTCAAACCACTGTCCCTCATCCTGTCCCTGCAGGCCTTTGGGAACAGTTCCTCTGCAGCCTTCATAGTATCATAGTATCAGTCAGGGTTGGAAGGGACCACAAGGATCAGCCAGCCCCAACCCCCCTGCCATGGGCAGGGACACCCCACACTAGATCAGCCTGGCCACAGCCTCAGCCAGCCTGGCCTTAAACACCCCCAGGGACAGGGCCCCAACCACCTCCCTGCACAACCCATTCCAGGGCTTCACCACTCTCACGGGGAAGAACTTCCTCCTCCCCTCCAGCCTCAATCTCCCCACCTCCAGCTTCATTCCATTCCCCCTAGTCCTAGCACTGCCTGAGATCCTGAGCAGTCCCTCCCCAGCCTTCCTGGAGCCCCCTGCAGATCCTGGAAGGCCACAATGAGGTCACCTGGGAGCCTTCTCTTCTGCAGACTGAAGAGCCCCAACTCCTTCAGTCTGTGCTCACAGCAGAGCAGCTCCAGCCCTCTGCTCATCCTCCTGGCCCTGCTCTGGACACCTTCCAGCACCTCCAGATCCCTCTTGCCATAGGGGCTCCTGAACTGGAGGCAGGACTCCAGGTGGGGTCTCCCCAGAGCTGAGCAGAGGGGGAGGATCACCTCCCTTGCCCTGCTGGCCACACTTCTCCTGCTGCAGCCCAGGCTCTGCTTGGCTTTGTGGGCTGCAAGTGCACACTGAGAGCTCCTGGTGAGCTTCTCCTCCCCCAGCACCCCCAAGGCTCTCTCCTCAGGGTTGCTTTCCAGCCAGTCCCTGCCCAGCCTGGCTTTGTGCCTGGGATTGCCTCCACCCAGCTGCAGGACCCTGCCCTTGGTCTTGTTGAACCTCCTGTGGTTGGCTTGTGCCCACCTCTCCAGCCTGTCCAGGTCCCTCTGGATGGCCTCCCTTGCTCAAAGGTCTCCCTGGAGGCTTCTCTTCTTCAGGCTGCACTCTCCCAGCCTGGCCCCACAGGGGAGGGTCTGCAGCCCTCTGATCATCTCTGTGGCCTCCTCTGGAGCCTCTCCAGCAGCTCCAGGTCCTTCTTGTGCTGGGGGCCCCAGAGCTGGAGGCAGTGCTGCAGGTGGGGGCTGAGCAGAGCAGAGCAGAGGGGCAGAATCCCCTCCCTGTGCTGCTGCTCTCCCTGCTCTGGCTGCAGCTCAGCACTCAGCTGGCTCTGGGCTGCCAGGGACCACTGCTGGCTCCTGGGTGGGTTGTCACCAGCTGACACCCCCAGGTCCTTCTTGGTGATATGTTTTAAGGCAGCACCTACCAGAACAAGGACCAGGCACTTAGTTTTTCCATCCCCTTGCCCTAGCTGTGCTCTGTGCGTGCTGGGAAGGGTGGTTTGCCTGCTGGGTGATTTGCCTGCTGGGTGATTTGGGAGCTGGTCCTGGCAGCCTTGGGCACACAGCAGGTCCCAGCTCCTCTCCTGAGCCAAAGTGTGTCACACCAATAATAGCATTAAAGTTTCCAGCTGGGGGAAAGACACTTGTGTGTGTGTGTGTGTGTGTGTGTGTGGTGCTTAATGATTAATTAGGTCAAATTCTCCAGAATTAGGCTGCTGGAGAGGGAAAAGGCCAACTCTGCAGTTGGACCAAGCCCTGTGACAGCAACTGGTGGGGGCCAGTTCCACCTCCTCCCCCCCAGCATGCTCCATCCCGTGTCTCAAACCGGTTTCTCCCCAGCAGAGCTTGGTGTTTAGAAGCTCCATGAATATCCTCATTTCCTCTCCTCCTCCCCCCCCCCCCCCAACCTTTTCAAGTCTTGCATTAAACCCCTGTAGATTCTGCTTTAAGTAGGCAATTAAGCTAACAACATAATTATATCCCTTAATGCTCATTTTAAGGGGTTTAGAGAAGAAACAAAAGGGGAAAGCAGCCCCAGCTGGCTGGGAAGAAAAGCTGCCTTGTAAAGCTATTTCTGATGGGAGGATCATTTGTGGGCGTCCAGGCTCTGCCCTGTAGTGGCTGCAGGGCAGCCCAGAGGTCAGGGTGGGAGCCTCCCAGGCACAGGGAGCCCTTACCCTCTGAGGGCCTTTCCTCTGAAGCCTCTTCTGGCTGTGGATTGTGAGGGATCCCAGGAGGCTCAGGACCATGTCCTCTCCATACTGCCCCAGAGTGGCTGCAGAGCTGGGGCCTGGGAGGTCTGCCCTCAGTCACCAGAGACCAGCAGCTGCAGGCTGCAGGCTGCTGCCTCACATGGTTGGAACTACCCCAACATAAAACTGCCAGATTAGCTCAGCTGGAAAGCAAAAGGAGCTCCATGGACAAGCAAAACTACAATCTAAATATGAAATGCAGTGAGTGTGTACAGAACACACATTTGCATAGGTTTACCATGCAACAGGCAACACTGTTCAGTCTGGAGAAGAGAAGGCTCCCAGGTGACCTCATTGTGGCCTTCCAGGATCTGAAGGGGGCTCCAGGAAGGCTGGGGAGGGACTGCTCAGGATCTCAGGCAGTGCTAGGAATAGGGGGAATGGAATGAAGCTGGAGGTGGGGAGATTGAGGCTGGAGGGGAGGAGGAAGTTCTTCCCCAGGAGAGTGGTGAAGCCCTGGACTGGGTTGTGCAGGGAGGTGGTTGGGGCCCTGTCCCTGGAGGTGTTTGCAGCCAGGCTGGCTGAGGCTGTGGCCAGGCTGATCTAGTGTGGGGTGTCCCTGCCCATGGCAGGGGGGTTGGAACTGGCTGATCCTTGTGGTCCCTTCCAACCCTGACTGATACTCTGATACAAGAGCCCCCCTGGACAAAGCAGGGAGCTACTAATAGCTTCCCCACTCCCTGCTCCCTTCCCTCCCCCCTGTACACCAGACAGGAGAAAGAGCTGGAGAGCAGTCAGGCAGAGAGGGACCTGGGGGTGCTGGTCGATGGTAGGCTGAACAGGAGCCAGCAGTGTGCCCAGGTGGCCAAGAAGGCCAATGGCATCCTGGCCTGCATCAGGAAGAGTGTGGCCAGCAGGAGCAGGGAAGTCCTTGTGCCCTGTGCTCAGCACTGCTGAGGCCACACCTTGTGTCCTGTTTCCAGTTCTGGGCTCCTCACTCTGGCAGGTACTAACTTGTGCTCTGCTTGGCTTGGCTGACCTTGACTGCATTCTTCTTGTGCTCTCTGCTGTGTACAGGACACAGAACCAACCAGCTTGGAAAAGACCTCAGAGATCATCCAGCCCAACCTATCACCCAGCACCATCTGATCAACTCAACCATGGCACCAAGGGCCTCAGCCAGGCTCTTCCTAAACACCTCCAGGGATGGGGACTCCACCACCTCCCTGGGCAGCACATCCCCATGGCCAATCTCTCTTGCTGGGAAGAATTTCTTCCTAACCTTCAGCCTAAACCTCCCCTGGCACAAGCTTGAGACTGTGTCCTCTTGTTCTGGTGCTGGGTGCCTGGGAGAAGAGACCAACCCCCACCTGGCTACAACCTCCCCTGCAGGGAGTTGCAGAGAGCAAGAAGGTCTCCCCTGAGCCTCCTCTTCTGCAGGCTAAGCAACCCCAGCTCCCTCAGCCTCTCCTCACAGGGCTGTGCTCCAGAGCTCTCAGTTTTGGTAACCCTTAGTTAGTGACAATTCTCCATTTGCACTGAGCTGGTCTGCTGTGAAGCCACCAGTGCAGGTATTCAGAGCTGCCTGCATCATTCTTAATGTCCAGGGAGGTGCTGTCCCTTACCTGGGGGTCTTGGGGATTATGGTTGGCAGAGGAAAACAGATGGAGATTGGCAACCTGTCTTGAAAATACATGTTAGATAGGGGAAGGAGTGGGCTGGCTGGGTGGCTGTGCTCTGCACTGAGTGACATCCACTGTGGGACTGCTCATCTGACGGGGAGATGGGGCAGAGGCAATGGCTTTGAGCTGGGAGAGGAGAGAGACTGAGAGTGGAGATGAGGAAGAAATTGTTTGAGAGTGAGGCTGGGGAGACTCTGGCACAGGCTGCCCAGGGAGGCTGTGGCTGCCTCCTGCCTGGAGGTGTTTCAGGCCAGGCTGGATGAGGCCTTGAGCAATCTGGGCTGGTGGGAGGTGTCCCTGCCCAAGGCAGGGGCTGGAACTGAATGATCTTGAAGGTCCCACCCAACCCAACCCAACCCATTCTCTCACTCTGATCTTCCTGGTGAGGGCTACACAGATAACAGATCCATTGGTTGGGCTTCATTGAAGCTCTGAGAGATGGAAGAATTCCTTTTCAGGCTGAGCCAAAGGGAACAGGAATGGATCTTCAGTTTTGTTGTTCACCAGAGATTGTCTTTCTGGGCTGCAGGGTCTGGAGGTGAGCAGAGTCTGGGGAGTCTGAGGGCTTTGGTTAGTGTTTATCTTGCAGCTCTGGCTTTGAACAGTCTCTGGGGCAGACTTGTGTGTGGCTGAATCAGAAGATGTTAAATGGCAGTTGCTGTCACTCCCAGGTTTTGAAGATGAGTTTCACACTCCACAGCCTGCCTGGTTCACCCAAAGTGACACAGATTCAGACACTGGTTGGGCTTGCTGGGGCTACACCTTTGGCTGAGATTCATTTCCTTGAGGTTCTCTGCTCTCATTTTATTAAGCTCCATGAATCTGGGTTGGGCCAACCCCAGGCACAAATCCAGGCTGGGTGCAGAGGGGGTTGGGAGCAGCCCTAAAGAAAAAGCCTTGGGGATGCTGGGTGCTGAGCAGCTCCCCAGGAGCCAGCAGTGCCTCCTGCAGCCCTCAGGCAGCTGTGTGCTGGCTGCAGCCAGAGCAGGGTGGGCAGCAGGGCAGCAGAGGGGATTCTGCCCCTGGCCTCTGCTCTGCTCAGACCTCACCTCCAACCCTGCCTCCAGCTCTGCTGTCCCCAGCAGCAGAAGGACACAGAGCTGCTGGAGTGAGCCCAGAGGAGGCCACAAAGATGCTGCCAGGGCTGGAGCAGCTCTGCTGTGAGCACAGGCTGAGGGAGCTGGGGCTGTGCAGCCTGCAGAGGAGAAGGCTCCAGGGGGACCTCAGAGCTGCTGCCAGGAGCTGAAGGGATCCTGCAGGAAGGCTGCAGAGAGACTTCTCCTGAGGGGGTCTGGAGCCAGGCCAAGGGGGAATGGTTTGGAGCTGAGGCAGAGCAGGGTTAGAGTGGAGCTGAGGAAGAAGTTCTTCAGTGTGAGGCTGGGGAGACTCTGGCACAGGCTGTCCAGGGAGGCTGTGGCTGCCTCCTGCCTGGAGGTGTTCTGAGGCCAGGCTGGATGAGGCCTTGGTCAGCTGAGTCTAGTTGAGAGCTGTCCCTGGGCCTGGCAGGGAGGATGAAACAGATGATTTCTGAAGTCCCTTCCATCCTGAGCCATTCTGTGATTCTGTGGTTCCATGAACTGAAGAGAATTGAAGGTCACAGAGGCAGGATCCAGAGGATGTTTGTCCTGTGCAAACCACTTGTAGAACAGAGACTTAGCCAATCAGCTCCTGGGCTGCAGCAGGAGAAGTGTGGCCAGCAGGGCAAGGGAGGTGATTCTCCCCCTCTGCTCAGCTCTGGGGAGACCCCACCTGGAGTCCTGCCTCCAGTTCTGGAGCCCCTATGGCAAGAGGGATGTGGAGGTGCTGGAAGGTGTCCAGAGCAGGGCCAGGAGGATGAGCAGAGGGCTGGAGCACCTCTCCTGTGAGGAGAGACTGAAGGAGTTGGGGCTGTTCAGTCTGGAGAAGAGAAGGCTCCCAGGTGACCTCATTGTGGCCTTCCAGGATCTGAAGGGGGCTCCAGGAAGGCTGGGGAGGGACTGCTCAGGATCTCAGGCAGGGATAGGACTAGGGGGAATGGAATGAAGCTGGAGGTGGGGAGATTGAGGCTGGAGGGGAGGAGGAAGTTCTTCCCCAGGAGAGTGGTGAAGCCCTGGGATGGGTTGTGCAGGGAGGTGGTTGGGGCCCTGTCCCTGGAGGTGTTTAAGGCCAGGCTGGCTGAGGCTGTGGCCAGGCTGATGTAGTGTGGGGTGTCCCTGCCCATGGCAGGGGGTTGGAACTGGCTGATCCTTGTGGTCCCTTCCAACCCTGAATGATTCTATGGTACTATGATTGGCAGAGGCTGCCCAGGGAGGTGGTGGAGACCCCATGCCTGGAGGGGTTGAAGAAACCTGTGGCTGTGGCACTTGGGGCCATGGTTTAGTGGCCATGGTGGGGTTGGGTTGATGTTGGACTGGGTGATCTTAGAGGCCTTTTCCAACCCAACCACTGCTGCCTGGAGGGGTTCAGGAAATGTGTGGCTTTGGTGCTTCAGGATCTAGTGGAGTGGTGGTGGCAGCTGAGGTGCAGTTGGACTCAGTGATCTTGAAGGCCTTTTCCTACCCTCAGTGATTCTGTGATTTACAGCCCAGTGGATGGCTCAGGGATGGTGGTTTGGGAGTGAGCAAATGGTGCATGGTGCTGGGTGCCTTCCATGCTCTTAGCAGTGCCCTGCCTGCTTGGAGGACTTGGGGCTGAGGGTGCTCAGCCTCCCCTCTGCCTTGGCCCACCTTTGGCTTGTCTCAAGCAGAGAAGCTGCTGCAGCCTTGCCATGCACCCAGGACAAGTTGTTTCACCTCCTTCCCTTATTCTCAGCTTCCTTTGTCCTCAGGATGCCGTCAGCCCCTTCCCCCCAGCCCCTGTGGGCAGCAGTTGGGCTGTTGGGGACTTTTGGTCCTTTTTCATGCAGATTCCATTGGTGGCTTTCTCTTTTTTTCACTCTTGGAGCTCTGTTTGCTTCCTCATTGATTTATTTCTGCTCTGGGAGTCGATCTGGTGATATTTATAGGCTCTGTGGTTGCCTGATGGGAATTGTTTTGCAGGCAGAGTTTGGAAGTGTTCTACTTGAGGCCTGCTTTTGTTCTCCACCTTCCTTCATTTGCCTTCTGCCTTCTTTTGGATTTTCTTTCTATTTTATTTGTTTTTCCTCATTTTCCTCATTTTCCCTTGCCTTTTCCTTTTCTTGTTGTTGCAGTTTCCTTCTGTGTGTGTTTTGTTGCTCAGTTTTGTGTTGGCTTGTTGCTGGAGGAGCCAGGCAGGCTGAACTCCTTCTGAATGTCCCCCTGTGATGTCTGCCCTTTGTTTAAGTGTGCCAATCTGAGCCAGCTCGGTGCCTTCCCCCATCCTGACTTTGGAATTGAGGTGGTTTGAGGGTTTTTTTGGTGTTTTTTACCCCTGCCCTCCCCTTCCCAAGTGAAACTCCCACCCCTTCACCCCATTAAAACAGCCAAAGCTGGCAGAGGTGCTGCTGTCCTGTACTTAACCTCCCAATGGCTGAGCTTTGTTTAGCTTCATAACATCACAGCATGGCTCGGGTTGGAAGGGACCTAAAGATCATCTATTCCAACCCCTCTGCCATGCCCAGGGACACCTCCAACCAGCCCAGCTTGCTCAAGGCCTCACCCAGCCTGACCTTCAGCACCTCCAGGCAGGAGGCAGCCACAGCCTCCCTGGGCAACCTGTGCCAGAGTCTCCCCAGCCTCACACTGAAGAACTTCTTCCTCAGCTCCACTCTAACCCTGCTCTGCCTCAGCTCCAAACCCTTCCCCCTTGGCCTGACTCAGACTCCCTCAGGAGAAGTCTCTCTGCAGCCTTCCTGCAGGATCCCTTCAGCTCCTGGCAGCAGCTCTGAGGTCCCTCTGGAGCCTTCTCTTCTGCAGGCTGCACAGCCCCAGCTCCCTCAGCCTGTGCTCCCAGCAGAGCTGCTCCAGCCCTGGCAGCATCTTTGTGGCCTCCTCTGGCCTCACTCCAGCAGCTCTGTGTTCTTCTGCTGCTGGGGACAGCAGAACTTCAGCCTCAGCCCTTCTCTGAGTGCCACAAGGGATTGGATTTGTAAGGATAAACTGGGCATTTTGCACATGATCAGCCTTCCACACTAACCCCAAGAAGGGATCGTGGATACCAGCCTGGCAGGGGACTCTTGGCCAGCACTGCACCTCCTCATGGTCCTGTTCCTGACACCTTCTCACTGCCCTGTGAGCACATTGGGTATGTTTGAATTCTAGATAGGAATTTGCTGCCTGGGTCTATCCTGGGTTTGATAAATGCCCAGCACAGGAGGGATGTGCTCAGAAGAGGCAGCACAAACAAACTGGAACCCAGCAGGTTCCATCTGAACAGGGGGAAGAACATCTTTGGTGTGAGGCTGCTGGAGGCCTGGAGCAGGCTGCCCAGAGAGGTTGTGGAGTCTGCTTCTGTGCAGAGATTCAATACCCACCTGGCTGTGTTCCTGTGTGCCCTGCCCTGGGTGACTCTGCTCTGGCAGGGGGGTTGGACTGGATGAGCTCTGGAGGTCTCTGCCAGCCCCTGGCACTCTGTGGTGGCTCTGGGTTGTTAAAATTCTGTGACGGTAAAATCCAAACATTTTGGGCTGAGAGCCTGGGGAAGAGCAGCCCCAGAGGGGAGCTGAGCAATGCTCAGCAAGAGACAAAGGTCCATGGGGGGCAAGAGGCTGGGGCCAGACTCTGCTCAGTGGTGCCCAGAGACAGCACAAGGGGCACTGGGCACAATCTGGAACCCAGGAGGTTCCATTTGAACAGGAGGAGAAACTTCTTTGGTGTGAGGCTGCTGGAGGCCTGGAGCAGGCTGCCCAGAGAGGTTGTGGAGTCTCCTGGTGTGGAGAGCTTCCAACCCCCCCTGGGCACTGTGCTCCTGGGCAGGCTGCTGTGGGTGCCCTGCTGGAGCAGGGGCCTGGACTAGGTGAGCTCCAGAGGTCCCTTCCAGCCCCTCCTCATGCTGCATTCTGTGACCTGCAATGGGGAAGGGCTGGACCTCTGCAGGTGGAAGGCTCCTGGTGCTCCTTGCTGGGGTATTCCATGGCTTGGGAAGCTCTCACAGCATTTCAAAGAGAGCAGCCCAGGCAGAGCCAGGAGCTGTGCCTGCTGCCCAGCCCCTGGGCAGAATGGGCTCTGTGCTCAGCCGTGGGGGATTCCCTGTCTGTTCTAACTGTTCCTCCCCTGTGCACTCCTGGCCTGTCACTCCTGTTTGTTTCATCAGCCTGGAGGGCTGCCTGGACAGGGAATTCTTTGTTTGTTTGCAAACCTGATTCCCTGTGAAATGAGAAGCCTGGAGAGAAGGGGAAGGAGGGAGGGCCCTGAAGTGCCTCCTTCTCCCTCTTTTGGGCTTTTCCCCCCTCTCACAAGTAAAAGATAATAATCCCCTCCTCCTTCCCCCCCAAAAGCTTTCATTCCATTGGCATTTAGTCTTTTCCAGCTGTTCCTTTGAGCTGGGGAGGCTCAGCCCAGCTGTGCACAGTGGCTGCATGCAGATGATGCTGTTTGGTTTGCCCTGGTCACTCTTATTTCCCAGCTTTTATAACAGCAGAGTGCAGGCACCATCAGCCTTGCCTCTGCTCTTCCTCACCCTGTCTGATTGGTTTTGCTTGCTAAAGCAGGCAGGAAGGAGAGTGCTGAGCACCAGGAGGTGGGAGAGGGGTGGAAATAACCTTGTGATTACTTTTGGGTTGCTTATAATCAAGGAGTAGCTCTTTAAATCCAGCATTGATTTAATTCAGCATTTTCATTTCATGACTGTGAGGGGAAAGGAAAAGAAGGAAAGGTTTGTCAGGGTGGTGGTGGCTGAAGGGAGCCACAAGCAAGCTGCAGAGGGACTTCCTACAAGGGTTTGAAGTGAGGAGGCCACAGAGATGAGCAGAGGCTGCAGAACCTCCCCTGTGGGGCCAGGCTGGGAGAGCTGGGGCTGTGCAGCCTGGAGAAGAGAAGGCTCCAAGCAGACCTCAGAGCAGCCTTCCAGGACCTGAAGGGCTCCAGGAGAGCTGGGGAGGGACTCTGGGCAAGGGCTGGGAGTGCCAGGATGAGGAACAATGGCTTTGAGCTGGGAAAGGGGAGACTGAGAGTGGAGAGGAGGAAGGAATTGTTGAGAGTGAGGCTGGGGAGACTCTGGCACAGGCTGCCCAGGGAGGCTGTGGCTGCCTCCTGCCTGGAGGTGTTTCAGGCCAGGCTGGCTGAGGCCTTGAGCAAACTGGGCTGGTGGGAGGTGTCCCTGCCCAGGGCAGGGGCTTGGAGCTGGATGAGCTCTGAGGTCCCTTCCAGCCCAACCCACTTCATGAATCTGAGTTTTCAGCACATTTGTAGTTGCAGGTTGAGTTTGTTGACTGTTGCCTTTCTTCTGCCTCCTTCTGCCACTTGCTTTTCCCTGAGCTGCCAGGGGAGGAGAATTGAAATTCCAGGCACAGATTCTGCCAGCACTTTCAGCAAGTTCATAAAATTCCTCCTCTGAATATCCCCCTGACCCCATGGCAGCTGCTCACAGCCCTGAAACTCGTCTGGGAGCAGCTGATGGAGCAGGAGCCAAAGCCAGGGGCTGGTGACACAGCCTGGGACCTTCCAGGGCAGTGGGGAAGGGCTCCAGGTGGCTTCCTCAGAGGGTTTTTCACTGTCCCAATGTTGTTGGTGTGCTCATGGCTTCTCTCCTGGGCAGCAGAACCCAGAGTGAGCCTTTTCCAGGGGGAATTCGACCTTTGGAGTCTGAGAGTTTTCAGCAGTTTGTAATTTGGAGTTGAGGAGGCAGCTGGGGCTGGGGTGGGTGCCTGCATCACTCCCAGGTCATGAGTTTGAGTTAATAAACCAGGAAGAGAGTAAACAGCAGGTGAGGAGTGAATGCAGTGAGAGACTGAGCAGGTTGGCCCAAGGCAACCTCCTGGAGTTCAACAAGGCCAAGGGCAAGGTCCTGCACCTGGGGCAGGGCAATCCCAAGCACAGAGCCAGGCTGGGTGGGGAGTGGCTGAGAGCAGCCTGGAGGGGAAGGCCTTGGGGGTGTCACAGTCTCACAGAATCACCAAGGTTGGAAGAGACCTCGAGGATCATCGAGTCCAACCTGGCACCACAGACCTCATGACTAGACCATGGCTCCAAGTGCCACATCCAATCCCCTCTGGAACACCTCCAGGGATGGGGACTCCACCACCTCCCTGGGCAACACATCCCAATGGCTAACAACTCTCTCTGGGAAGAACTTTCTCCTCACCTCCAGCCTAAACCTCCCCTGGCACAGCTTGAGACTGTGTCCTCTTGTTCTAGTGCTGGCTGCCTGGGAGAAGAGCCCAACCCCCACCTGGCTCCAACCTCCCTGCAGGGAGTTGGAGAGAGCAAGAAGGTCTCCCCTGAGCCTTCCTCTTCTGCAGGCTAAGCAACCCCAGCTCCCTCAGCCTCTCCTCCCAGGGCTGTGCTCCAGACCCCTCCCCAGCTTTCTTGCCCTTCTCTGGACACCTTCCAGCAGCTCAACCTCCTTCCTAACCTGAGGGACCTAGAACTGGACACAGGACTCAAGGTGCAGCCTAACCAGTGCAGTGTCCAGGGGCAGAATGACCTCCCTGCTGCTGCTGTGATGTGAGGGAGCAGCCAGGCAGGCACTGCAGCCCCTTCCCAGGGCTCGGTTGCCCCCGGGATGCTTTCTCTTGCTTCCTGTGTGCACCCTGCAGCCACTGCTCACAGGCTGGGGGCTTTCCCCATCTCGCAGAGCCCTTTCCATAAGCATGGATTTCTCAGGTCAGTTCTCCATCTGCTGGGGTTCCTCCTTTTTGACACTTGGGAGATGTTGGCTGAGGGACTTTTCGGCTGCTATTTGTCTCATGAGTGAGTTTCTGCTTCCAGCTGGAGGCGCGCAGCATATGGCCGGCAGCCGCCCCCCGCTCGCCTGCCTCTGCCTGGCAGAGCTCGGGCTCAGCTTAGCCAACCTGCCTTCAGCGGCCCCAGCCTGCAGGGAAGCAGCTTTAGGGCCTCAGCTTTTGCATTGTAAATGATGGGAGGTGCCAGACTCGGGGACTAATTACCCAGCGGCTGACTGCCGGCAGGGTGCAGCTCTGCTGCTGCTGCTGCTTCTGCTGCTGCTGCTTCTGCTGCTGCTCTGCTGCGCTGCTGCTGCTGCTGCTCTGCTGCTGCTGCTCTGCTGCTGCTTCTGCTGCTGCTGCTTCTGCTGCTTCTGCTGCTGCTCTGCTGCTGCTGCTCTGCTGCTGCTGCTGCTGCTGCTGCTGCTTCTGCTGCTGCTCTGCTGCGCTGCTGCTGCTGCTGCTGCTCTGCTGCGCTGCTGCTGCTGCTGCTGCTTCTGCTGCTGCTCTGCTGCGCTGCTGCTGCTGCTGCTGCTTCTGCTGCTGCTCTGCTGCGCTGCTGCTGCTGCTCTGCTGCTGCGCTGCTGTGCTGCTGCGCTGCTGTGCTGCTGCTGCTGCTCTGCTGCTGCTGCTGCTCTGCTGCTGCTGCTGCTGCTGCTGCTGCTGCTGCTGCTCTGCTGCTGCTGCTGCTGCTGCTGCTGCTGCTGCTGCTGCTGCTGCTGCTGCTGCTGCTGCTGCGCTGCTGCTGCGCTGCTGCTGCTGCTCTGCTGCCTTTAAATGCAGAAGTCACTGAGCTGAATTCCTCAATAAACTGAGGTGTGGGCTGCAGAGGTGCTGAGGGCACTGCGACAGGAGAGGAGGCTCAGGGGAGACTTTCTTGCTCTCTCCAACTCCCTGAAGAGAGGTTGTAGCCAGGTGGGGGTTGGTCTCTTCTCCCAGGCACCCAGCACCAGAACAAGAGGACACAGTCTCAAGCTGTGCCAGGAGAGGTTTAGGCTGGATGCTAAAGAGTAATTGGCCACTGGAATGTGCTGCCCAGGGAGATGGTGGAGTCCCCTTCCCTGGAGGTGTTCATAAAAGGCTTGATGTGGCACTTGGAGCCATGTTGTCAGCAGTTGTCAGCAGGTGTTGGGTATTAGGTCATAGGTTGGACTTGATGATCTCTGAGGTCTTTTCCAACCTGCTTGGTTCTATGATTCTGTGGTCTCTTTGATGAGCAGGGACTGAGAGAATTGGGGGGTTTTAGTCTGGGTAAGAGGAGGCTGAGGGGGGCATCTCAGCAATGCTGATCAGTACTCCAAGGGTGGGGGTCAAGAGCATTGGGCCAGGCTTTGTTCAGTGGTGCCAATGACAGGACAAGGGACCAAGGGCATAAACTTGACCACAAGAAGTTCTGTCTGAACATGAGGAAGAACTTCTTTAATATGAGGATGGTGGAGCCCTGGAGCAGGCTGCCCAGAGAGGCTGTGGAGTGTCCAAAACCTACCTGGATGGGTTCCTGTGTGACCCTCTCAAGGTGACCCTCTGTGGGTGTGGGGGCTGGACTCAGTGATCTCCAGTGGTCACTGCCAACCACTACCACTCTGTGATTCATAGATTCATGCAATCACAGAATGGTTTAGGTTGGCAGGGACCTTGGAGATCACCTAGTTCAAATCTCCCTGCCAGAGCAGACTCACCCAGGGCAGGTCACACAGGACACATCCAGGCAGGTTTTGGACACTCCACAGCCTCTCTGGGCAGCCTGCTCCGGGGCTGTCACCCTCATAGTGACAGTTTCCCCTTCTGTTCCCCTGGCAGCTGCTCTGCTCCAGCTGCCCCCAGTGCCCCTTGTGCTGTGCTTGGCCAGCCCTGAGCAGAGCCTGGCTCCAGCCCTGCACATCTTTATCCCCAGCACTGAGGGCAGCCCTCAGGCTGCTCTGCTCCAAGCTCCCAAGCCCCAGCTCCCTCAGGCTGTCCTCAGAGGGGGATGTTCCACTCTAGAGGTGGAAGTTGCCCAAGGTGTGATGGGTTCTTTGGGCAGCACAATGGGGGCTGGCACTGAGCTCTGCACCAAAGACACATCCACCAGCTCCAGCCTGTGAGACTCGGGTGTCAAGGTTCTTTCTGAGATTTGCTTTGGGATGTGATGTGTCTGAAGAGAACTTAGAGCAGCCTTCCAGGACCTGAAGGGCTCCAGGAGAGCTGGGGAGGGTCTTCAGATAAGGGCTGGGAGTGCCAGGATGAGGAACAATGGCTTTGAGCTGGGAGAGGGGAGACTGAGAGTGGAGAGGAGGAAGAAATTGTTGAGAGTGAGGCTGGGGAGACTCTGGCACAGGCTGCCCAGGGAGGCTGTGGCTGCCTCCTGCCTGGAGGTGTTCAGGGCCAGGCTGGCTGAGGCCTTGAGCAAGCTGGGCTGGGGGGAGGTGTCCCTGCCCATGGCAGGGGCTTGGAGCTGGATGCTCTTGAAGGTCTTTCCCAAGCCAACCCATTCTGTGAAACTGGGAATCTCTATCTTAAGAGTTGGAGCCACCTGACAGGGTTGTGGACATCATCCTGTGGTGGCCCTGCCTGTTGAGGGACTCACACAGGTCAGCTTAGACATTGCTGGGCCATGGTGTTCATTGTGCCAGTGTGAGGGGAGCATCATGGCACTGCTCTGTGAGCACTTCCACATGCTGTGTGCAATGGGAGGAAGTCATCCACCTGTGCTTTGGCTGGACATGCCCTGCTCCTGGGTGGTGCAGAAGCCACTCAGCTCTGCTAACCTCCTTGCAGCCTTGGGAGAGGCTGGGGTTGGCCATGTTTGGCCCTGCACAGGTGCTCAGCCCAACAGAGCTGTCCCTAAAGGGTCTGGGACCAAGTCAAATTGGTGGCACAGGGCCTTTGGCTGTTAACTGCATGCTTGGGAAGGGGAGCAGTGTGTGAAGCTGTCCTCTGGTGGCACTCCAGGTGAGGATGAGCATCCAGAAGCCTTCAGGACAGCCAGATCTGATTTCCTTCAGGCTCAGCTTGCTGTTGAGGTCTGATCCAAACTAAGGAGGCAGCCTTGGCCTTGAGGCAGCCCAGACCCAACTGTCCTGCCCATGGCCATAGGTGGGTTTGGAGTTTGCCCAACAGAGATGGCTCTTCCCCAAAAGCATCTTGGCTGGTGTGAAGCCATCCAGGCTGAGAGCTCTGAGCTCTTACAGTTCCTTTTTTCTTGTGAAATGAGGCAGCTCCCTAACCCTGGGGAGGTCATGCTGTGACACCTCCCTTTGGCCTGCTCCTCCTGCATGTCTTGGCCTTTGGGCCAGGCTGTATTCTTAGACAGAAGAGTTCAGGAACTGCTCATGGAAGGAGGTCAGAAAGCAAAACTGAAGGCAGAAAGAGGAAATCAGGCAGGAGAGTGACCCAGAATGGGGAAGGGAAGGAAGGAATGCAGCTGTGGGAAGGGGCAAGGGGGGGAGAACACTCAGGACCATGAATGAGCAGCTGGGCTGGTTGGTTGGTTGGTTGGGTGGCTGGCTGGTTGGTTGGTTGGCTGCTTGGTTGGTTGGCTGGTTGGCTGGTTGGTTGGTTGGCTGGTTGGTTGGCTGGTTGGTTGTTGGCTGGTTGGCTGGCTGGTTGGCTGGTTGGCTGGTTGGTTGGCTGGTTGGTTTGTTGGCTGGTTGGTTGGTTGGCTGGTTGGTTGGTTGGCTAGTTGGTTGACTCGCTGGCTGGTTGGTTGGTTGGCTAGTTGGTTGACTCGCTGGCTGGTTGGCTGGTTAGTTGGCTGGTTGGCTGGCTGGCTGGTTGGTTGGTTGGCTGGTTGGTTGGTTGGCTGGTTGGTTGGTTGGTTGGTTGGCTGTTTGGTTGGCTGGTTGGTTGGTTGGCTGGTTGGTTGGCTGGTTGGTTGGCTGGCTGGTTGGCTGGTTGGTTGGTTGGCTGGCTGGTTGGCTGGTTGGTTGGTTGACTGGTTGGTTGGCTGGTTGGTTGGTTGGCTGGTTGGTTGGTTGGCTGGCTGGTTGGTTGGCTGGTTGGTTGGCTGGCTGGCTGGCTGGTTGGTTGGCTGGTTGGTTGGTTGGTTAGTTGGTTGACTTGCTGGCTGGTTGGCTGGTTAGTTGGCTGGTTGGCTGGCTGGTTGGTTGGCTGGTTGGTTGGTTGGTTGGCTGTTTGGTTGGCTGGTTGGTTGGTTGGTTGGTTGGCTGGTTGGTTGGCTGGTTGGTTGGTTGGCTGGTTGGCTGGTTGGTTGGCTGGTTGGTTGGCTGGTTGGTTGGTTGGTTGGCTGGTTGGTTGGCTGGTTGGTTGGTTGGTTGGCTGGTTGGTTGGCTGGTTGGTTGGCTGGTTGATTGGTTGGTTGGTTGGTTGGCTGGTTGGTTGGTTGGTTGGTTCGATGGCTGGTTGGTTGGTTGGTTGGCTGGTTGGTTGGTTGGTTGGTTGGTTCGATGGCTGGTTGGTTGGTTGGTTGGCTGGTTGGTTGGTTGGTTGGTTGGTTCGATGGCTGGTTGGCTGGTTGGTTGGCTGGTTGGTTGGCTGGTTGGTTGGTCGGTTGGTTGGTTGGTTGGTCGGTTGGCTGGTTGGTTGGTTGGTCGGTTGGCTGGTTGGTTGGTTGGTTGGCTGGTTGGTTGGCTGGTTGGTTGGTTGGCTGGTTGGTTGGCTGGTTGGTTGGCTGGTTGGTTGGCTGGTTGGCTGGTTGGTTGGCTGGTTGGTTGGCTGGTTGGTTGGTTGGTTGGAAATCCCAGCAGGGGCAGCAGCTCACACCTGTGTGTGATCAGGAATCA
Organism: Melanerpes aurifrons; assembly: GCA_011125475.1. Taxonomy (NCBI): domain Eukaryota; kingdom Metazoa; phylum Chordata; class Aves; order Piciformes; family Picidae; genus Melanerpes; species Melanerpes aurifrons. Next base: position 1,472,168 of record WWNC01000033.1, on the reverse strand, counting down.
AACTGGGCAGCAGGACAGCCAAGTGCTTCATGGTGGCAGCAGGACAGCCAAGTGCTTCGTGGTGGCAGCAGCAGCCCTGCACAACCTCTTCCCAAAATGAATTTCACAGATGGCATTGAGCTGGAAGGGAGCCTCAAAGGGCATCCAGTCCAACCCCCCTGCAGGCAGCAGGGACATCTCCAGCTGGATCAGGCTGCCCAGGGACACAGCAAGTCAGGGCTTGAAGGTCTCCTGCACCACCTCCCTGGGCAGCCTCTTCCAGTCTCTCACCACCTTCATTGTGCAGAACTTCCTCCTGATGTCCAACCTAACTCTGCCCTGCTCCAGTTCTAAACCATTGCCTCTCAGCCTATCCCCACAGCCCCTCCTGAACAGTCCCTCCCCAGCCTGCCTGGAGGTCCCCTGCAGATACTGCAATGCAGCTCTGAGGTCTCCCTGGAGCCTTCTCTTCTCCAGGCTGAACTCTCCCAGGCTGTCCCCAGAGCAGAGGCTCTCCAGCCCTCTGATCATCTCTGTGGCCTCCTCTGGCCCTGCTCTGCAAGAGCAGAGGGGAGCTGCAGCTCAGGCTCCACATCCAGGCTCCTTTTCTCCTCTTTTTTTGCTGCTCCTTTTTGTTTTGCTCCCCCAGATCCAATCATCCAGAAAACTCCCTGAAGCTTTGAGCAGTCTCCCAGTTGCAGGAGCCATAAAGTTTGGGCTTCTCTTGCCTCTGTTGTGGGTTTGTGGGGGGGGTTGGGGATTTTTTTTGGGGTCCCATTGTATAAGGATGAGAAGTCATTCATTTGTGATTGATTGCTGTGAATTGTGGCTGCTCTGACATCCTTTCTGGAGCTGAGCAGCTGTCTAACAAATGAACATATCAGTGCTCACAAAAGGCTGGAGAGCTAACAGAGGCAATTACATTGGCAGCTCCTCCTCCCTCCTGGCTTTCCCCAGCCCAGGCAGGGAGCAAAATCTTCTTCAGAGCAATTCCTCAAGAGGCTCAGAATAATAATAATCAATAATAAATAATGTGTAAAAACACCTAATGCTCACAGGGACATTGCACAGAAGAATAAGCTTCTGCTAAAGGAATTATCACAGAATCACAGAGGGGCTCAGGCTGGAAGGGATCTCAGAGGTCCTCTATTCCAACTCCTCTGCCATGGGCAGGGACACCTCCCACCAGCACTGGTTGTCTAATGTCTCATCCAACCTGGCCTGGAACACCTCCAGGCAGGAGGCAGCCACAGCCTCCCTGGGCAGCCTGTGCCAGAGTCTCCCCAGCCTCACTCTCAAGGATCCTTCCTCATCCCCTCCCTGGGCAGCCTGTGCCAGAGTCTCACCACCCTCCCTCTAAAGAGCTTCTTCCTCAGCTCCAGTCTGACCCTGCTCACCCTCAGCTTCAAACCATTCCTCCTTCTCCTGTCTCCAGACCCCTTCAGGAGAAGTCTCTCTGCAGCCTTTGTGCAGGAGCCCTTCAGGTACTGGAAGGCTGCTCCAAGGTCCCTCTGGAGCCTTCTCCTCTGCAGGCTGCACAGCCCAGCTCCCTCAGCCTGTGCTCAAAGCAGAGCTGCTCCAGCCCTGGCAGCATCTTTGTGACCTCCTCTGGCCTCACTCCAGCAGCTCTGTGTCCTTCTGCTGCTGGGGACAGCAGAGCTGGAGGCAGGGTTGGAGGTGAGGTCTGAGCAGAGCAGAGCCCAGGGGCAGAATCCCCTCTGCTGCCCTGCTGCCCACCCTGCTCTGGCTGCAGCCAGCACACAGCTGCCTGAGGGCTGCAGGAGGCACTGCTGGCTCCTGGGGAGCTGCTCAGCACCCAGCACTCCCAAGGCTTTTTCTTCAGGGCTGCTCTCAGCCCCCTCTGCACCCAGCCTGGATTTGTGCCTGGGGCACCAGAACTGGGCCAGTATTGCAGGTGGGGTCTCAGCAGGGCAGAATTAGATCCTTACCTCTTCCCTTCCAGTGGATTTCTTAAACCTCCAGAAGCCAGGATGTGTTTCTGCTTTGGAGGGAATGCCTTGAAACAAAATTTCACACCAGGAACAGAAAGAAAGAAGAACAGAAGGGAAAAAAAAAACAAACCCAAACACCCACCCTGAACTGAAATTGGGATTTTTGGCATTCAACAACTGCAAGTGCTGAGTGCTGCACTTTGGCCATGGCAGCCACATGCAGAGCTACAGGCTGGGGTCAGAGTGGCTGAGAGCAGCCAGGCAGTGAGGAACCTGGGGGTGCTGGGTGACAGCAGCTGAACAGGAGCCAGCAGTGTGCCCAGGGGGCCAAGAAGGCCAAGGGCATCCTGGCCTGCATCAGGAAGAGTGTGGCCAGCAGGAGCAGGGAAGTCCTTGTGCCCTGTGCTCAGCACTGCTGAGGCCACCCCTTGAGTCCTGTGTCCAGTTCTGGGCTCCTCAGGTCAGGAAAGAGGTTGACTGCTGGAAGGTGTCCAGAGAAGGGCAAGAAAGCTGGGGAGGGGTCTGGAGCACAGCCCTGGGAGGAGAGGCTGAGGGAGCTGGGGTTGCTTAGCCTGGAGAAGAGGAGGCTCAGGGGAGACCTTCTTGCTCTCTCCAACTGCCTGCAGGGAGGTTGTAGCCAGGTGGGGGTTGGGCTCTTCTCCCAGGCAGCCAGCAGCAGAACAAGAGGACACAGTCTCAAGCTGTGCCAGGGGAGGTTTAGGCTGGAGGTGAGGAGAAAGTTCTTCCCAGAGAGAGTTGTTAGCCATTGGAATGTGCTGCCCAGGGAGGTGGTGGAGTCCCCATCCCTGGAGGTGTTCCAGAGGGGATTGGATGTGGCACTTGGTGCCATGGTTTAGCCATGAGGTCTGTGGTGCCAGCTTGGACTCGATGACCTTTGAGGCCTCTTCCAGCCTCGGTGATGCTGTGAGGCTGTGGTGCTGTGTGTGATTTTGCGGTGGGGAGGTCGCTGTTCCTTTAAGCCTGCCGAGCTGCCCCCCGCTGCCCCCCCTCTGACCCTCCATAACTTTTAAATGAAGAATTTATGCTGCCTGGAAATTTATGAAAGATTTTTCAGCCTGCAAGGATGAAAAAAAAAGATGAAAAAACCAAAAAAAAAAAAAAAAAAAAAAAAAAGCCAAAGCCCTTTTCTCTATTTTCTTTTTTTTGTTTTATTCCCCCCTGGAGGAACAAAAATTGAGCAATAAATCACAGCCCTCTCCATTTACTGCCCTCCAGCCAGCCACAGAGAGCAGGGATTTTGACTTTCCTCTTTATTTCTTTTCTTTTAGAGATAATTTTTTTCCCCCTTTCCTTTCCTTCAGCTTAGGAGGAAAAAAAAAAAAATATTAGAAAATATTCAATAAAAAATAAAAAAAAAAGGGAAAAAAAAAAGAGAGGGGGGGAGAGCTTGGGGGGGGGAAAAAAAATGCAATCATCTAAGAGAGCTTAGCTGCCATCCTCCCACTGCCTAGAATTTTTAATTTCAGCTGTTTCTGCTTGGATTTATTTCCAATATTCCTGCCTGGCTTTTCAATTTCCTCAGTTATTAAATTTTAATTCAGTGCATTAGCATTTAAATTAAAAAAGGGGGGGGGGGGAAAAAAAAAAAGGGTTTATGGTTGGTGGGTTTTTTTTTTTTTTGCTCCAAATCGTTGGCTGGCCCCCATCCTGCTGCGGAGGAGCTGCCTCTCCTCTCCCCTCCCCTCGTTTCCCTTCCTTCCCTCCCTCCCCAGCCCAGCCCTGCCCTGCCTGCCGCTCAGCAGTGCAGCCGATGCCTCTCTGCGCCCCCCACCCTCGGCCTCGGGGAGGCCTCTGGGCGCGGCTCAGGGGGTAAAGAAGGAGGACACCCCAGGTCCTCCCTGCTCTGCTCAGCCCCTTCCCACCGCCTGCTCCCCGGGGCGGTCAGGGGCTGATGAAGAGGGGCACAGGACCTTCGCCCGCCTCAGCGGGAGCGCGGCGCTGAGCCCAGCTCCTCCTCAGCCTGGTTGCTCCCCCACCCCCCCCCCCCCGCGGCAGAGCCCAGCATGGTGAGGGCTGGAAGGGACCTCTGGAGCTCACCCACTCCAAGCCCCTCCTCAGCCTGGTTGCTCCCCCACCCCCCCCACCCGGCAGAGCCCAGCATGGTGAGGGCTGGAAGGGACCTCTGGAGCTCACCCACTCCAAGCCCCTCCTCAGCCTGGTTGCTCTCCCCCCCCACCCCGGCAGAGCCCAGCATGGTGAGGGCTGGAAGGGACCTCTGGAGCTCACCCACTCCAAGCCCCTCCTCAGCCTGGTTGCTCCCCCCCCGGCAGAGCCCAGCATGGTGAGGGCTGGAAGGGACCTCTGGAGCTCACCCACTCCAAGCCCCTCCTCAGCCTGGTTGCTCCCCCCCCGGCAGAGCCCAGCATGGTGAGGGCTGGAAGGGACCTCTGGAGCTCACCCACTCCAAGCCCCTCCTCAGCCTGGTTGCTCTCCCCCCTCACCCCGGCAGAGCCCAGCATGGTGAGGGCTGGAAGGGACCTCTGGAGGTCACCCACTCCAAGCCCCTCCTCAGCCTGGTTGCTCCCCCCCCGGCAGAGCCCAGCATGGTGAGGGCTGGAAGGGACCTCTGGAGCTCACCCACTCCAAGCTCCCTGCCCCAGCAGGGCGCCCACAGCAGCTTGCCCGGGAGCACAATGCCCGGGGGGGTTGGAAGCTCTCCACACAAGGAGACTCCACAACCTCTCTGGGCAGCCTGCTGCAGCAGCCTCACAGGGAGGGTCACAGGGGGCATTTGGGCATAGGAAGGGCCTTGGGTAAAGCACAATGAAAGAACTGGAGGCTGAGAAAGTCAGCTCTGAGCTGGGGCTAGGGCTGAAACCCTGCCTGGGCCTCCTGAACGTGGGGTTCAGTGCCCAGCTTCCTGGGCACCAGCCCTGTCTGTAGCTCCCAGTGGAGGCTGCCCAGGGGTGTGGGTGCAGCGTGCTGGCAGGGAGGGTTGGAGCCCATCTTGCCTTTCTTAGCCTCTAAACAGCCTTTTTGTGTTGTTCTTTGTCCCTTTAGGCCGAGGAGAGCAACAGCAGTGGGCGGAGGAGCTCCTCCAGCAGGTAGGTGACTGCTTTGCTCTGCTGGGTGGGAGGTGGTGGCAGATGCAGCTCTGCTCGGATGCTGCAGCCTGGAGATGGCTGTGGAGGGGAACTGCCCCCCAGGGGTGGACTGGGAGCTGCTAGAGCACAGTGTCCACACACCCAGCTTGGGTTTTGCTGACCAGACAGAAGAGAAGAGGCTCCATCTGGCCCTGGGGGCTGTGAGGAGAGGCAGTCTGCACGCTGCACAGGGTGCTGTGGCCCAGTCAGCCCAGCCCTTGGCCCACTCTGTGCTGCAAGGACCAGCACAGAATGAGGTTCTTGGATGGAGGCCTTGGGCTGTGCTGCAGTGGTTGGGTGCAGATTCCCTCAGGAGGAGAGGAGGGGACTGCCCAACCACCCCAGCCCCTTCTGATGCTGCTGATGGGTGTCCACAGCACCCACTCTGGTGGATGCAGGTCCCATGCAGGGGAATGAACTTGAGGAAAGCCTTAGAGCAGTGGTGAAACCCTACTGCTGCTGCTGAAATCCTTGGCCCAATGATAGACTTCAGTGAGCAGTTGAAGCACCCTGGAGATGGGAAAGTGACCCAGATGTCTTCCTGAGGCAGTGGAAATGGCATGGAGTGACAGGACAAGAGGTGGTGGCTTCACACTGGAAGAAGCTGGATTAGAGAAGACATTAGGAGGAAAGGGTGATGAGATGCTTGAGCAGGTTGCCCAAAGAGTTGTGGAGACTCCAAGCCTGGAGGTGTGAAGGCCAGGCTGGATGAGGCCTTGAGCAAGCTGGGCTGGTGGGAGGTGTCCCTGCCCATGGCAGGGGGTCTTGAAAGTCCCTTCCAACCCAAACCACTCTGTGGCTCTTTGGCTCTATGATTCTGCTCCAGGTGTCCCATTTGCTGCCACCCACAGTCTGTGTGGTGGTGGCAGAGTGCCCCTGGCAGGGTTCCCAGGCCCATGGCAGCTCCCTGGCCAGCCCTGAAACACAAAGAGGAGAGGGAGGTGCTGAGATTGGGTCTGCCCTGTGCTGTGGCTTCTCTTGTTGATGCTGTAGGGCATCACACCCTGCTGGATGTGCTGGGATGCACTACACATGGTGCTGCTTGGTCCCTCTCTGCCTGCTGGAATCAGTTGGAGCTGGTGAGACCTCACCTTGAGTACTGCATTCAGTTCTGGGCTCCCCAGCTCAAGAGGGACAGGGATCTGCTGGAGAGGGTCCAGCTGAGGGCTGCAAGGATGATTAGGGGACTGCAGCACTGCCTGGTGAGGAGAGGCTGAGGGACCTGGGGCTGTTTTAGTCTGGAGAGGAGAAGACTGAGAGGGGATCTGATCAATGTTTATCAATATCTGAGGGCTGGGGGTCAGGAGGGAGGGGACAGGGACAGGCTCTGCTCACTTGCTCCCTGTGACAGGTCAAGGAGCAATGGATGTAAGCTGCAGCACAGGAGGTTCCAGCTCAACACAAGGGGGAACTTCTTTACTGTGAGGGTCCCAGAGCCCTGGAGCAGGCTGCCCAGAGAGGTTGTGGAGTCTCCTTCTCTGGATGTGTTCCTGTGTGATCTGAGTTAGGTTCTGTGGTCCTGCTCTGGCAGGGGGTTGGACTCAATGATCTCTTTGGGTCCTTTCCATCTCCTGGTATCCTGTGATCCTGTGTTCTTGAAGGCCCCTTCCAAGCCAAACCATTCTGTGGTTCCTTGGTTAGTGGCTGGCAGATGTTTCTCAAAGCTGTTGGTACTTGAAGGTCTCACTGGTTGTGAGTAGCAAGGAAGCTTTCAATGACTAATTTTTGTCAGGACAAAATAAAAACAAAAGAAGCTTGAGAGGACAACTGCAGCTTCCTGCTGGGCCTTCCACTATCATGTGTTTGATTTTAGCCTGGTGACCAATGTTGGGTTGATCCTGTTGCTGTTTCTTTATTGAATCATCACAGGATGGGTTGGGAGGGACCTTCAGGATCATCTCTGTTCAAACCTTATGTTGTTGTCAGGGAATGGTTGGGTTGGGAGGGACCTTCAGGATCATCTCTGTTCAAACCTTATGTTGTTGTCAGGGAATGGTTGGGTTGGAAGGGACCTTCAGGATCATCCAGTGCCAACCCCCTGCCATGGGCAGGGACACCTTCCACCAGCCCAGCTTGCTCAAGGCCTCATCCAGCCTGGCCTTCAACACCTCCAGGGAGGGACAGCCAAGATCATCCTGCTGTCTGAAGCAGTGTTTGCTGTCAGGACAGGAGTGCTTCAGTACCCCAGGACAGTTGGAAAGATGATCTCTGCTGCCTTGATTGTTTGTTTTCCCTGGATTTTAGCATTCACAGCACTGAGTGCTGGGCAGCCACAGCCTCCCTGGGCAGCCTGTGCCAGAGTCTCCCCAGCCTCACTCTCAACAATTTCTTCCTCCTCTCCACTCTCAGTCTCTCCTCTCCCAGCTCAAAGCCATTGTCCCTCCTCCTGGCACTCCCAGCCCTTGGCCAGAGTCCCCTCCCCAGCTCTCCTGGAGCCCTTTCAGGTCCTGGAAGGCTGCTCTGAGGTCTCCCTGTATTGAGTTGATCATTGAGTTTGTTCTCTTTCAAGCTCTGAAGGTAGAAGGTTGTTATGATCTCAGCACCCCCCAGCTCTGGTTGGCCTTCAGAGCAGCACAGCCTGGCTCCCGCAGCTGTTGGCAGCTGAAGAGTAGGTGGTGGCAGAGAGCCCTCAGTGTTCTCCTACCTTACCCACCTGGGTGGGGCTCCTGCTCCTCTGTGTGCTTTTTCTGGGGAAGTGTTAAGAAGTGAAGGAAATGATCAGGAGATAAAGCCCCTCCACTTGAGGGAGGGAGCTGGAAGGGAAGGAAGCTGCCTGCCTCGGCGGAGATGACATCCAAGAGACAACCTGACAAAGCTGTGCGTGTTTTTGAGCACTCCAGAAAAGGTAGATCAGAGGCTGCTTTCTTCCTGCTGCAGGGGAAAAAAAGAGACAGTCAACAAAATTAAAAGGCAGCAAATTAAAAGCCAATAAAAGCAGAATGCTGTGCTGCATGATGGGCAGCTTGCTGCTGGAGCACGTTGCCAGCCGTCAGGAGCTCGAGGGGGGCTGAGACACAGCGCAGCTGCAAGACGGCATCAGGTGGTGACCTGGGCTGGGCATTCATAGACCCCTGGAATGGGTTGGGCTGGAAGGGATCTCAAGGATTATCCAGCTCCAGCCCCTGCCATGGGCAGGGACACCTCCCCCCAGCCCAGTTTGCTCAAGGCCTCAGCCAGCCTGGCCCTGAACACCTCCAGGCAGGAGGCAGCCACAGCCTCCCTGGGCAGCCTGTGCCAGAGTCTCCCCAGCCTCACTCTCAACAATTTCTTCCTCCTCTCCACTCTCAGTCTCCTCTCTCCCAGCTCAAAGCCATTGTTCCTCATCCTGGCATTCCCAGCCCTTGGCCAGAGTCCCTCCCCAGCTCTCCTGGAGCCCTTCAGGTCCTGGGAGGCTGCTCTGAGGTCTGCCTGGAGCCTTCTCTTCTCCAGGCTGCACAGCCCCAGCTCTCCCAGCCTGGCCCCACAGGGGAGGTTCTGCAGCCTCTGCTCATCTCTGTGGCCTCCTCTGGCCCCTCTCCAGCAGCTCCAGGTCCTTCTTGTGCTGGGACCTCAGAGCTGGACACAGCCCTGCAGGTGATGTCTCAGCAGAGCAGAACACAGCAGAGAGCAGAGGGATCAGTCACCCTGCTGCTGTCTACAGGAAAGGTTCTAGAAGCTTCTGAAGCTGCACATGGGGGATCAGGTGTGGTGTCACTCACTGGTGGGAGGCTGTGTGGTGGAGCAGAGGGCAGTGTGGGAACAGTGCTGCTAGCTGCAGACCTCAGAGAATGACTGAATCATCCAGTCCACCCCCCTGCCCAGGGCAGCTCACACAGGAACACATCCAGGTGGCTTTGGAATGTCTCCAGGGGAGGAGACTCCACAACCCCCATGGGCAGCCTGCTCCAGGGCTCCAGGACCCCCACAGTGAGGAGATTTTTTCCTTCTACTCCTGTGGCACCTCCTCTGCTCCAGCTTGCCCCCAGTGCCCCTTGTCCTGAGTGGCTGGGAGTCTCCAGCAGGCCGTTGCAGGAGGATCTCCTTGCCAGTAATGAATGGCAGCCTTCAGCTGGTGGTCTCAGGGTCCTGACAAGAGCTGACTGAGCCCCCAAAAGTGCACCTCTGTGTGAGAGGCAGTGTGAGCTTCTCCTGCTGCCCAGCTCCTGCCGCCGCAGCCCTGTGCCGGGCAGGGCCCCGTGCCCAGTGCCTGTGTGCTGGCTGGCGGAGGCAGGAGGAGCTGCACTTCCCAGGCCTCTGCTGGCTCTTTACTTGACAGGCATTAGATTTGTTTTCAGACTTAACCACACTTTCTGTGCGAGACTCCTGCTGAATAAATCAGCCCCTGGTGGAGGAGCTGCATCTGCCGGCGCGGGGCAGCCAGCCAGCTGCAGGCTGAGCCCTGGCTGCGGCGCGGCTGGCACAGCCGGGCAGCCGCCCGCGGCACAGGTGGAGCTGCTCTGCAGCGGGGACAGCCCCCAGCCCCTCCTGGGAGCTGCTCTGAGGGCACCCTGCAGGCCTCAAGGAAGGTTGTAGACAGGCAGAGGTTGCTCTCTTCTCCCAGGCAGCCAGCACCAGAACACGAACCAGAACAAGAGGACACAGTCTCAGGCTGTGCCAGGGGAGGTTTAGGCTGGAGGTGAGGAAGAAGTTCTACACAGAGAGAGAGATTGTCCACAGGAATGTGCTGCCCAGGGAGGTGGTGGAGTTCCCATCCCTGGAGGTGTTCAGGAGGAGACCTGATAGGGTGCTTTGGTGCCATGGGTTAGTTCATTAGGTGGTGTTGGATGATAGGTTGGACAGGATGATCTTGAAGGTCTCTTCCAACCTGGTCTATTCTATTCTATTCTATTCTACTCTACTCTACTCTACTCTACTCTACTCTACTCTATTCTATCCTGCACTCACAGAATAGGAGGGGATGGAAGGGACCTCTGGAGATCAATGAGGCCAAGCCACTGCCAGGGCAGGGCACACAGCAATGCACCCAGGTGGGTTGTGAATGTCTCCAGAGCAGGAGACTCCACAACCTCTCTGGGCAGCCTGCTCCAGGCCTCCAGCAGCCTCACACCAAAGGAGTTTCTCCTCAAGTTGAGGTGGAACCTCCTGGGTTCCAGTTTGTATCCATTGCCCTTTGTCCTGTCACCGGGCACCACTGCAAAGAGCCTGGCCCTGTCCTGACACCCACCCCTCACGTGTTTTAAACATCAATGAGATCTCCTCCTAGGCTGCTCTTCTCCAGACTAAACAGCCCCAGGGCTCTCCTCATCACTGTGACCTCTCTCATCCTCATAGCCTCCATTGGACTCTCTCCAGCAGATCCCTGTCCCTCTTGAGCTGGGGAGCCCAGAACTGCACACAACACTCAGCTGTGGTCTCACCAGGGCAGAGCAGAGGGAGAGGAGAGGCTCCCTTGACCTGCTGGCCACACTCAATGCAGCCCAGGAGCCCCTTGGCCTTCTTTGCACTTTGCTGCCCATGGATAACTTCCTGTCAGCTCACTGCCCCCCAGCTTCCCAGGCAGGTTACCCAGGGCAGCTCACACAGAACACATCCACACAGGCCTTGGCAGTCTCCAGAGAAGGAGACTCCACAATGCCTTCAGCAGAGCAGAGTTACCAGGACATTGCTTTCCTTGGGTCACCTCATCTCCACTCTGCAGGCCAGCTTGGGGTTGTTCTGCTGCTGGCACAGAGCCTCATGGCTTGTTCCTGTGAAGTGTCTATGTCAGCAGCAGGACCTCTACCACCACATTGTGGCTGCCCCCTCCCTGGAGGTGTTGAAGGCCAGGCTGGATGAGGCCTTGAGCAAGCTGGGCTGGTGGGAGGTGTCCCTGCCCATGGCAGGGGGCTGGAGCTGGATAACCTCTAAGGTCCCTTCCAAACCATTCTATGAATGTATGAATTGGTATTGTTGTCCAGCTGGGCCCCAGGTCCTGTCCTGTCTTCTGTCCATCTGTTCCCATTGCTCATTTGAACCCATTCAGACATTTTCTTAGACCCCAGGAGGAAATGTTTCCTCATGAGAACACAGACTGGAATCATCTCCCAGGGGAAGCAATGGAGTCCCCCACACTGGGCACTTGGAAGGCTCAGCTTGGCTGAGTTCTGGGCCAGCTCATTTCAGCTCAGCATAAGAGGGACCTGGAACTGCTGGAGAGGCTCCAGAGGAGGCCACAGAGATGATCAGAGGCTGCAGACCCTCCCCTGTGGGGCCAGGCTGGGAGAGCTGGGGCTGTGCAGCCTGGAGAAGAGAAGGCTCCAGGCAGACCTGAGAGCAGCCTTCCAGGACCTGAAGGGCTCCAGGAGAGCTGGGGAGGGACTCTGGCCAAGGGCTGGGAGTGCCAGGATGAGGAACAATGGCTTAGAGCTGGGAGAGGGGAGACTGAGAGTGGAGATGAGGAAGAAATTGTTGAGAGTGAGGCTGGGGAGACTCTGGCACAGGCTGCCCAGGGAGGCTGTGGCTGCCTCCTGCCTGGAGGTGTTTCAGGCCAGGCTGGATGATGCCTTGAGGATGCTGGGCTGGGGGGAGGTGTCCCTGCCCATGGCAGGGGCTTGGAGCTGGATGATCCTTAAGGTCCCTTCCAACCCAACCATTCTGTGACTGAACTCCACTCTTACCTAGCAGGGTGGGCCCAGCTGATCCTTGGGGTCCCTTCCAACCTCACATTCTGAGTTTCAGCTCCTGGCTGTGCTCTGCCACACAGCCCCTGGCAGCTCAGGGCCAAAGTTCAGCAGAGGTTCCTCCTGGCCCCTCCAGGGCACCTAGGGCCACTTGCAGCAGGGTTTCACCCCCTGAGAGATTTCCTGGGCAAGCAGCACAGAGCTCTCTCAGTGGCACAGAGGAATCCTTCATCTGTTGCCTTTGTTTTGCCCTGAATTTCTTTTGTCTCTGTTGACATTTCCAGGCTTGCAGATTTCCAGGGGCTGGCAGTGAGTCTATTAGCAGCTGAGACTCAGCTTTCAACCTGCATCATTTGTTGCATGGTTTTGATGTGAGTGCATTCTTTAGCTGTTGGCAAGCAGCCCCTGTTTGTTTTCCTGCTGGGGAAGCCAAATCTTCTCATTTTGTGTTGCTGTTGTTTTATTTTCCTTCTTCTGTTTGGTTAAACTTTCCTCTTCAAACCATCCTCAAGATCTTCCTAATAAGGGCTGCAGGGAATTTGTTTTGCTAATACCTTAGGAATTCTTTGTGGCTCTTGACTATTGTTCTGGTTTGGAGCTTCATGTTTCCTGTCTGGAGCAGGGGCAGCCTGGCAGGGTCCTGCAGGTTGCCTTTGCTGATGGCTCTGGAGCTGCTGAGCACCTTTGAGGAATGGGCACAGGATTGAAGACATAGAATCAGAGATTGGGTTGGGTTGGAAGGAGCCTTCAAGATCACCCAGTGCCAACCCCCTGCCATGGGCAGGGACACCTCCCACCAGCCCAGCTTGCTCAAGGCCTCATCCAGCCTGGCCTTCAACACCTCCAGGGAGGGGACAGCCACAGTTTCCCTGGGAGGTCCTCTCCTGCTGTCTGAAGCAGTGTTTGCTGTCAGGACAGGAGTGCTTCAGTACCCCAGGACAGTTGGAAAGATGATCTCTGCTGCCTTGATTGTTTGTTTTCCCTGGATTTTAGCATTCACAGCACTGAGTGCTGGGTGCCTGACTGTGGAGCTCTTGGAAGCTGTTGTCTCCATTTTGAAGTGCTGTCTTCTGTGGTGATCCTATTAGAGACAGTGGCTGGAGGGCAGAGGGGAGGAGAAGGCCTTGGGGGTGTCAGCTGGTGACAACCTGCCCAGGAGCCAGCAGTGGTCCCTGGCAGCCCAGAGCCAGCTGAGTGCTGAGCTGCAGCCAGAGCAGGGAGAGCAGCAGCACAGGGAGGGGATTCTGCCCCTCTGCTCTGCTCTGCTCAGCCCCCACCTGCAGCACTGCCTCCAGCTCTGGGGCCCCCAGCACAAGAAGGACCTGGAGCTGCTGGAGAGGCTCCAGAGGAGGCCACAGAGATGACCGGAGGCTGCAGACCCTCCCCTGTGGGGGCAGGCTGGGAGAGCTGGGGCTGTGCAGCCTGGAGAAGAGAAGGCTCCAGGCAGACCTCAGAGCAGCCTTCCAGGACCTGAAGGGCTCCAGGAGAGCTGGGGAGGGACTCTGGACAATGGACAAAACAAGTCCAGAGATTTGAAGGAACACTTGGCAGTGTAGCAGTGATGTCCTTGAAGCAAGAGGTTCACAGGAGCATGTTGCACATGGAAGGTGCCCTGCAGCTCCAAACAGCTATTTCTGTTCAGGAAAGTCTTCCCTCCTCCACCACTGATGGAGGAAGGAGGTCCCACTCCCTCAAACTGGTGGCTGAACAGGTTTTTCCTGAATCCTTTGCTTCCAGAGGTTAAATCCACACTGCCTGGGAAATGGTAACTGTGAGGAGAACCAAACTCTCCTGATGGAACACAAGTGACCATGAACTCCTTCTACAAGCCTGGGACCCAGAGAAAACTGAGGGTTCAGAGACACATCCAGCATCTGCTGCTGGCACCACCTGTGTCACTAGGAGTGCTGGAGGCATGTTCTCTCCTGCTGGGGTACCCAGAATGGGGACAGGTGCCAAACACTCATGGAAGGAGTCAACATCTGGAGTACTGGGTCCAGGTCTGGGCTCTCCAGTTCAGGAATGAAGGGAACTGCTGGAGAGAGTCCAGGGGAGAGTCTACAGAGATGCTGAGGGGCCTGGAGCAGCTCTGGGAGCAGCAAAAGCTGAGAGCCCCTGGGGCTGAGCGCCTGGAGAAGAGCAGCCCCAGAGGGGAGCTGAGAAATGCTCAGCAAGAGCTGAAGGATGGGGAGCAAGAGGCTGGGGCCAGACTCTGCTCAGTGGTGCCCAGGGACAAGGGGCACTGGGCACAAACTGGAACCCAGGAGGTTCCATCTGAACAGGAGGAGAAAGTTCTTTGGTGTGAGGCTGCTGGAGGCCTGGAGCAGGCTGCCCAGAGAGGTTGTGGAGTCTCCCCTGGAGAGCTTCCAACCCCCCCCCCGGGCATTGTGCTCCTGGGCAGGCTGCTGTGGGTGCCCTGCTGGAGCAGGGGCTGGACTGGGTGATTGTCAGAGGCCCCTTGCCAGCCCCTCCATGCTGGTCTCTGACTCAGAAGGCACAGCTCAGTGCCAGGAGGTGTTTGCTGTGCTTCATCCCAGAGAAAGCAGAAGGGACTCTGCCCTCCCACAGAGAGGTAGTTCCTGCAGTCTCTTCTCTAGCAAACTGAGCAGATTGTGTCTCAGTGGCTGGAGGCAGCAGTCCCTGCTTCCAGCATGGACAGAAATGCCTCAGGGCAGAGCCCCAGAGGTGTGATGCTTACATCCCAGTCAAGACAGGCTCTGCACTGGCTCCAGCTGCAGCTGTGGTTGTGAGAGGAGTGGCTCTGTGAGCTGTGGCACAGCTTGGGTTGGATGAGGAGGTTGATCTCTTTCAAGCCTGTGCGTGAACATCTGAGAGCTGAAGCAGGAGACATGGAAGACTGGAAGTGCTCAGCTCCTGTCTGTTCTCTTTGACCTCTGAACTCAAGAACCTTCTTGCCCAGAGAAGTCTGGGAAGGAGCTGTCCCTGATGAAGGACCTCAGGCAGCTCCTCTGCTTCCTGACCTGCTCCACCTCCATTCTGCTGGTGCAAGGCACAGTGCCCATGCAGCAAGTGAGAGCTGTGGGGAGGGAGCAGCAGGCCACCATAAATAATGTATCAGACAAGCAGATTTGGAATGAACAGCTTTCCTTCCCTGCTCTGCCTGCATCCTTTCCGTGTCAAACAGGAGTTCACTTAGTTCATTTACATCTGCTCTCTCCATTCCACTTCCCTTAGCTCCACTCATGGCAGGAACCTTCTGGTTCTCCTGAAACCATGGCAGACATCTGGAAAGGGAGCCCAGTTGCATCCCCACTCATTTCTTGTTCCCTGTCCTTCCTGACAGCTGAGGACTTTAGGTTTGGTCTGAGAAGTCAGCTGCAGCTAGGTTGCAAGAGGACAAGTTGTAACATCATAGCTGCAGTGCTGGGGTGCTCTGCAGAGCATCTTCCCTCAGCTGCCCACTGCATGGCCTTCATTCCTCTGCTCTTCTGAACCTCTTTGGTCCTGCAGACCAGAGGAGCACAGCAGGGAGCATGCAGGAGTGTGTCTCAGTGGTGTGAAGAGGCACACAGCATGCTCTGCAAGGGGGACCTGGGGATCAGAAGGGGGCACTTGGGATCACAGTGCAGGTGACACTAAACTGGCTGGGAGTTGATATTCTGGAGGGTGGAGAGGCTCTGCAAAGAGGTCTGGCCAGGGGGGATCCATGGGCTGAGGCCAGTGGGATGAGGTTCAACAAAGCTGAGCTGCTCTTGGGTCACAACAACCCCATGAATGTTGCAGGCTTGGGGCAGAGTGGCTGGAAACTGCCCAGCTGAAAAGGGCCTGGGGGTGAACAGCTGAACATGAGCCAGGGGGTGCCCAGGTGGCCAGGAAGGCCACCAGCAGCCTGGCCTGGCCAGGATAGGATAGGATAGGATAGGATAGGATAGGATAGGATAGGATAGGATAGGATAGGATAGGATAGGATTGAATTGACCAGGTTGGAAAAGACCTTCAGGGTGGTGTGGGCAGCAAGAACAGGGCAGAGATTGTCCTCCTGTACTGGGCACTGGGGAGGCCACACCTTGAGTCCTGGGTTCAGTTTTGAGCCTCTCACTCCAAGAAGGACATTGAGAGGCTGGAGCAGGTCCAGAGAAGGGCAACCAAGCTGGGGAAGGGTCTGGAGAACAGGGCTGGGGAGCAGCAGCTGAGGGAGCTGGGGGTGTTCAGTCTGGAGCAGAGGAGGCTGAGGGAGACCTTGTGGCTCTCTACAGCTCCCTGACAAGAGGCTGCAGTGAGCTGGGGGTTGGGCTCTGCTCCCTAGTCTCAGGTAATAGAAGGAGAGGAAATGGCCTGAAGTTGTGCCAGGGAAGGGTCAGGTTGGAGATGTTGAAACATTTCTTTGCTGCCAGAGTGGTCAGGGACTGGCAGAGGCTGCCAGGGAGGTGGTGGAGTCTCCATGCCTGGAGGGGTTCCAGAAACCTGTGGCTGTGGCACTTGTGGCCATGGTTTGGTGGCCATGGTGGGGTTGGGTTGATGTTGGACTCAGTGATCTTAGGTTCCAAAGGTTCCTGCAGCAGCTTCTAGAGCAGGAGGTGGAGACTCCTCCTGCCTGCTCCTTCCAAGACTGATCCCTTCCCACTCACAGTATCACAGTACCACCAAGGTTGGAAGAGACCTCAAAGATCATCAACCTGTCACCACAGACCTCATGACTAGACCATGGCACCAAGTGCCACATCCAATCCCCTTTTGATCAGCCAGCAGCATTCCAGCCTCCCTTCAGCAAACCCAGAGCCAGCACTGCCTGCAGAAAGCTCTGCACTGAGCCAAGCTCCCAGGAGGACACCAGGAGCACCTCCTGGCAGAGCACTTCCCAGCTGCTCTGCGAGCTTTCTGGTGCTCTGCTAGGGCTAAGGTTCCCCAGCACTAACAACCCCCCACCACCCCACCCTCCTAGCCATGGATTCCCCCAGTCCCAACCCCCCCCAAATACCTTTTGGCCAAAGACCAAACCTTGGCCCTCTTGCGCATCCTTTGGCGAGGCAGAGTGTTCCCCACCAGGGAGCTGGGGAAGAGTTGTGACCTAGGAGGGAGTCAGGAAGACAAACAAACAAACAAACACTCCTCCTCCTGCTTCCAAGCCAAACACCTCTGTGATGGTGTCACTACCAGTGGTATCCTCAAGGCCTTAGGGCTGTGGCTCTGGTTCTCCCAGCTCCAGGGCTGTCCATGACAAACCCCAGGACGCTCCGCGCTGGCCGCCGGGGCGGGAGGGCTCTGTGGCTGCTGTGTCCTCCTCCCCCTTTGCTTCCTTTTGCTTTGGAGGAGAAACCACAGAGGGGCTGGATGCTGGAGGCTGCCTGTGCACTTTGCCCCTCCCCAGGAGCTCAGCAGGATGTGTGCTGCAGAAACAGCCTCATTAGGAGGCATCTGAGTACACATGGCAGGCAGGGAGCAGGCAGGAGGGAGCAGCCAGCAGGGCTGCTGCTGTGGCTGTCTTCAGAGAATTACATGACAAATTATTCCTAGCTGGGAGAGATGGCCTTTTATAATTGGGATTTTTTTTCCCCCTCCCTTCTTGCAGGAGGGAGGAGAGTGTGTGTGTGTGTTTGTGTGTTTTAAGTAGCTTTTAGTCACTTTCATTATTTATGAGAATGCTGCTCCAGAGCCGAACGAGCAAACTGCAAGCACAGGTTGCTCCTGGCAGCAGCAGCTGAGGGGCCCTGTTGGCTTCCTCAGTCAGTGCAGGTTCTGCTTAGCACAGCCAGGAGGAGATGCTGTCCAGAGCTGAACATGGCACCGTGTTGCAGGGCTTCACTTGGAGCCCTCTTCTTCTACCAGAGGAGAGCAGCTGGAATGAGAGCAACAGCTCTGTGGGTAGAGTGGTACCCTGCAGGGCTGAGCAGTGCCAACAGGCACAGAGCCACAGAGTGGGCTGGGTTGGAAGGGACTCTCAGGATCACAGGATGACAGCTCACATGATGTTAGGGCTTGGAAGGGACCTCAGAAGATGAAGTCCAACCCCTTGCAATCCAGCACAGGTTGCACAGGAACACATCCAGGTGGGTCTTGAAAGTCTGCAGAGAAGGAGACTCCACAACCTCCCTAGGCAGCCCAAGATCATCCAGTTCCAGCCCCCTGCCATGGGCAGGGTTACCTCCCACCAGCCCAGCTTGCTCAAGGCCTCATCCAACCTGCCTTTGAACAATTCCAGGCTTGGAGCCTCTACAATTTCCCTGGGCAACCTGTTCCAGTGTCTCACCACCCTCCTGGGGAACAATTCCTCTCTAATGTCTAATCTAAATCAAGCTTCCAAGCCCCAGCCATGGGCAGTGCCATCTTCCACTGGACCAGGAATTCATTTCCTTTCTGTTCTTCCATCTAGAAGAGGATGTCCTGCCTTGTCTTTTCCTTGCTCCTTGCACTGATGGCAGGGAGGCATCACCCAGGCTTCACAGCCCGAGCTGTACTGCTTGCAGGGTCATCACTCCATACTGTCTTGCTGCATCATCCATCCACCTGCAAGCCTCAGGCCTTCAGGAGCCATCACTGGGTGTAGGACCAAGGGAATCACACAGTCACAGAATGACTGAGGCTGGAACAGACCTCTGAGATCATCCAGTCCAGCTTGTGACCCAGCACCACCACATGGACCAGACCATGGCACTGAGTGCCACATCCAACCTCTCCTTAAACAGCTCCAGGGGCAGTGACTCCAGCCCTCCCTGGGCAGTTCCTCCCAGTGTCCCTTTCCATCAGGAAGTGCTTCCTAACATCCAACCTAACCCTGCCCTGGCACAGCTCCAGGCCATGCCCTCTCCTCTTGTCACAAGCTGCCTGGGAGCAGAGCCCAGCCTCACCTCACTACAGCTTCCCTTCAGGTAGTTGTAGATTGTGATAAGGTCCCCCCTGAGCCTCCTCTCCAGGCTGAACTCCCCCAGCCCCCTCAGCCTCTCCTCATCAGCCTTTCCCTCCAGTCCCTTCCCCAGTCTGGTCACTCACCTCTGGACCTGCTCCAGCACCTGAAGATCTTTCTGGCAGCATGGGGCACAGAGCTGCTCTGAGTCACAGTTAATGAACCAGGCTGGAGAGGACCTCTGAGACCACCCAGTCCAACCTAGCAGCCAGCACCATCCCATCAACCAGAGCATGGCACTGAGTGCCACAAAAGCACACAGCACTCCAGGCAGGCCTCACCAATGCCCAGTGCAGGGGCAGAATCACAGCCCCAGCCCTGGCCACACCGTTCCTGACCCAGGCCAGGATGCCATTGGCCTTCTGTGCCACCTGGGCACACTGCTGCCTCGTGTCCAGCTGCTGTCACCCAGCACTGCCAGGTCCCTCTCTGCCAGGCACTCTGCAGCCACTCATCCCCCAGTCTGTAGCCTGCATGAGGTTATTGTGGCCAAAGTGCAGGGCCCTGCACTTGGCCTTGTTAAACCTCATCCCACTGACCTCAGCCCATGGGCCCAGCCTGGCCAGGGCTCACTGCCTACCTTCCAGCAGAGCCACACTGCCCCCAGCTTGGTGTCACCTCCAGTGTGCTAATGGCAGACTCCATCCCCTCACCCAAGTCATCAATAAAGCTGTTGAATAGAATCACAGAACTGTCAGGGCTGGAAGGGACCTCAAGGCTCAGCCAGCTCCAACCCCCTGCCATGGGCAGGGACACCTCACACCACAGCAGGTTGCTCACAGCCACCTCCAGCCTGGCTGCAAACACCTCCAGGCAGGAGGCTTCCACCACCTCCCTGGGCAACCTGTGCCAGGCTCTCACCACCCTCACGGGGAACAACTTCTTCCTAACATCCAAACTGAGTCTCTCCACTTCTAGTTCTGCTCCATCCCCCCCAGTCCTATCCCGCCCTGACACCCTCAAAGTCCCTCCCCAGCTTTCTTGGAGCCCCCTGCAGATCCTGGAAGGCCACAATGAGGTCTCCTGGGAGCCTTCTCCTCTCCAGCCTGCACAACCCCAACTCCCTCAGTCTGTCCTCACAGCAGAGCAGCTCCAGCCCTCTGCTCCTCCTCCTGGCCCTTCTCTGGACACCTTCCAGCACCTCCAGATCCTTCCTGCAATAGGGAGCTGCTCCTAAATGGGTCCAGGAACCCTTCCAGTTCCCCAGGATGAGTCTTCATCAAGGCCTTCTTAAATCTCTTCTGCCTTCACATGCCTGTGTTTGACATGAAAGTGGCCCTAGCCTGATGGGGAGATGAAAGCCTGCTGATCAAAGCAGGCAGCAGTGCTGAAATGAGCATCTGGAGATGGCAGAGCTGGTACTACAGTAATTGGCTACGTGGCCTACTTAGTCAGAGCAGGGATACAACAGCTGAGGCTTGTTTGCCTCTTTCATCTTTCCAATCCACACAGCCTGCTCTGGAAAGGGAATCAGGACCTCACCCAGAGGGGCACCAGGCCTGCCACCCAGGGCCACTGTGAGCCCTGCCTCCTCTCCTGGAGCCTCTGGGATTGCCAGGCTCCACAGCTCAGGAGAGACAGGGATCAGGCAGTGGGTTCAGGTGGTGTTCCCTGGGGCTGCTCAGAGACTTGGAGAGGCATGCAGCCTGTGGAGGGAGTGGGGGAGGGTTTAAGCCAGGTCATAGGATCACAGAATGGGTTTGGGTTGGAAGGGACCTCCAAGATCATCCATTTCCAAGCCCCTGCCATGGGCAGGGACACCTCCCACCAGCCCAGCTTGCTCAAGGCCTCCTCCAGGGAGGAGACACAGCCTCCCTGGGCAACCTGTGCCAGTGTCCCCCCAGGCTCACTGGAAAGAATTTCTTCCTAAAGAGCAAGAGTGCCATCAGCACAGCTCTTCAGAGCACACCAGCAGTGAGCATGGTGGGGAAAATGCTCTCAGGTGGTCAGGGAGCAGCTTGGGGCAGGTCAAAATGGAATCCCAGGGAGGCTGTGGATCCTCCTCCCTGGAGGTGCTGAAGGCCAGGCTGGATGAGGCCTTGAGCAAGCTGGGCTGGGGGGAGCTGTCCCTGCCCATGGCAGGGATGTGGCAGTGGATGACCTCTGAGGTCTTTTCCAGCCTGAGCCATTCTCTGGTCTGGGGTTGGGGTTTCTGCATGTGGCTTGCAGGGGCTGGGTGCTGGGGTCCTGGGTGCTGGGAGCCAGGATCTGGCTCATGCAGCAGAAGTCTGGCAGCTCAGGGTGTCCTGGGGCTGCCCTGGGACAAGGGCATCTTGCCAGAGGTGCAGGGATCAGCCCCCTTCCATGTGTGTGCACACAGACACACTGCTGGGGGGAGGGCTTTGTGTTCTGATGGAGACTGAGAAGCTGAGGAAAGGTCTTAATGCTCCTCATTTCTGCCCTCCCCTCCACCTTGCAGATCTCTCTCCCTGGGCTTGGAGTAGGACACCTGGAGATGTTTAAGAGTCACTGATCCTGCTCTGGCAGGGGGGTTGGTCAGGATGGTCTTGCCAAGGTCCCTTCAAGCCCCTAACATTCTGTGATTCTCTGATCTGTGATGAGGAGCTCAGGGGCATGGTCCAGCAGCTGTGTGCAGGGAGATGCCAGGTTGTGGTTGGAGTCAGTGATCTTAGTGGCTTTTCCAGCCAGCCCATTCGAGGAGAGGAGAGGAGAGGAGAGGAGAGGAGAGGAGAGGAGAGGAGGGAGAGGAGAGGAGAGGAGAGGAGAGGAGAGGAGAGGAGAGAGAGAGGAGAGGGAGGAGAGGAGAGGAGAGGAGAGGAGGAGGAGAGGAGAGGAGAGGAGAGGGAGAGGAGGGGGAGGGGAGGGAGGGGAGAGGGAGGGAGGGAGGGGAGGGGAGGGGAGGGGGAGGGGAGGGAGGGAGGGAGGGGAGGGGGGGAGGGGGGGGGAGGGAGGGAGGGGAGGGAATAGAATGGAATGGAATGGAATAGAATAGAATAGAAGAATAGAATAGAATAGAATAGAATAGAATAGAATAGAATAGAATAGAATAGAATTCAATTGAATTAACCAGGTTGGAAAGGACCTTTGAGATCACCAAGTCCAACCTCTCACCCAGCACCATCTGATCAACTAAACCATGGCACCAAGGGCCTCATCCAGGCTCTTCCTAAACACCTCCAGGGATGGGGACTCCACCACCTCCCTGGGCAGCACATTCCCAAGGCCAATCTCTCTTGCTGTCAAGAATTTCTTCCTAACATCCAGCCTAAACCTCCCCTGGCACAGCTTGAGACTGTGTCCTCCTGTTCTGGTGCTGGGTGCCTGGGAGAAGAGACCAACCCCCAGCTGGCTACAACCTCCCTGCAGGGAGCTGGAGAGAGCAAGAAGGTCTCCCCTGAGCCTCCTCTTCTCCAGGTGGGTTGGTTCTGGTTGGACTCACTGATCTCAGAGTCCTTGCCAGCCCATCCCATGGTGCTGTGACTGTCTCTGCTGGGTCAGGAGCACTGCACATGGTGCCAGGCTGCTCAGTGGGGAGCAGTGCAGGGCTGTGGGCTCTCCTGCCTGGCACACACAGGGGGTACATCTGTACCCCTTCTGGAACCAGCTCTCTCTGCTAGCTGCAGCTGGCTTCTCTCCTAGAAGGCTTCCCAAGGCAGACAACTGTTTGTTGTCAGATGGTTGTTAGGATCCAGCAGGGCTCTGGGGTTTGTGCCTTTGCAGGCTCCTCTCAGGGCTTCTGTCCTACAAAGTCATGCAGAAGACTCCTGCCAAAATATTTGGGGCCAGTTTCCTTCTGTACTCTGAGTACCTGCTCAGGCTTAGGACATCTGGGGCAGTGTAGGAGGAATTGTGTTGCCCTCAGAGTAACCTTTGCAGGTTTAGGTCCCAGCAAAGAGCAGATGGCCCAGCTGGGAACTTTGCTTCTTGGCAGAGATGGATCCAGAAGGTCAGGCAGTGTGAAGAGCAAAGCTGTTGAGGGTCAGCTGGTCCTCATCACTGAGACACTGCTACAGCTTCAGATCACCAAGTGACAGAATCAGAGAATGGGCTGGGCTGGAAGGGAGCTCCAAAGCTCCTCCACTCCAAGCCCCTCTGCACTCAGCAGGGACATCCTCCACTAGGTCAGGTGGCCCAGAGCCCTGCTGAGCCTGACCTTGAATATCTCCAGGGATGAGGCCTCAACCTGGGCAGCCTGCTGCAGTGTTCCAGCAGCCTCCTGGGGCAGAACTTGTTCCTCACATCCAATCTCAATCTGCTCTGCTCTCATTCCAAACCATTGCCCCTGGGCCTGTCCCTTCAGGCCTTTGGGAACAGTCTCTTTGCAGCCTTCTTGTAGCTCCTTCAGGTCCTGGCAGGCTGCTCTGAGGTCTCCCTGGAGCCTTCTCTTCTCCAGGCTCAACAGCCCCAGCTCTCCCAGACTGGCTCCATGGCAGAGGTTCTCCAGCATCTTTGTGGCCTCCTCTGGACCCTCTCCATCAGGTCCATGTCCCTCTTGTGTTGAGGGCTCCAGAGTGGACAGAGTGCTGCAGGTGAGATCTCAGCAGAGCAGCCTGGCCTGTACTGAGCCCTGTGCCCCAGGGCCAGCCAGTTGTGGGTGCTGTGGATTTGAGCACTTGGAGAGATTTGCTGTCCCTGAGCACATCTTTGGCTGAATCCAGGGGGCCACCACCCATGCTGGGATCTTATGCCTTGTTTCAGCTGGTTCCAGCATCCAGGGCTGAGCTCCTGCCAAGCTGAGGACAGGCAGGATTTGCTCCCCATGAAGATGATAATGTGCTGCAGTGTGGTCACCTCACAGCCTTCCTTTTGGCATGACACACAGGCTGAAGCTGTTTGGGCTCACAGAGTCATCAACTCTCTTCTCCCAGTCTCAAACCACTTCAGTGTCTCTTTTTTGGACCATCTCCAGCTTTTCTAATCACCTTTCAAACCCAAGAGCTCTCTGGGGGACTGCTGCACGCTGGAATTGGCTTCACTGTGGCTGTGGACAGGGAGCAGATGATCTCCTTGTCCAGCCTGGAGCCTATCTAGCTGAGCCTTGGGTTAGTCCTCAAGGTCAGACTAGGCTCTGTGGGCTGCAGCATGACCTTGCCTGCTGGAATCACAGCTGAGCATGGGGCTGCTGTTTGGGGGTGCTGCTCATGGGTGCACCCAGGGTCCTGGACATGTCTGACTACACTGCAGCTGCTCATCTTACAGTCACTAGATGACCCTGGGAGCATTTAGTCTGGAAACCCCCAGAGCCTTCTCTTCTCCAGGCTGCACAGCCCCAACTCTCCCAGCCTGGCCCCACAGGGGAGGGTCTGCAGCCTCTGAGCATCTCTGTGGCCTCCTCTGGAGCCTCTCCAGCAGCTCCAGGTCCTTCTTGTGCTGGGGGCCCCAGAGCTGGAGGCAGTGCTGCAGGTGGGGGCTGAGCAGAGCAGAGCAGAGGGGCAGAATCCCCTCCCTGTGCTGCTGCTCTCCCTGCTCTGGCTGCAGCTCAGCACAAGGTCATTTTCTGTAGCAGAAGATGGATTTGGTGCTTTGATCTGATTCGATTTTAATGACCACATGGCAGCCACAGCCCTGCCCATGCTGAGTGCCCACAGGCTGTGCCTAACCAGAGGGCATCGTGTTAGGGCCTAGGGGGGGCAAAATGGGCCTGGAGGTGAACCTTCTTCTGTCCTGAGGTGGAGCACAGATCTCTCAATCCCGTGGATCTGAGAGCTTCCCTGCTGCCTGTGCTCAGCACTGCTTAGGCCACACCTGGAGTCCTGTGTCCAGCTCTGGGCTCCTCAGTTCAAGAAGGACATTGAGAGACTTGAAGGTGTCCAGAGAAGGGCAAGAAAGCTGGGGAGGGGTCTGGAGCACAGCCCTGTGAGGAGAGGCTGAGGGAGCTGGGGTTGCTTAGCCTGGAGAAGAGGAGGCTCAGGGGAGACCTTCTTGCTCTCTCCAACTGCCTGCAGGGAGGTTGGAGCCAGGTGGGGGTTGGTCTTTTCTCCCAGGCAAGCTGCACCAGAACAAGAGGACACAGTCTGAAGCTGTGCCAGGGGAGGTTTAGGCTGGAGGTGAGGAGAAAGTTCTTCCCAGAGAGAGTTGTTTGCCATTGGGATGTGCTGCCCAGGGAGGTGGTGGAGTCCCCATCCCTGGAGGTGTTCCAGAGGGGATTGGATGTGGCACTTGGAGCCATGGTTTAGTCATGAGGTCTGTGGTGCCAGGTTGGACTGGATGATCTCTGAGGTCTCTTCCAACCTTGGTGATGCTGTGAGACTGTGAAAATGGGCCTGGAGGTGGCAAAAAGGGCCTGGAGGTGGCAAAGTGGGCTTAGGGGTGGCAAAGTGGGCCTGGAGGTGGCAAAGTGGGCCTGGAGGTGGCAAAGGGGGTGTTTGACAGCCGGGGCTCATCTCTCCTCCTCTCTTCCCCCGTTCAGGGAGTGTCTGAAGCGGAGCCCCCAGAGCCCCAAGGCGGAGGGCTCGGAGTCGGTGACGTCTCAGTCGTCCCCCAGTGAAGAGGCTGGCGTGATGACCGAGGTGAAAGTGAAAACAGAGGTACCAGATGACTACATTGAAGAGGTGATCTGGCAGGATGAGACCAAAGATTCCAAGAAGAACATCAAGGATGGGCAGGGAGATGTGCCGGCGGAGATCTGCGTGGTCATAGGGGGGGTGCGCAGCCAGCAGACCCTCGGTAAGCCACGGGCACCCCCCAGGGCCAGCCTGGCTCTGCTGAGAGCTGCTGGGCCTTGCTCTGCTGCAGGGACCAGAGCCAAGGTGGACATCAAGGCTCCTAGTTCCTGAAAGGGGCTCCAGGAGAGCTGGGGAGGGGCTTTGGACAAGGGCTGGGGGGGCCAGGATGAGGAACAATGGCTTTGAGCTGGGAGAGGGGAGACTGAGAGTGGAGAGGAGGAAGGAATTGTTGAGAGTGAGGCTGGGGAGACTCTGGCACAGGCTGCCCAGGGAGGCTGTGGCTGCCTCCTGCCTGGAGGTGTTTGCTGCCAGGCTGGATAAGGCCTTGAGCAAGCTGGGCTGGTGGGAGGTGTCCCTGCCCATGGCAGGGGCTTGGAGCTGGATGAGCTTTGAGGTCCCTTCCAACCCAAAACATTCTATGATCAGTCTCAGGCTACAGGCTCAGGATTCCTGACCACCTCTAACTTTCACTGTCTGTTTGAATCTGGTCACCCCTGAAGACAAAACCAAGGTCAGGGCAGCTGTAAGAAAAAGCTTAATGTCTTGAGGAGTTGTCCCTCAGCCCAGGGCTGGTGCACCTCCTGACAGCTAAACCATGGCTCCAAGTGCCCTCTTGAACAATCCCCTCTTGAACACCTCCAGGGATGGGGACTCCATCACCTCCCTGGGCAGCACATCCCAATGGCTAACAACTCTCTCTGGGAAGAACTTTCTCCTCATGTGTTGGGCATGCCTGAGGAGGAGAGCCTGAGGAAGAGCTGCAGGGTTGTGAGGAGGGTGGCTGCTTCCTGTCCATGAGCAGAGCTGGCTCAGAGCCAGGGGGTTGAGGCTGCTGATTGGTTTTGTGATCAGCAGTAAGGTTATGAGAATCACTCTGCCTGCTGCCTGTGCTGTGCCACTTCCAAAAGAGCACTTCCCACCCTCACCTCAAGCTGTGATGAGAAGCTCTTTCTCCTTCTCTCTGAACATCAGAGTGTGCTAGCCCCCTGCAGACCCTGGGAAGGAGCCACTCCTGCTAAAGGGACTCCTCTCCAGGCTCCAGCATGGAGCAGCTCCCAGCAGTGGCTCAGAGAGCCAAAGGAAACTGCTGATAGAAAGAGCAGCTGGATCCTTTTCCCTCTGAGGGAGCCAGGAGAAGAGGAATTTGAGCTGCCCAGCGCTGCTGTTGGGGTTGGTTTGTGTTGGAGAGGAGAGAAAAGAGGAAGAGTTCCTCCTGCTTTTGGCTTGGTCACTGCCCACAGTGCTGTACAGGATCCCTGGAGGCTGTCAGCAGCTGGAGGCTGTGTTGGGAGCAGGGGGTTGGGACTGGATAACCCTTGAGATCCCTTCCAGCCCAACCCATTCTGTGATTCTCTGATGCAGGATCAAGTGGTGAAGCTGAAGGAAATGAATCCTTCCCCTTCCCATGGAAATGTTGAGCCCCAGACTGTCTGCTGTCATGGTGTGCTGGGGATGCTCATCAACTGGGGGCTGTGCTGCCTGAGCTGGGGCTGTGGTGCTGCAGGCTTCATGGCCCAGGTGGCTCCAGGGGCAGCAGCTTTCCTGCCAGGCTCAGCTTTGGGCTTGGCTGGAGCTGGCAGCAGGGGCAGGCTGTGTGTGCCCTGCAGCAGCCTCTGTGCCTGTCTGCAGCTGGACTTGGAGCACTTTGTGCAGGGCTGCCCAGCTCAGTGGCTGCTCTTCACTTGTGAGGTTTCTGTCAGCTTTCTATGACATTCACATCTTCCCCCCTGCACTCTGCACTCCTCCAGACTCTGTTCCCATCCCCCTGGAGCAGCCCCAAAGCCCAGGATGGCTGGGAGGGGCTGCAGTGAGGCAGGGTGGCTGGTGGCAGGGGCTGCAGTCCCCCAGCAGAAGCAGTGGTGCTGGGCCCTGTGGCTTTGGACCATTTCTCTTTCCTCTGCTTCTCCACAGAAGTCTTGCAGGCCCCATGGGGTCCCCCTTCTGCCATCCAAGCACAAGAAGCCAACAGGAGGTTGGCTGTGTCCCTGTGTCAGGCTGGCACTGCTGCTGCAGTTCCCCCTGCGTCCCCTCCTTGCCCCTCCTCTCCCTGCTCCTGTCCTCCTCTCTATTCCCCTCCCCTCCCCATCCCCTGACCTGTAAGCCCCCACAGCACCCCCAGGCCTCCCAGCCTCATGGGTGCTGTGTTCCTTCCTGACCCTGCACAGCTCAGAGGGGCAACATTTCCTCCTCTCCTCTTCTTCCTGCTTGCTAGCTTCACGTGCTGGCCTTGGGCCAGGGTCATTTGAAGAGGTCCAACTGTTTCCAGAGGCCTGCAGGGCCAGGCCCAGGGGCAAGGGTTTGAAATGAGAGCAGAGCTGATTGGGATTGGATGTGAGGAACAAGTTCTGCCCCAGGAGGCTGCTGGAACACTGCAGCAGGTTGGCCAGGAGGGTGGTTGAGGCTTTAGCCCTGGAGAAACTCAGGGTCAGGCTCCACAGGGCTCTGAGCAACCTGACCTGGTGGAGATGTCCCTGCTGAGTGCAGGGGCTTGGACTGGATGAGCTGTGGAGCTCCCTTCTGGCCCAAACCCTGCTGGGGTTCCAAGAGTAACATTGCTGAGGGCAGGGGACTCAGGGCACAAAGGCAGAGAAGTCCACCCTGGAGCTGTCTGGAAGGGGGAGGAAAGGAAATGCTGCTTGTGTTGTGAATCAGAGAGGAAGGAGAGAGAAGGTTTGGCTGCTGGGGACCATTGCTGGTGCTGGGAGCAGCAGCAGGGCAGTGTTTGTGCTATGGAGGCCTGAGCTATCTGCCAGTGGATCAGGAGAAGCTCCCAGGCTGCTCTGTGCTTGCTGAGGAGCACTTGGGAGAGGATTTCTGAAGCACTGCTTTAAGTCAGAGATGTTTCTGAGCCCAGGTGAGGAGAGAACTCCTGCCTGGAGCCCAGCAGTCAGACACACACAGGCCTGAGGCATGCCCTGATGCTGAGCTCTCAGCTGCTGAGCTGCTTGGTGGGCATCATCCAGGAGCTCTCAGGATTTCCTCTCATGAGACCAAGTGAAGCTGTGCTGCAGAAGCCTTTGTGTGACCACAGAGAGGTCACAGGGAGAGATGGAGCAGGCTCCAGCCATGGACTCCTGAAGTGCATCCACTGCCCTCCTGGCACAGAGTAGGTGGCAGAGCAGTGGAACTTGGCTCTCCTGTGGCACAGGCAGCAAAAGGCTCTTAGGGAGCTGAGGTTTGGCCATGCATTGAGACACACATCTGGGATGGGCTGCAGGGGCTGCAGCCTCACCAGGCAGCAGGCAGCAAGGGGAATCTCTGGATGCATCACCTGCATCCCCCACACTGCAGCTGCAAGGCTCAGGAGAGGCCTGGCAGTGCTGACTGCCCCCCTGGCACTGACTGCCCCCCTGGCAGTGCTGACTGCCCCCCTGGCAGTGCTGACTGCACCCCTGGCAGTGCTGACTGCACCCCTGGCACTGACTGCACCCCTGGCAGTGCTGACTGCCCCCCTGGCAGTGCTGACTGCACCCCTGGCACTGACTGCCCCCCTGGCACTGACTGCCCCCCTGGCAGTGCTGACTGCACCCCTGGCAGTGCTGACTGCACCCCTGGCACTGACTGCCCCCTGGCAGCGCTGACTGCACCCCTGGCACTGACTGCCCCCTGGCAGTGCTGACTGCACCCCTGGCACTGACTGCCCCCCTGGCAGTGCTGACTGCACCCCTGGCACTGACTGCACCCCTGGCACTGCATGCACCCCTGGCAGTGCTGACTGCACCCCTGGCAGTGCTGACTGCACCCTGGCAGCGCTGACTGCACCCCTGGCTGCACCCCCTGGCAGTGCTGCCCCCTGGCAGTGGCTGACTGCCCCCTGGCAGTGCTGACTGCCCCCTGGCAGTGCTGACTGCACCCTGGCACTGACTGCACCCCTGGCAGCACTGACTGCACCCCTGGCACTGGCTGCACCCCTGGCACTGACTGCCCCCCTGGCAGTGCTGACTGCACCCCTGGCAGCACTGACTGCACCCCTGGCACTGACTGCACCCCTGGCACTGCATGCACCCCTGGCAGCACTGACTGCACCCACTGGCAGTGCTGACTGCCCCCCTGGCAGTGCTGACTGCACCCCTGGCACTGACTGCACCCCTGGCAGCGCTGACTGCACCCCTGGCACTGACATGCACCCCTGGCAGCACTGACTGCACCCCTGGCACTGCATGCACCCCTGGCAGCACTGACTGCACCCCTGGCACTGACTGCACCCCTGGCAGTGCTGACTGCACCCCTGGCAGTGCTGACTGCACTGACTGCACCCCTGGCACTGACTGCACCCCTGGCACACTGACTGCACCCCTGGCACTGACTGCACCCCTGGCAGCACTGACTGCACCCCTGGCACTGACTGCACCCCTGGCAGTGCTGACTGCACCCCTGGCAGTGCTGACTGTACCCCTGGCACTGCATGCACCCCTGGCAGCACTGACTGCACCCCTGGCACTGACTGCACCCCTGGCAGCACTGGCTGCACCCCTGGCACTGGCTGCACCCCTGGCACTGACTGCACCTCTGGCACTGACTGCACCCCTGGCAGCGCTGACTGCACCCCTGGCACTGACTGCACCTCTGGCACTGACTGCACCCCTGGCACCCCACCCCTGGCACTGACTGCACCCCTGGCATCATTGCCTGCACCCCTGGCAGCACTGACTGCACCCCTGGCACTGACTGCACCCCTGGCACTTACTGAACCTCTGGCATCACTGCCTGCACCTCTGGCACTGATTGCACCTCTGGCATCATTGAATGCACCCCTGGCAGCACTGACTGCACCCCTGGCACTGGCTGCACACCTGGCACTGACTGCACCTCTGGCATCATTGCATGCACCCCTGGCAGCACTGACTGCACCCCTGGCACTGACTGCACCCCTGGCACTGGCTGCACCCCTGGCACTGACTGCACCCCTGGCACTGACTGCATTCCTAGCACTTACTGCACCCCTGGCACTGACTGCACCCCTGGCAGTGCTGACTGCACCCCTGGCACTGACTGCACCCCTGGCACTGACTGCATTCCTAGCACTTACTGCACCCCTGGCATCATTGAATGCACCCCATGCAGCACTGACTGCACCCCTGGCACTGACTGCACTCCTGGCAGCACTGACTGCACCCCTGGCACTGACTGCACCTCTGGCATCACTGACTGCATCTCTGGCACTGACTGCACCCCTGGCATCATTGCATCCCTGGCACTGACTGCATCCCTGGCATCATTGCATGCACCCTTGGCAGCACTGACTTCACCCCTGGCACTGACTGCACCCCTGGCACTGACTGCACCTCTGGCAGTACTGACTGCATCTCTGGCATCATTGAATGCACCTCTGGCAGCACTGACTGCACCCCTGGCACTTACTGAACCTCTGGCATCACTGCCTGCACCTCTGGCACTGATTGCACCTCTGGCATCATTGAATGCACCCCTGGCAGCACTGACTGCACCCCTGGTACTGACTGCGCCCCTGGTACTGACTGCACCCCTGGCATCATTGCATGCACCCCTGGCAGCACTGGCTGCACCCCTGGTACTGACTGCACCCCTGGTACTGACTGCGCCCCTGGCATCATTGCATGCACCCCTGGCAGCACTGACTGCACCCCTGGCACTGACTGCACCCCTGGCATCATTGCATGCACCCCTGGCAGCACTGGCTGCACCTCTGGCACTGACTGCACCCCTGGTACTGACTGCACCCCTGGCATCATTGCATGCACCCCTGGCAGCACTGACTGCACCCCTGGCACTGACTGCACCCCTGGCATCATTGCATGCACCCCTGGCAGCACTGGCTGCACCTCTGGCACTGACTGCACCCCTGGTACTGACTGCACCCCTGGCATCATTGCATGCACCCCTGGCAGCACTGGCTGCACCCCTGACTGTGCCAACTAACCAACCCCCTGCTCACCTCCCCTCCTGCCACATGCCCTCCATGCCCTGCATGGCAGATCCTGGTGTGGGCAGAGCCTAAGGCACAGTGGCAGTGGCCAGGGCACCATGGGCCTGCTCTTAGCACTAACCACAGAGAGCAACCCCAGCTCCCTCAGCCTCTCCTCCCAGGGCTGTGCTCCAGACCCCTCCCCAGCTTTCTTGCCCTTCTCTGGACACCTTCAAGTCTCTCAATGTCCTTCCTAAGCTGAGGAGCCCAGAACTGGGCACAGGCCTCCAGGTGTGGCCTAGCCAGGGAGGCTGCTGTGCTCCTCTGCTTTTCCTCCCTCAGAGGTCAGAAGTGCTGTTTCCATCTGCCTGCTTTCCTCTGGGTGGACATTGCCCAAATCTCTGTGGGGTTCTGGAGAAATCTTTGGGCATTGAGAAATTCTGGAGCCTCTTGGCCTCAAGATAACTTTGTAACCAGTTGAAAGCTGCTTTTCTTTCCTCTTATTTCCTCCCCCTCCCCCCATCTACTAAGAACTTCCTGTGACAAAATCCACCCCCAAAAAAAGCAGTGCCAGGTTATTTCTGTCCCTAGGAAATCTCAGCCATTACTAGAGAGTTCCAACTCAGGCTCCCTTGGAGAGTGACTCTTTGCCTGTGAGTCAAGTGAAAAAGATGTCCTGAAGCTGGGCACTGTGCCAAGGAGGCTGAAAATAAGGCTGAAAAAAACAGAGAATTGAGTCTGGGAGAGAGAATTCTCTGCCCTCAGCCTTGCAAAAAGGACTCAGCTGCAAACTGCACTCTCTGGTGCCAGCTTGCTGGAGAATCACAGAATCAACCAGGTTGGAAAAGACCTCAGAGCTCAGCAAGTCCAAGCTGTCACCCAGCACCTCCTGACAGCTAAACCATGGCTCCAAGTGCCACATCCAATCCCCTCTGGAACACCTCCAGGGATGGGGACTCCACCACCTCCCTGGGCAGCACATCCCAATGGCTAACAACTCTCTCAGGGAAGAACTTTCTCCTCACCTCCAGCCTAAACCTCCCCTGGCACAGCTTGAGACTGTGTCCTCTTGTTCTAGTGCTGGCTGCCTGGGAGAAGAGCCCAACCCCCACCTGGCTACAACCTCCCTGCAGGGAGTTGCAGAGAGCAGGAAGGTCTCCCCTGAGCCTCCTCTTCTCCAGGCTAAGCAACCCCAGCTCCCTCAGCCTCTCCTCACAGGGCTGTGCTCCAGACCCCTCCCCAGCCTTGTTGCCCTTCTCTGGACACCTTCAAGTCTCTCAATGTCCTTCTTGACCTGAGGAGCCCAGAACTGGACACAGGACTCAAGGTGTGGCCTCAGCAGTGCTGAGCACAGGGCACAAGGACTTCCCTGCTCCTGCTGGCCACACTCTTCCTGATGCAGGCCAGGATGCCCTTGGCCTTCTTGGCCCCCTGGGCACACTGCTGGCTCATGTTCAGACAGCTGTCGATCAGCACCCCCAGGTCCCTCTCTGCCTGGCTGCTCTCAGCCACTCTGCCCCCAGCCTGTAGCTCTGCCTGGGGTTGTTGTGGCCAAAGTGCAGCCCCTGGCACTTGGACTTGTTGAATGTGTTTGTGGTGAGGCTGTTTCTCCTGGGCCAAAGTGGTGATCTCTCTTCTCTCTCTTCTTTTCCAGGGTCTTATGAGTGTGGAATCTGTGGGAAGAAGTACAAGTACTACAACTGCTTCCAGACCCACGTGCGGGCACACCGAGGTACCTCAGGCCTGGGACGGCTGGGGGGGCAGCCACGGGCAGGGGTTGTGCTCAAGAAGCTCTTCAAGATGCCTCACTGCTGCTCTCTTCATCAGAAAAACTCCTTTTGGGTGGCCCAGTCACAGGATAAACTTCAGGGCTGTCTTGGCTCTGTGGCCCTCTTGGGAGAGAGGGATGTGGGCAGGCAGCAGAGCTGGGCCCAAGGCAACCTCATGGAGTTCAAGAAGGCCAAGGGCAAGGTCCTGCAGCTGGGGCAGGGCAATCCCAAGCACAGATCCAGGCTGGGTGAGGAGTGGCTGAGAGCAGCCTGCAGGAGAAGGCCTTGGGGGTGTCAGCTGGTGACAAACTGCCCAGGAGCCAGCAGTGGTCCCTGGCAGCCCAGAGCCAGCTGAGTGCTGAGCTGCAGCCAGAGCAGGGAGAGCAGCAGCACAGGGAGGGGATTCTGCCCCTCTGCTCTGCTCTGCTCAGCCCCCACCTGCAGCACTGCCTCCAGCTCTGGGGCCCCCAGCACAAGAAGGACCTGGAGCTGCTGGAGAGGCTCCAGAGGAGGCCACAGAGATGCTCAGAGGCTGCAGAGCCTCCCCTGTGGGGCCAGGCTGGGAGAGTTGGGGCTGTGCAGCCTGGAGAAGAGAAGGCTCCATGCAGACATCAGAGCAACCTTCCAGTAGGTCACCTGTGAGACATCACAGACCATAGAATGGGTTGGGTTGGAAGGGACCTTCAAGATCATCCAGTTCCAACCCCCTGCCCTGGGCAGGGACACCTCCCACCAGCCCAGCTTGGCCAAGGCCTCATCCAGCCTGGCCTTCAACACCTCCAGGCAGGAGGCAGCCACAGCCTCCCTGGGCAGCCTGTGCCAGAGTCTCCCCAGCCTCACTCTCAACAATTTCTTCCTCCTCTCCACTCTCAGTCTCTCCTCTCCCAGCTCAAAGCCATTGTTCCTCATCCTGGCACTCCCAGCCCTTGGCCAGAGTCCCTCCCCAGCTCTCCTGGAGCCCTCCAGGTACTGGCAGGCTGCTCCTACTTCCTAAAGGTACTTTGAATGTGCTACAAAAGAAGCTTCACGCTGCAGCTTAAGGCAAAAAGAATCCCTCCAGTCATAGTGAGCAGCAGCAATTTGCTGACCTGCAGAATGCTTCCCTCTTGCATCACAGCAGTGCAAGAGTTTTGCAATAATAATTTCAGGATTTGGAGTTGGGTCACTGATTGCTTCTATTTTACTTCTGTCCCCTGAGCACTAAAGGCTTCTTCATTCAGATGCCATTTTGGGAGCTCTGGTAGCCTGAGGTGACCTCTAGTGTGTGAGCTGATTGATAGGGTGCATAGAAACATCCTTGGGATCAGCACAGGCTGGGGGTGAAGGGCTGGAGAGCAGCCCTGGGGAGAAGGACTTGGGGGTGCTGGGGGTGCAGAGCTGGACAGGAGCCAGCACCCAGCGCTGCCAGCCCGGCCCCAGCCTGTCCTGGGCTGAGCCCCAGCAGTGTGGGCAGCAGGGGCAGGGAGGGGATTCTGCCCCTCTGCTGTGCTCTGCTGAGACCTCCCTGCAGTGCTGGGGCAGCTCTGGAGCCCTCAGCACAGCACAGCCAGGGACCTGCTGGAGCAGGAGGCCACAGCAGTGCTGGCAGGGCTGGAAGCCCTCTGCTGAGAGGCTGGGCTGAGAGAGTTGGCCTTGTGCAGCCTGGAGAAGGCTTCAGGGAAACCTTAGAGCAGCCTTCCAGTGCCTGAAGGGGGCTGCAGGAGAGCTGGGGAGGGGCTTTTGAGAAGGGTTGGATGAGGCCTTGAGCAAGCTGGGCTGGTGGGAGGTGTCCCTGCCCATGGCAGAGGGGTTGGAGTAGATGATCTTCAAGGTCCCTTCCAACCTGAGCCAGGCTAAACAAAGCTCAGCCATTGGGACGTTAGTACAGGACATGGTTTGAAGCTGAGGCAGAGCAGGGTTAGACTGGAGCTTAGTTCCTCAATGTGAGGCTGGTGAGACTCTGGAATAAGCTGCCCTGGGAGGCTGTGGATGCCCTTTGCCTGGAGATATTGAAGGCCAGGCTGGATGAGGCCTTGAGCATCCAAGTCTAGCTGAGAGGTGTCCCTGCCCATGGCAGGGCGGTTGCAGTAGGTGATCTGTAATGCCCCTTCCAACCTGAGCCATCCTGTGGTTCTGTGATGACAGGAGTTTGGAGGTGTCCAGTTGTCCTTGCTTTGAGTTGGGTTCTCTCTAAGCTCTTTTTGGTACAGCTTGGTGTCCATTTTGGAGCTGCAGCAGGGGAGCCTGGGGCTGGCATCTTGTGGGCAGCGCAGGGTGGAGGTCTGTTGCCCTCTCTGCTCTTGCAGTTGGTCCTTGTCAGCCACTTCTGCCCTGTGCAAAGCTTCAGTTTCTTCTCATCCTTGGAGCTGTTCTGTCCCACCTGAGGGCTCTGGCACTGCCCACATCCTGGTTTGCTGTGTAGGGATCCTGCTGGAGAGAGCTTTCCTGCATGTTGTTGTGCCTGCCCCTGCCTTGTCCCTAGGTCATCTCCATGGTGGAGAAGCTGTGTTGGAGCTCACCTGTGTTCTTTAGGATGGTATTTCCATGTCTGCCTTGAGGAATGGGTGGCTTCCTAGGGGAAAACTGGGCACTTTCTTAGCTTCTTGAGATCCTCTGGGGTGCTTGGCACTGGCTGGAGAATTCCAGGGAGCAACTGATGTACCTGAGGAGCAAGGAGGGGCTCAGCCTCTGCTCCTTGGTGGCAAAGGACAGGAGCAGGGGCAATGGTTCCAAGCTGCCCCAGGGGAGGCTCAGGCTGGAGCTCAGGAAATATTTCTTCATTGGAAAGGTTCTCAGCCATTGGAATGTTCTGCCCAGGGCAGTGCTGCAGTGCCCATCCCTGGGGGTGTTCCAGCAGCTGTGGAGCTGGGGCTTGGGGACAGGGTTTGGTGCTGAGCCTGCAGTGCTGGGTCAAGGGTTGGACTGGATGTGCCTGGAGGTCTCTTCCAAGCAAAGATACTCTCTGACTCTGTGATCTCCTGGCAGTTTGCAAGTGCTCTAGCTCAGATGTGCTGCCTGCCAGGGGCGAGCTGCCTCTCTGCTGCTCTGAATGCCAAGATGCAGGCACAGAGGACCCCAGGCAGGGAGCTCAGCAAAGGCTCAGCAGGGTGGGTGAGGAACTGTCCCACTGCGCCTGGCCAGGGCAGGGCTGCGAAGGCTGCCTTCTGTCCCCACGACACCCAGACAGTAAAGCAAGCCAAGCCAAAGCTAAGGGATGGTGTGGAGCTGAAAGGCTCTTTGTGAGCTGCTCTGCAGCCCTGCAGGCCCACGGCTCCTTCCCCCTGCCGGGCTGCTGGAGTGCGGCCGGAGCAGCAGGGCTCTGCCTTCCCGGCGGCCGGGGCAGGGGCTGGGGAGCGTCGCTGCCTCGCCTCCAGCCCAGCCCCTTCAAGCTGGTGTGCTTGCAGGGCTTTTGTTGAGCTGCCCGGGGCTTTGCAAGTCATTAAAGGGTTTGGGCTGCCTGCAGGAGGTAGTCAGCTAGAAAGCTGGGGGTGGCAGGGTTGGGGCACACCGAAGCGACACCAGCAGCGACGTCGGTCGGCGTGGTTGAAGTCAGGGAAATTCTCTCACTTGTAGAGGAGGCCAAAAAAAGGCTGAAGTGACTTTGTTAGACTTGCAAACTGTGCATTTAAAATCGTCTGGGCTGAGGCCAAGCAAAGGGAGAGTTTTGCCCAGAGGAGAAGGCATC
Organism: Melanerpes aurifrons; assembly: GCA_011125475.1. Classification (NCBI taxonomy): domain Eukaryota; kingdom Metazoa; phylum Chordata; class Aves; order Piciformes; family Picidae; genus Melanerpes; species Melanerpes aurifrons. The sequence goes on along the minus strand of WWNC01000033.1, from coordinate 1,435,729 downwards.
TGAAAGCAAATGAAAGAACAACTAAGGCTCAGGTTTAACCCTCGCAGGTACCTCCCTGCTGCCCCCATCACGGCTGGAAGGCCTCTGGGGCCAGAGAAGATTTTCTGGGCTCAAGGAGGATTTTCCTGATCATTTATTTAGATCATTTACTTTCTACATTGCCCTCTGAAGCCATCAGCTCTCTGCTACCCTCCCTATGGCTGTGCCAGCTGAGGAGCTGAGCTGTCATCAGAATAGGTGCTGAGCACACTGGAGTAGGAGCTTCAAGATCCAGCTCCAACCCCCTGCCATGGGCAGGGACACCTCCCACCAGCCCAGCTTGCTCAAGGCCTCAGCCAGCCTGGCCTGCAACACTTCCAGGCAGGAGGCAGCTACAGCCTCCCTGGGCAGCCTGTGCCAGAGTCTCCCCAGCCTCACTTGAGAGAATTTCCTTCTCCTCTCCACTCTCAGTCTCTCCTCTCCCACCTCAAAGCCATTGTTCCTCATCCTGGCACTCCCAGCCCTTGGCCAGAGTCCCTCCCCAGCTCTCCTGGAGCCCTTCAGGTATTGGAAGGTTGCTCTGAGGTCTGCCTGGAGCCTTCTCCAGGCTGCACAGCCCCAACTCTCCCAGCCTGGCCCCACAGGGGAGGTTCTGCAGCCCTCTGATCATGTTGGTGGCCTCCTCTGGAGCCTCTCCAGCAGCTCCAGGTCCTTCTTGTGCTGGGGGCCCCAGAGCTGGAGGCAGTGCTGCAGGTGGGGTCTGAGCAGAGCAGAGCAGAGGGGCAGAATCCCCTCCCTGTGCTGCTGCTCTCCCTGCTCTGGCTGCAGCTCAGCACTCAGCTGGCTCTGGGCTGCCAGGGACCACTGCTGTGAATTGTTTCCTTCAGGTGAAGTTTTTGGTTTAACCAACTGTTCAGAAACTTCTCCAAGTTTATCAAGTTTCAGAGGAAGGTTTTCCAAGAATGGGCTCTGCTCAAGAGCAAAAATCTGCCCAGGGAAAGGATTTGTTGGAATCAAGGCTGTGGGAAATGTGGGTTTGCAGAGTGCACAGTGCTGGAGTCTGAGTTGAAGCAGTTCAGTGCCTGAAACCATTCTGAGGTGAGAGGTTGAAAATGAAGAGTGAAACAATCCTGCTGAGGAGAGCTGCTGCTCCTGAGCTGCAAAACAGTCTGGTTTCATCTGCATCATTATCTGCTGCTGAAACCTCACAGCATTGGCAATCCAAGGGTTTCTCATAAGGATTTTCATTACAAAAGACTTCTGTGGTGTGAGGCTGCTGGAGGCCTGGAGCAGGCTGCCCAGAGAGGTGGTGGAGTCTCCTTCTGTGGGGAGCTTCCAACCCCCCCTGGGCATTGTGCTCCTGGGCAAGCTGCTGTGGGTGCCCTGCTGGAGCAGGGGGCTGGTCTGGGTGATCTCCAGAAGCCCCTTCCAATCTCCACCAGGCTGGGATTCCATGACTGCCCATTGCCAGAGATGGAGAGAGAGGATCCTGCCCCTCTGCTCTGGGGAGACCTCACCTGTAGGGCTGTGGCCAGCTCTGGGACCCCAACACAGGAAGGACCTGGACCTGATGGAGAGGGTCCAGAGGAGGCCACCAACATGACCAGAGGCTGGAGACCCACCCCTGTGGGGCCAGGCTGGGAGAGTTGGGGCTGTGCAGCCTGGAGAAGAGAAGGCTCCAGGGAGACCTTAGAGCTGCATTTCAATATCTGAAGGGGACCTAGAGGTAGGAAGACAGAAGGAAGGATTTGATGGAGGAAAGCCTCCTGAGGTCTGATGCAGTGAGGACTGTCCCCAGAAGTGTCCCAGGAACAGTGCTGGGAACAGGATGAGTCTGCAGGCCTGAAGGCTGTTCCTGGCAGGTCCATCTGAGATGTGCTGCAGAAGTGGTTGGTACTGCACCACCACCACCCCTGGGCTGGCCTGGTGGTTACAGGGAGCAGCACAGGCTGGGAGCTGACCTTCTGGAGAGCAGCTCTGGGGAGGAGGACCTGGGAGTCCAGAGGCCCCTTCCAATCTCCCCCAGGCTGGGATTTCATGACTGGGAGGATCCTTTGCCCTCTGCATCCCAAGCCTCTGTTTTTTCCTGTGGAAGTTTCCCAGCCTGCAGCAGATCTTTCCAGGAGCTGCAGAAGCCACTTGAGGCCCAGGAGTGGACTTGCCTGTGTCCCAGCTCTCCTGCAGGCCTCCCCACGCTCACAGCCCTCACAAAGCTGTGATTGCTTGGTCTCAGCCCAGAGGTGATTTGGAGTGGGTTGGGAGGGGATTTTCAGGGGGCTTTTAGTTCGTGGAGATTCCAGTCTGCCCTTATGACTAAGGGTAACAACATCTCCTAGCAGTTGAGACAGGGCTGCTCCCTCCAGCTGTGTGCTGCTGCATTCTCCTGCAGTTTGACTGAAGCACTCCTTGGAGCTGTTCAGATGACAGATGTGGCCTGCTGCATGCATGGTGCAGATCTGTGATGGTTTATTGATGCTGCTGTCTGGAAAGGGTCCAGAGGAGGTCATGAAGGTGATCACAGAGGGCTGGAGGCTGAGGCTGGGGAAAGCCTTTAATAGCTGAAGCTCATAAAGTAAAAAAAAAACCAAACTATGAGATTAAAACATTACTTAAGGTTTTATATTGGCTTTATTCTGGTGGGTGGGGAAGGACCTGGGGCTGTCAGCTGGTGACAACCTGCCCAGGAGCCAGCAGTGGTCCCTGGCAGCCCAGAGCCAGCTGAGGGCTGAGCTGCAGCCAGAGCAGGGAGAGCAGCAGCACAGGGAGGGGATTCTGCCCCTCTGCTCTGCTCTGCTCAGCCCCCACCTGCAGCACTGCCTCCAGCTCTGGGGCCCCCAGCACAAGAAGGACCTGGAGCTGATGGAGAGGCTCCAGAGGAGGCCACAGAGATGAGCAGAGGCTGCAGAGCCTCCCCTGTGGGGCCAGGCTGGGAGAGCTGGGGCTGCGCAGCCTGGAGAAGAGAAGGCTCCAGGCAGACCTCAGAGCAGCCTTCCAGGACCTGAAGGGCTCCAGGAGAGCTGGGGAGGGACTCTGGCCAAGGGCTGGGAGTGCCAGGCTGAGGAACAATGGCTTTGAGGTGGGAGAGGGGAGACTGAGAGTGGAGAGGAGGAAGGAATCCTTGAGAGTGAGGCTGGGGAGACTCTGGCACAGGCTGCCCAGGGAGGCTGTGGCTGCCTCCTGCCTGGAGGTGTTTCATGCCAGGCTGGATGAGCAAACCTCCCCTCTCCTCCCCCCCAAAGCAGGGGGCTGGAACTGGATGACCTTCAAGGTTCCTTCCAACCCATTCTGGGGATCTGTGAAGGGCAGGAGAGCATTTTGCAGAGCTGCAGTGTGCCATAGCTGGCTTTTCCCACGAGGGCTGGGTGAGCCTTGCGAGGAGCAGCAGGTGTGGAGAAGGCCAGGGCCTGGTGCTCAGCCTGCTGAGGTTTGTGCCTGCTGCTCCTCAGCCAGGCCCTCACTTGGTGAGGCTGTGCCAAACCAACCCAGGTGCCTGCAACAGCAATCTCATCAGGCAGGGTCATCAAGTGGAAATGCAGAGAGCCACAAACCCACAGCCCTCTGGTTTTAGTTCACTTCTAAGAAAGAAGGAAAGGAAAGGAGTAAGCAGTGCTCATCACTTCAGGCTGCAGATCTGCAGCTCAGCAGTGGGGCTGAGGTCCTGCAGCCTGGTTTGCAGAGCAGTGCAGGCTCCACGGACAGACTCCCCAGCTCTGGGCTCCCCAGCTCAAGAGGGACAGGGGTCTGCTGGAGAGGGTCCAGCAGAGGGCTGCCAGGATGAGTAGGGGACTGCAGCACTGCCTGGTGAGGAGAGGCTGAGGGACCTGGGGCTGTTTAGTCTGGAGAGGAGAAGACTGAGAGGGATCTGATCAATGTTTATCAATAACTGAGGGCTGGGGGTCAGGAGGGAGGGGACAGGGACAGGCTCTGCTCACTTGCTCCCTGTGACAGGACAAGGAGCAATGGATGTAAGCTGCAGCACAGGAGGTTCCAGCTCAACACAAGGGGGAACTTCTTTACTGTGAGGGTCCCAGAGCCCTGGAGCAGGCTGCCCAGAGAGGTTGTGGAGTCTCCTTCTCTCAAGGCCTGTCTGGATGTGTTCCTGTGTGACCTGAGCTGGGTTGTATGGTCCTGCTCTGGCAGGGGGGTTGGCCTGGGTGACCTCTTTGGGTCCTTTCCAACCCCTGACATCCTGTCAATGTCTTGAGCTAGAGTTGGGCTATTAGCTAGTGTGGGATCAGATACAGGCAGTTCAGGATGCCTACAGAACTCTTCCAAGTGGCTCATCACCTGTGATCCTTGACTTGGAACTCTGCTTTTTGGCTGCCAGCTTGCAGCTTTGCCCAATGCATTCACCCAGGGCTTGAATGTGATGAAATGTGTGGCCCTGGCCCTTTGGGACATGGTTCAACAGCCATGGTGGTGTTGGGTTGGTGGTTGGACTCCATAATCCTAGAGGCCTTTTCCAACTGAGACTACTCTGTCCTTCCATGATCTTTGCTGTGTTCTTTGCACATGTGACAGCAGGGGAGACTTTTCCTTCCATCTTTTCTCACTGCCTTCAGTAAGACCAGGACAGAACAGCTTTTGGGGGGGGCAATTCTCCTGACCTATCTTCAGTAAGAGTAGGATGGAATAGGCCTGAGGGGGACTGCTGGGCCATCTTCTGTAAGAGCAGGATGGTAGCCCCAGGGGGATCCTCATGAGCTGTCTGGTGGAGGCTCCGTGGTGGCTGTGCTGTCTCCCGTGGGAGGCTGAGCTGAGGGCACTCTTTGCTGCTTGCTTTCCTGAGCTGACAGCACTTGCCCAGCAATTCTCACAGGAGTGCCTTTAACCTGCAGCAGGCATCATGAAACTGGTGCTGCTGAGCTCGTTAGTGGCAGTGGGCTTGTCGGGATGTGTCAGCCCAGCCTGGCAGCCCCCATGCACCGGGATGAGGCTGCTGGGGGCTTCCCCGGGCACAACCGAAGGACAGCAGGAGAGGAAACTGCCCCTTGCAGCCTGCACCTACCCACCGCCCTCTCAGGGTCCTTGAAGCTCCTAGGAGCAAGGCCAGGGGAGGGGTGCCCCTGCCAGCCCCGTTTTGGGTGCCGGCCCTGGTGCCAGCATGGGAAACCAGCGCCCGGCGGGGAGGCTCTTCCCGAGCCCCGCGGGCAGCTGCCTTGTGACAGCAGCCCCGGAGGGGGCCGGGTTCGGCCCCACGGCCCCGGTACGGGCGGGCCGCAGGCCTTTGCCCAGCAGCACCTGTGGGCTGGGGTCGCCGTGGACGGCGCCGGGGCTGAGCCGCGGGGCAGAGCCGCGGCCGCAGCGCAGGGAGCGAGCGAGGGCCGGGCACGGCCGCGGCGCAGCCCGGGCAGAGCCGGCGGTCAGATCTAAGTGCAGCTCTTTCTCTTTGCAGACACGGAAGCTGCCTCAGGGGAAGGAGCCTCACAAGGCAGTAAGTACCGACGGCGCCGTGGCTGCGTAAGGGGGGACCGGCGTGTGGCAGCACCGCGGCCGCGCAGGGCAGCGCAGGGCACTTCGGCGGGCGCTGCCCCGCGGAGGTTTGGTAGCCGCAGCATCCCCTCGCCCCCTGCGGAGATGCGGCGGGGCGGGGAGCCGGGAGAGAGGGCGGCGGACGCCAAGGCAGCAGGCGGAGCGGCAGGGACAGGAGCTGCGGCGCAGTGGCAGCCGAGGCAGCAGGCGGAGGGCAGGGGCAGGAGCTGCGGCGCAGCGGCAGCCGAGGCAGCAGGCGGAGGGCAGGGGCAGGAGCTGCGGCGCAGCGGCAGCCGAGGCAGCAGGGGCAGGGGCAGGAGCTGCGGCGCAGCGGCAGCCGAGGCAGCAGGCGGAGGGCAGGGGCAGGGGCTGCGGCAGCCGAGGCAGCAGGGGCAGGGGCAGGGGCAGGAGCTGCGGCGCAGCGGCAGCCGAGGCAGCAGGCGGAGGGCAGGGGCAGGAGCTGCGGCGCAGCGGCAGCCGAGGCAGCAGGCGGAGGGCAGGGGTAGGAGCTGCGGCGCAGCGGTCAGCCGAGGCAGCAGGCGGAGGGGCAGGGGCAGGGGTAGGAGCTGCGGCGCAGCGGCAGCCGAGGCAGCAGGCGGAGGGCAGGGGCAGGGGCAGGAGCTGCGGCGCAGCGGCAGCCGAGGCAGCAGGCGGAGGGGCAGGAGCAGGGGCTGCGGCACGGCGGCAGCGCGGCCGGCAGGGGGCGCCCCGGGGCGCGCAGGTGCGGCGGCAGAGGGAGCGCGGCGGCAGAGGGAGCGCGGCGGAGCCCGCAGCCGGGCGGGCTCGAGCAGCTGGGCAGCAGGGGAGGCAGACCGCGGCCGTGAGCAGCGGAGCTCGGTGCCGCCAGCCCCTGCGGTGTGATTGAGGCCCGGAGCAGTTCTAAATCTTCAGTCTGGGGGGGGAGGGCTGCCCCTGCCCGAGGCAGGGCGCTGATGAACCCCAGGGTCCCGCACAGGCTCCTCTGCCCCAGCTCACCTCGGCAGCCCAGGGGACACCAGGGGTCCTGGGGGCAGGACCCCTGTGAGGGGATGGTTGGATAGATGGAGCCAGGCGGTGCATAGTGGCAGGACAAGGAGAGATAATGAGGATGGAGTGGAAAGAGGAGAGGCTGAGGCTGTGTTGGAGGAGAAGCTCTTCCCCATGCTGTGGGCAGGTTGTCCAGGGAGGTTGTGCCATCTGCAGCCCTGGGGGTTGTGAGAGCAGCCTGGATCAAGTTGTGAATAAGCTGGGCTGAGCCCAGACCCTGCTTTGAGCGGGAGGTCAGACAGAGACCTGCTGAGGTCCCTGCCAGCCTGGATTTTGCTATGGTCATGTTAGGTCAGAGCTACGTTTTGCCTTGGAAAGGTAAGTTGCCGACCTTGCTGGTTGCAGAGGGCAGCCTGGAAGCACCAAATTTACCCTGGGTGGTTATAAAAACGTTAAATAGCCAAGAAAAAGAAGAATTAAACAGTAGAGCAATGCTCCCTTTTTTGGACTGCTGTTTTTTCAGGCCCCTTCTGTGCCAGGTGAAAAGTTGGGGTTAGCTTGGGAGAGTCTTGGCTTTGTGTGTGTGCAGAAGGAAGCAGGACTGACTTCACTGAAAGTGCTCAGCCCTGAGCTGCAACCTGTCAGTAGCAACCAACCATCACACAGTGTCAGCCCTCTGCTGGAGCCCACTGCAGGGGAGATGGGTGGGCTCTGCCTCGCTGACATGGGGATGGAGAGCCTTGCCCAGGCTCCTGTCACCTCCTTTTGTCTCTTTTCCTGTGGGTGTTCTGCTCCCTGCCAGTGTTTCAATCTTTCCAAACTCCTCTTGTGGCCCCCTCCTTGCTCTTGAGTTTTGACAGTGAGCCCTGTGGTGTTCTGGGCTAGGCTGTGTGAGTGCTGGGTTTGTTATTTGGGTATTGAACATGGTATCTTTTTTTTTGCCAGAGCTTGGGAACCACTAAGTGCAAAGGGATTCTCCTCTCAGCTTTAACCCTTCTACCCATCACAGGAATTTGTGTTGGCTAAGAAAGAGCAGGGTGAGGTGTGGAGACTAAGGGCTCCTGGGCAAACCCCATGTCATGGGAGCCATGGGAGGGTTTCTGTGGCCACAGCTGCTGCTTCTGTGCTGGCTGGATCTTGGGAGTAGAAAGGCACAGGCAGAAGAAGTCTCTGAGACAGAACAGGGATGAGGAGCTGCTCTCTGCACAGCCTGCAGGGCACCTGCCCTGGGAGCAGTGGAAATGGAGCAGGGAGCAGCAGGAGGGGCAGGGCCTGCTGCCATCCTCACACAGGGCTGTGCAGATCTGACCCTCCCCAGGGCAGGGATTACTGAACCCCCTTACTACCTGCCATGCTCACTGCTCTCCCAGAACAGTCTCACCCAGCTGAAGGAGCTGGAGGCACAACCAAGCCACCAGAGCAGATGGTGTAGGGGCTGGGGGAAGAGGATCCACCACAGCCACCCACCCTGCTGAGGAACACTCTGTGCATGTCACCTGTCCTGCAGAGTGAACCTGGAGCTGCTAAGCCACTGCTGCTCTTCCCAAGTGCAGCTGGTTGGCATTTCCTGACAGAGTCCTCTTCCCCTTCCCCTCCTCACTGATGCAGAGGAGCTGCTCAGCTGCCTTCTTCCCACCCTGTGCCCAGCCCCTGCAGCTGGATCCAATCCCTGGGCTGCCCTGCTTGCCTCTGCACAGCTCTTCTGCTTCCTCCACTCAATGGCCTGCTTGTTCCCTTGGCAGTCCCTTTGCTCCTCATGTATTTTAGGCACTTTTTATTGATCTTTCCTTTCCTGCTATTTTTGTTTGGCCTGCTGCTCCAGTGCTATTCCTCTGTGGCCTGATTTGGCTGCTCACAGGCTCTCCCTTCCAGATGTCTGCATTGTTCCACTCTTCCCCTGCTATTTCTGTCTCATTGAGAACCTCCAGGCTCATGGGCACTGCAGGGATGGTTTGTTGCCTTCTCCCAGAGCTTCTCAGTGTTTAAAGGATCCAGCAAGACCTTGGTTTCTGTCAGGTGCTTCTCTCTGGGGCATCAATTACAGCAGTGTGAGCAAGCAGCACAGGGAGGGGATTCTGCCCTTCTGCTCTGCTCTGCTCAGCCCCCACCTGCAGCACTGCCTCCAGCTCTGGGGCCCCCAGCATAAGAAGGACCTGGAGATGATGGAGAGGTTCCAGAGGAGGCCACCAACATGATCAGAGGCTGGAGACCCTCCCTTGTGGGAGAGTTGGGGCTGTGCAGCCTGGAGAAGAGAAGGCTCCAGGCAGACCTCAGAGCAGCCTGCCAGGACCTGAAGGGCTCCAGGAGAGCTGGGGAGGGACTCTGGCCAAGGGCTGGGAGTGCCAGGATGAGGAACAATGGCTTTGAGCTGGGAGAGGAGAGACTGAGACTGGAGAGGAGGAAGGAGTTGTTGAGAGTGAGGCTGGGGAGACTCTGGCACAGGCTGCCCAGGGAGGCTGTGGCTGCCTCCTGCCTGGAGGTGTTTCAGGCCAGGCTGGATGAGCAAACCTCCCCTCTCCTCCCCCACAAAGCAGGGGGCTGGAACTGGATGACCTTCACGGTTCCTTCCAACCCATTCTGGGGATCTGTGAAGGGCAGGAGAGCATTTTGCAGAGCTGCAGTGTGCCATAGCTGGCTTTTCCCACGAGGGCTGGGTGAGCCTTGCGAGGAGCAGCAGGTGTGGAGAAGGCCAGGGCCTGGTGCTCAGCCTGCTGAGGTTTGTGCCTGCTGCTCCTCAGCCAGGCCCTCACTTGGTGAGGCTGTGCCAAGCCAACCCAGGTGCCTGCAACAGCAATCTCATCAGGCAGGGTCATCAAGTGGAAATGCAGAGGGAGATCTTAGAACAGCCTTCCAATGCCTGAAGGGCTCCAGGAGGGCTGGGGAGGGAGTTTGGACAAGGGCTGAGAGCATTAGGACAAGGGACAATGGCTTTGAGCTGGGAGAGGGGAGACTGAGACTGGAGATGAGGGAGAAATTCTCTAGAGCGAGGCTGGGGAGACTCTGGCACAGGCTGCCCAGGGAGGCTGTGGCTGCCTCCTGCCTGGAGGTGCTCAGGGCCAGGCTGGATGAGGCCTTGAGCAAGCTGGGCTGGGGGAGGTGTCCCTGCCCATGACAGGGGGCTGGAGCTGGATGAGCTTTAATATCCCTTCCAACCCAACCCATTCTGTGAATCTAGGAATCCCAAACTCCTGTGGGTGAGGAGCTCCCTGGAGCAGCCCTGTGTCCTTGGCATCAGTTCAGAGCAGCAGAGCTGCAGGTTTGGAAGAGCTGTTGAGGTTTTCTCCACGGTGGCTTTCTGGAGGCAGCTGCAGCAGGCACCTGCAAAGTGTTCAGGAAGGCAACCTTGCGTGCCAAGTGAGGAGACACCTCAGCTGCAGAGCACAGCAAGGGTGCCTTGGCCTGGCCCCAGAGCAGCTTTGGTGGCAGCTGGCTGTGCCCTGGGGGCATTAAGGTGTCTGTTCTTGGGAGGCAAAGTCTGCAGCGTCCATGCTGGGGCTGGGAGCGGCTCATGCCTGGCTGGTCAGGAGGATGAGTTACTGCCTGGTGGGTGAAGCTGTGCTGTAATGTGGTCTGAAGGCCTGTGGGAAGAAGGGGCTGCTGCTGCCTGGCCTTGGGTCCCTGGGGAGAAGGGAGACAGTGGGCAAGCTGTGGCCAGTTGGTGGTTTGCTGCCTGCCTAGAGAGGAGGCAGTGGTGCTGAGGCTTGCCAGCCAGGGAGGCACTTTGGAGACTCCCTCGAGGAAATCTTTGGTATTTTCAGCCTTTAATCTCTAGTTGATGTCTCTGGGACTCCCTTTTGTCTGGGACCCACTCTTGGACTGCGTGGCTTTGGGAGCTGCCTTTCCAGCCTTGGCTCAGGGTCCAAGGCCAGAATTCCCCCATGGAGAGAGAGGACAACAGAGCAGCCCACAGTGCTAATGTGCTAATAGAAAGGCCTCTGCAGCTGCTACCAACTCTGGCTGGCAGAGCAGAAGGGGAAGGGGCAGGCTTGGGAAAAGCTTTCTGCTTGCTGCTTTCCCTTGGGCAGGGCTGGGCAGTCTGACATGGAGGTCACAAACTCCCTGGGCAAGAGGCTGACAGTCTGGGCCAGGACACTTGGGCACCTCTGGGCTTTGCTCCAGGCTTTTGGTGGTCCTTGGGAAGAAGCTATTTGGGCCAGGCCTGCACCATCATTCCCCATGGGAATTGCAGGCATGTTTAGGGGAGTTACAGACCTTGTGAAAACATCTCCCTGCTGCTGACATTCCACAGGAGAAGCTTGGCAGCCCGAAGCCACAACGAGCTGGGGCCCTCACTCCCTGCCCCAGCATGCCAGAGGCTGCCCTGGGGAGCATCCTCCCTGCCCTGAACAGGTTTGGCACTGTGCTGGGGCACAGAGCAGGCTGTGGGCAGTGCACAGTCACAGTCTGGGGGCAATAGTTGTGAGAGCTGGGCTGGCACTGGTGTTGGGTCAGCAGGCCTGGTCCTGAGAGCTGGGCTTGGCTTGGGAAGAGCACCCACAATGGTCTCATTGCTCTCTGCTCTCGCTCTGCTCTCCCTGCTGACTGGTTGGGTTTGGGCCCATCCCCAGGAGGTGGAGGGGAGGAGGATCTTCCACCAACCAGCCATGGTCTCCAGACTGTGGTAACCTTCACTGTGTCCAGATCTGTAGCTCTGCTACACATAGTCCCTTCAGGACTTCCCTCCAGGGAAGTGGTTGTCCCCCTGCATTCTGCACTGCTGAGGCCACTCCTGCAGTACTGTTCAGTTTCAGGGCCCTCACTCCAAGAGGGACCTTGAGGTGCTGGGGTGAGCTGAGGTGAGCAATGGAGAAGCTGATGCAGGGCCTGGAGACCAGGGCTGGGGAGGAGCAGCTGGAGGGAACTGGGGTTGTTTAGACTGGAGAAAAGGAGGCTCAGAGGAGACCTTCTGGCTCTCTACAGCTCCCTGAAAGGAGGCTGGAGCCAGGTGGGGGTTGGGCTCTGCTCCCTAGCATCAGGTATAGAATGAGAGGAAATGGCCTCAGCATGCACCACTGAAGCTTGAGGTTGGACATTAGAAGAGAGTTCACTGAAAGTGTTCTCCAAGCCTGGCACAGGCTGCCCAGGGAGGTGGTTGAATCCCCAGCCCTGGAGGTGTGTAGAGCTGCAGAGCTGTGGTGCTGGGGGCCATGGTTTAGCCCCAGCCTTGGCAGAGTTAGAGAGTGGTTGGAGGGGATGAGTTCCAAGGGCTTTCCCTAGCAGGGTGTTTCTGTGGTCATGGGTTGTGACTTTGGTGTTGGTCTTTTCTGCACACAAGAGGAACTTGGGTACAAGAACAGCTGCAGAATAACCAGCACTGACCTGCAGAGCTCAAAGGTAAACTGAGTCTGGTGGTTGCCTGTGAAACCTGAAGCATCCTGGGGTTCATAGGCACCTAAGCTTTTGTCTACATCCTGCTTCTCATGGTGCCTGTGCCTCCTTAGACCACCTTGGGACACAAGGCCAGGCTGGATGAGGCCTTGAGCAAGCTGGGCTGGTGGGAGGTGTCCCTGCCCATGGCAGGGGGCTTACAACCAGATGATCTTGAAGGTCCCTTCCCACCCAGAGCATTCTGTGGTTCTGTCATGTGGCCCTTGCTCATTTCAGTAGTATCACAGTGTCACAGAGTCACCAAGGTTGGAAGAGACCTCAGGGATCATCAAGTCCAAGCTGTCACCCCAGACCTCATGGCTAAACCATGGCTCCAAGTGCCACATCCAATCCCCTCTGGAACACCTCCAGGGATGGGGACTCCACCACCTCCCTGGGCAGCACATCCCAATGGCTAACAGCTCTCTCTGGGAAGAACTTTCTCCTCCCTTCCAGCCTAAACCTCCCCTGGCACAGCTTAAGACTGTGTCCTCTTGTTCTGGTGCTGGCTGCCTGGGAGAAGAGCCCAACCCCCACCTGGCTCCAACCTCCCTTCAGGCAGTTGCAGAGAGCAAGAAGGTCTCCCCTGAGCCTCCTCTTCTGCAGGCTAAGCAACCCCAGCTCCCTCAGCCTCTCCTCCCAGGGCTGTGCTCCAGACCCCTCCCCAGCTTTCTTGCCCTTCTCTGGACACCTTCCAGCAGCTCAACCTCTTTCCTAATCTGAGGGACCCAGAACTGGACACAGGACTCAAGGTGTGACCTAACCAGTGCAGTGTACAGGGGCACAAGGACTTCCCTGCTCCTGCTGGCCACACTGTTCCTGATGCAGGCCAGGATGCCCTTGGTCTTCTTGGCCCCCTGGGCACACTGCTGGCTCATGTTCAGCCTACCATCAACCAGCACCCCCAGGTCCCTCTCTGCCTGGCTGCTCTCAGCCACTCTGACCCCAGCCTGTAGCACTGCCTGGGGTTGCTGTGGCCAATGTGCAGCACCTGGCACTTGGATGTGTTCAATCTCCTGCCCTTGGCCTCTGCCCATCTGTCCAGCCTGTCCAGGTCCCTCTGCAGAGCCTCTCTGCCCTCCAGCAGATCAACTCCTGCCCCCAGCTTGGTGTCATCTGCAAACTTGCTGCTGATGGACTCAATGCCCTCCTCCAGATAATCAATGAAGATGTTAAAGAGCACAGGGCCCAGCACTGCTCCCTGGGGCACACCACTGGTGCCTGGCTGCCAGCTGGCTGTGGCACCATTCACCACCACTCTCTGGGCTCAGCCTCCAGCCACTTCCTAACCCAGCACAGTGTGCTCCCATCCAAGCCAGGGGCTGACAGCTTGGCCAGGAGTTTGCTGTGGGGGATGGTGGCAAAGGCCTTGCTGCAGTCCAGGCAGACCACATCCACAGCCTGCCCCACAGCCACCAGGCAGTCACCTGGGCATGGAAGGAGATCAGGTTGCTCAGGCAGGACCTGCCCTTCCTAAATCCCTGCTGGCTGGGCCTGAGCCCTTGGCCTCCAGAGTGACTCTTTCACAACCCCAGGATATCAGAACTGCTTGGGCTGAGCTTTGATGAGACATTTCCCTTTGGGCTCTGCCTAAGCATGGGAAAGTTCAGCCTGGGAGGGGACTGGCTTGACAAAAGCAGGGAAAGGTTGGGAGTGAGGATGTGGTCTGGAGTGGGCCTTGCAGCTTCCTGTGTTGGGGGCATGGTGCTGATGGCCCTGCATGTGCAACACGTCCTGAGGGCTGTGAATGCCAGCCCCTGGCATCCAAACCTTCCAAAGCAAGGTTCTCTTGCCCACACCTGACAGATCCAGGGTCTGAGGGCTTTGATGCTGTGACTGAGGGGGTAAGAGACCTGGAAGTGGTTGTGCTGCTGTTAATTTAAGGTTAAGGAAGAACTTTTAGCATCTTTGCTGCACCAGGGGAGGTTCAGGCTGGATGTGAGGAAGAAATTCTTCCCAGCAAGAGAGATTGGCCATGGGAATGTGCTGCCCAGGGAGGTGGTGGAGTCCCCATCCCTGGAGGTGTTTAGGAAGAGCCTGGCTGAGGCCCTTGGTGCCATGGTTGAGTTGATCAGATGGTGTTGGGTGATAGGTTGGACTGGATGATCTTGAAGGCCTTTTCCAACCTGGTTAATTCTCCCCTTCCCTTCCCTTCCCTTCCCTTCCCTTCCCTTCCCTTCCCTTCCCTTCCCTTCCCTTCCCTTCCCTTCCCTTCCTTCCCTTCCCTTCCCTTCCCTTCCCTTCCCTTCCCTTCCCTTCCCTTCCCTTCCCTTCCCTTCCCTTCCCCTCCCCTTCTGTTCCATTCCATTTCTTGATTACTTTTACTCATTCAGATTTGAGGCCACAGCTTGAGTGCTGGGTTCAGCTCTGGGTGCTACAGAGCAAGAAAGACCTTGAGGTGCTGGAGGGTGTCCAGAAAAGAGCAACAAGGCTGGGGAGAGGTTTGGAGGGCATCACATGAGGAGCAGCTGAGGGAGCTGCTGTTGTTTAGTCTGAAGAAGAGGAGGCTCAGGGCAGGCCTCATTGCTCTCTGCAGCTCCCTGGAAGGAGGTTGCAGTGAGGGTGGGGGTTGGGCTCTTCTCCCAAGTATCTCACTGGTGATAGGACCTGAAATTGTGGCAGGGGAGGCTTAGGTTGGAGGTGAGGAAAAATGTGTGCTCCAAGAGTGAAGGGATCCATCCAGAGGGACCTGGACAGGCTGGAGAGGTGGGCACAAGCCAACCTCAGGAGCTTCAACAAGACCAAGGGCAGGGTCCTGCAGCTGGCTGGAGGCAATCCCAGGCACAAAGCCAGGCTGGGCAGGGACTGGCTGGAAAGCAGCCCTGAGGAGAGAGCCTTGGGGGTGCTGGGGGAGGAGAAGCTCACCAGGAGCTCTCAATGTGCACTTGCAGCCCAGAAAGCCAACCAGAGCCTGGGCTGCAGCAGGAGAAGTGTGGCCAGCAGGGCAAGGGAGGTGATTCTCCCCCTCTGCTCAGCTCTGGGGAGACCCCACCTGGAGTCCTGCCTCCAGTTCTGGAGCCCCTATGACAAGAGGGATGTGGAGGTGCTGGAAGGTGTCCAGAGCAGGGCCAGGAGGATGAGCAGAGGGCTGGAGCTGCTCTGCTGTGAGGACAGACTGAAGGAGTTGGGGCTGTTCAGTCTGCAGAAGAGAAGGCTCCCAGGTGACCTCATTGTGGCCTTCCAGGATCTGAAGGGGGCTCCAGGAAGGCTGGGGAGGGACTGCTCAGGATCTCAGGCAGTGCTAGGACTAGGGGGAATGGAATGAAGCTGGAGGTGGGGAGATTGAGGCTGGAGGGGAGGAGGAAGTTCTTCCCCAGGAGAGTGGTGAAGCCCTGGACTGGGTTGTGCAGGGAGGTGGTTGGGGCCCTGTCCCTGGAGGTGTTTGCAGCCAGGCTGGATGAGGCTGTGGCCAGGCTGATCTAGTGTGGGGTGTCCCTGCCCATGGCAGGGGGGTTGGAACTAGATGATCCTTGTGGTCCCTTCCAACCCTGACTGATTCTATGGTACTATGATTGGCAGAGGCTGCCCAGGGAGGTGGTGGAGTCCCCATGTCTGGAGGGGTTGAAGAAACCTGTGGCTGTGGCACTTGGGGCCATGGTTTAGTGGCCATGGTGGGGTTGGGTTGATGTTGGACTGGGTGATCTTAGAGGCCTTTTCCAACCCAACCACTTCTGCCTGGAGGGGTTCAGGAAATGTGTGGCTTTGGTGCTTCAGGATCTAGTGGAGTGGTGGTGGCAGCTGAGGTGCAGTTGGACTCAGTGATCTTGAAGGCCTTTTCCTACCCTCAGTGATTCTGTGATTTACAAACCCAGTATCTCCTGGAAATAAACCTTAGCCTTTTTAGTTCCTTGTACTTTTGGGGGGCTAACAGAGCACAGGATGATAGATTCATGGAGTGCTTTGGGTTGGAGGGGACTCTTGAGATCATCCAGACACCTGCCCCCAGCCCAGGTTGCTCAGGGCCTCGTCCAGCCTGGCTTTGAACACTTCCAGACTTGGAGCCTGCTCCAGTGTCTCTCCACCCTCATGGGGAAGAATTGCTTCCTGTTGTCTAACCCAAATGCAGCAGCTTCCAGCTCAAGGCCTGGCACTCCCAGCCCTTGTCCAGAGTCCCTCCCCAGCTCTCCTGGAGCCCTTCAGGTCCTGGCAGGCTGCTCTGAGGTCTGCCTGGAGCCTTCTCTTCTCCAGGCTGAGCAGCCCCACAAAGGAAGGTTCTCTGCTGAGCTGGGCAGAGCTCAGGACCCCCTTGCAGTGTTCAGTGTGAGGCTGTGTCCAGGCCCCCCCAGAGCCACTTACAGCTTGGGGATTCCTTTTTCAGTGTTGTTATTTCATGGCTCTGCTCCCTGGGCAGAGCTCTAGAAATGGAGGTTCTTTTCCTCATGTGTTTGCATCTTAGGTAGCTGAAGTCTCTTTGGAGTGCCCTTTGCCTGCCAGCCAGATGAATAGGTTCATCTCCCAGTTGAAACAGCCAGTGGGCTGAGACCAAGATGAAAAAGGAGGGCAATAAGAAATCAATAAAGGAACTCAGTGCTGGGCTCTGCAGTGTGGAGAAATCTTCACAGAATCACAGAATTGCTTTGGTTGAAACCAGCACTCTGATACCATCCACTCCAGCCATCTAACTGCCAAGGCTGGGGCTGAGCCATGGCCTCAGCACCACAGCTCTGCCTCTTGGGAACACCTCCAGGGGTGGGGATTCAGCCTCCTCCCTGGGCAGCCTGTGCCAGGCTTTGAGAAGCCTTGCAGGGAAGAAGTTTCTTCTCATGTCCAACCTAAACCTCCCCTGGGGCAGCCTGAGGCTGCTTCCTCTTGTCCTGTTTGTTGTTACAAGGGAGCAGAGCCCAAGCCCCAGCTGGCTCCAGCCTCCTCTTAGGGAGCTGCAGAGAGCAATGAGGTCTCTCAGCCTCCTCTTCTCCAGGCTGAACACCCCCAGCTCCCTCAGCTGCTGCTCCCCAGCCCTGTTCTCCAGACCCTTCCCCAGCTTGGTTGCCCTTTTCTGGACCTGCTCCTGCCTCTCAATGTCCTTCTGGGAGTAAGGAGTCCAAACCTCTGCTATGGACACAAGCCCCTACCATGCAGAGTCCTACCATGCTCCAGTCCTCAGTTTCCTTGCAGTGAGAGGCCCAAAACTGAACCCAGGACTCAAGCTGTGGCCTCCCCAGTGCCCAGCACAGGAGGGCAATCCCTGCCCTGCTCCTGCTGCCCACACCATTGCTGCTCCAGGCCAAGCTGCTGGTGGCCTTCTTGGCCACTGGGCACCCCTGGCTCATCCCCAGCCACTGTCACCCAGCACCCCCAGGCCTTTCTCTGCTGGGCACTTTCCAGCCACTCCCCTCCCAGCTTGGAGCACTGCAGGAGGTTGTTGTGACCCAAGTGCAGGACCAGCCCCTGGCCTCCTGGATTTCCAAGAAGGTTTCTGTATCCTTCCTGCATTCCCTCAGTGCAGGTTTGTTCTTTGTGAAGTTTTATGGAGCCAGGATCTCTTCTTCAGTGCTGCAGAGTCGTTCACCTCTCCCTTTTCCTTCCCACTTGGGACCCTAGGCAGTGCTATTCCATCTGAATTCCCATCTGGAAATCACAGCAGGGACAGAGTTGACAGTGGTGGACAGATGAGTAGGGAAAAGTCAGGATGAGCTTTGCTTTTCCTTTCTGAACCTCTCAGTGCTCCCTCATCTCCCCTCAGCAGCTGTGTTAACAGCCAGCAGCATCTTCCCAGCCAGCTGGGCTGCAAAAGGAGGGTCAAAGAAGACAGCCTGGGCTGGGTGCTGTGCATGACCCCACAGCATGGCTGAGTTGAGCTTTTCACTTCAGACAGACATCCAGCATCCTTCTTGAGGGAGGAGGGAAAGCTTCCTGCATCAGCAGCTTCATCATGGACAAGGGACAAGGGTCAGGGCTGGGCTGGTCACCAGCCAGAGGCTCTCTGTGAACAACTCTGCTCCCCAAACAGAAGGGAAAGGGAAGGAGGGAGAGAGACTGATGGGGTGGGAAAGAGACTAAGGCAGCTGGGATGGGAATGGGAGCAATCCAATGGAGCAGAGGCAGACACAAACCAATGTGGAGCCCAACCCCTGCTGGCAGTGATGGCATCATTGGCACCACTGATGCTGGGTGCAGGCACTGGGGAAGTGCCAGACTGGACTCAGCAGCAGCTGGGAACTGGATTCAGGATCAGAGGCAGAACAGAGCCCTCCTGGGACACTGGGCAGTGAAGAAGAGGTTTGGCCCTGGTGATCCCTCAGCTTCCCCTGCAGATGCCCTCCATGGGCTGCAATCCCTTGCTGGGCAGCTGAGGGTCACCTAGAATCACAGAATCATAGAATCAATAAAGTTGGAAAAGACCTCAGAGATCATCAAGTCCAACCTGTCACCCAAGACCTCATGACTACTAGACCATAGTTTCATAGTTTCATTCAGGGTTGGAAGGGACCACAAGGATCAGCCAGTTCCAACCCCCCTGCCATGGGCAGGGACACCCCACACTAGATCAGCCTGGCCACAGCCTCAGCCAGCCTGGCCTTAAACACCTCCAGGGACAGGGCCCCAACCACCTCCCTGCACAACCCAGTCCAGGGCTTCACCACTCTCCTGGGGAAGAACTTCCTCCTCCCCTCCAGCCTCAATCTCCCCACCTCCAGCTTCATTCCATTCCCCCTACTCCTATCACTGCCTGAGATCCTGAGCAGTCCCTCCCCAGCCTTCCTGGAGCCCCCTTCAGATCCTGGAAGGCCACAATGAGGTCACCTGGGAGCCTTCTCTTCTGCAGACTGAATAGCCCCAACTCCTTCAGTCTGTCCTCACAGCAGAGCAGCTCCAGCCCTCTGCTCATCCTCCTGGCCCTGCTCTGGACACCTTCCAGCACCTCCAGATCCCTCTTGCAATAGGGGCTCCAGAACTGGAGGCAGGATTCCAGGTGGGGTTTCACCAGGGCTGAGCAGAGGGGGAGGATCACCTCCCTTGCCTTGCTGGCCACACTTCTCCTGCTGCAGCCCAGGCTCTGATTGGCTTTCTGGGCTGCAAGTGCACACTGAGAGCTCCTGGTGAGCTTTTTGTCCCCCAGCACCCCCAAGGCTCTCTCCTCAGGGCTGCTTTCCAGCCAGTCCCTGCCCAGCCTGGCTTTGTGCCTGGGATTGCCTCCACCCAGCTGCAGGACCCTGCCCTTGGTCTTGTTGAAGCTCCTGAGGTTGGCTTGTGCCCACCTCTCCAGCCTGTCCAGGTCCCTCTGGATGGATCCCTTCCCTCCAGCTGTCTGCTGCACCACACAGCTTGGTGTCAGCAGCAAACCTGCTGAGGGTGCACTCAGTGCCACTGTCCATGGCACCCACAAAGATGTTGAACAAGAGGGCCCAGGACTGGTCCCTGAGGGACTCCGCTTGTCCCTGGCCTCCACTGGGCCATGGAGCCATGGACAGCCACTCTTAGGGTGCAGCCATCAAGCCAGTTCCTTATCCATCTAGTGGTCCACCCATCACACCCATGTGTCACCAGCCTGGAGACCAGGATGTGGTGCGGGACAGTGTCGAAGGCTTTGCTCAGCTCCAGGTAAATGACATCAGTTGCTCTCCCCTCATCTATTGATGTTGTCACCTGCTCATAGAAGGCCACCAGGTTGGTCAGGCAGGATTTGCCCTTGGCAAAGCCATGCTGACTGCTCCCAATCACCTCTTCACTATTCTTGTGAGCCAGTAGTGACTCCAGGAGGATCTGCTCCATGTCTTTCTGGGCACAGAGGTGAGACTGACTGGCCTGCAGTTCCCTGGTTCCTCCTTCTTACCCTTTTTGAAGATGGGGGCAATGTTTCCCCTTTTCCAGTCCGTGAGGACTTCACCAGACTGCCATGACTTTTGAAATATAATAGAGAGGGGTTCAGCAACCTCATCTGCCAGTTCTCTCAGCACCCCTGGGTGTATCCCGTCGGGTCCCATGGACTTGAACACTTTCAGGTTCTTCAGGTGATCACCAACCTGATCTTCAGTTCCCATGGGCAGTTCTTCCTCCCCGTCCCTGGCTTTGACTTCCATAACATCAGGAGTGTGGCTAGAGGCCCTTGCAGTGAAGACTGAGGTAAAGAAGTTATTAAGTACCTCAGCCTTTTCCTCATCACTTGTGACCATGTCACCAGTTTCCTTTCTGAGGGGGCCCACACCTTCCCTAGGCTTCTTCTTCCCATTCATATACCTGTAGAAGTTCTTAGTGTTCCCTTTAATCTCCCTGGCTAGATTCAATTCAAGCTCTGCTTTGGCAGAGTTTGGCACCAAGTGCCACATCCAATCCCCTCTTGAACACCTCCCCAGATCATTCTTTTGCTATATAAATATCCCTGCTTGAAATCACCAACTCCATTCTTTTGCTCTATAAATATCCCTGCCTGAAATCACCAACTCCATTCTTTTGCTATAAATAATCTCAGGACCCTGCTGCAGGAGGTGGTGACACAGCAAGAGGTGGTGGCCCTTGGCCAAGGGGCTTCACTCAGGGCGGTGGTGACGGAGCAGGGGTGCTGAAGGGGGTCTGGGCCACAGCTGGGGGTTTGTGCCCCGTGCCTGTGTCCCAGCTGGGCTCTTCCCCACCCAGCTGGGCTGCTGGTGGAAACCAAAGCTGAGGACACCTCAAATCAGTGGGCATTGCAGGGCCCTTCCCTGGGAGCTGGATAACCTAATTGGGCTCTAATGAATCCTGTTCTCTGGCTCCGTTCCGCAGCGCAGCTCCCCATCATCACCTCCCTGCGCTGGGAGGGAGCTGGGTCTCTCCTCCCCGTCAGGAGGGGATGGGATCTTGCCTCAGAAACTCGGGAGCCTGCCCTGATGGGACAGATATGGGGGGTGGGAAACTGAGGCAGGAGGCTGAGTCTGAACTGGGAACGGGGCCCAGAGCCAGGGCGTGGGGTTGGTTGGGAAACCTCAACTGGGATGGCAGCTTCCAGCCCTGTGGAGCAGATCCCGTCTGGGATCTGAGCTCTGTGTGGATCTCCTGGGCTTGAGAACCACAGAATGCATTGGGCTGTAAGGGACCTTCAAAGGTCACCTTGTCCAGCCTCCCTGTGGTGAGCAGAGACATCTTCAAGTTGAGGGTCTGAGGGCCTCAGCTCCTGGTAGCCAATAACTGAACCCCAAACTGCTCTTTGACCTGGAAGCAAAGAGCCAGGTCAGAGAACAACCTCCGTCCCTGTCCTGTCCTCTCCTCCCTGCAGATGCCACCTCTGCCTTCCTGCACCCCAGAGTGGGGCACAAGCTGTGGCAGTGCCCTTGGTCCCAGGCAGAGCCTTTCTGCAGCCCAGCCCTGGGCAGGAGCTCTCCTCACCAGCTTCTGCCTGCCAGGAGCAGCTCCTGGCTGTGCCAACCTGCCCTGAGCTGCAGAAAGTGCCTCAGGGAGCAGAGCCTGAGCTGGGCAGGGACAGCACTGAGCAGGATCAGTTCTGGTCTGGCTCAGACCAGCACAAGAAGTTAACCATGCAAGGCTGAGGCTGCCCATGGGTAAGCTGCTGGTAGCAGCACCTCAGCCTGCTCTGCCCTTTAGGTTCCCTTTACAGTTTGACTAACAGAGAAGCCAGCAGTGCCCTGAAGTGACAGAGAGTGAAGAGGTGTGGAAGTGACCTGCTGCTGTGCATTGTGTTGTCTGCTGTGGCTGAGCTGTGCTGTAGAGCCTGCCTGGCCTGGGTCTTGACAGGGCCAAGATGATCAGCTGGGAGGTGATGAGAGCAGCACTGCAGAGAAGGACTTGGGGGTGCTGGGGGGGAGAAGCCAGACAGGAGCCAGCAATGGGCACTGTGCTGCCAGTGCCCATTGCCAGAGATGGAGAGAGAGGATCCTGCCCCTCTGCTCTGCTCTGGGGAGACCTCACCTGCAGGGCTGGGTCCAGCTCTGGGACCCCCAGCACAGGAAGGACCTGGACCTGCTGGAGAAGGTCAAGAGGAGGCCACTGAAATGACCTGGACCTGCTGGAGAGGGTCTAGAGGAGGCTGCAGAACCTCCCCTGTGGGGCCAGGCTGGGAGAGCTGGGACTGTGCAGCCTGGAGAGGAGAAGGCTCCAGGGAGACCTTAGACCTGCATCTCAGTATCTGCAGGGGACCTAGAGGAAGGCTGGGGAGGGACTGTTCAGAAGGGGCTGTGAGGATAGGATGAGAGGCAATGGTTTGAAAGTGGAGCAGAGCAGAGTTAGGTTGGACATCAGGAGGAAGTTCTGCACAGTGAGGCTGGGGAGAGCCTGGCACAGGCTGCCCAGGGGGGTGATTGAGGCTCTGTCCCTGCAGACATTCAAGCTCAGACTTGGGCAGCCTCATCTGGTTGGAAGTGTCCCTGCTGCCTGCAGGGGGGTTGGCCAGGATGACCTTTGAGGCTCCCTTCCACCCCAGGGCAATGTGTGGCTCTGTGGTGATGCTCATGTTGGGTTGTTTTCACTTCACATTGCTGGTATCTGCTGCCTCTGTGGGTGTTACCTGTGGGAGAAGGAAACTGCCTGGTGTGTAACATCCTGCAGACACCTGGAGACTCTCTTCTCTCTCATCATCCAGTGAGCAGCACCCAAAACACCTTCTCCCAGCAGTGTGTTACTGACAGTGGCCCAGAGTGGCCATCAGCCTGCTCTGAGCAAGGGCAATGGATCTGAAAGATCCAGTTAGGATGTTCCCCTCTGGAGGGAATTCCCTGCTAGTCTGGCATCAGGTTTCCAAACTGGAGGGATCACATCCAGCCCTGCTTTTCAGTCCCCAGCCTGCTGATGTGTTCAGCTGATGTGGTTTGGATGAGGAATCACAGACTTAGAGCCTTCCCTGGCCAGCTCTTGAGAGCTGCTTAACCAAGGCTGCAGGCTGAAGCCAGCCCTGGAGCTACTGAGTGCATCTGCAGCAGCTCTTCCTAGGAGCTGAGCTCTGAAATGCTTCTGGGAGAAACCCAGCAAGAGCCTGTGGCTCCCTGGCCTCACCTGTCACAGCCTCTGCTCACTGGAAGGACAAGGGAGAGGACTCTGCCCCTCTGCTCTGCTCAGACCCCACCTGCAGCACTGCCTCCAGCTCTGGGCCCCCAGCACAAGAAGGACCTGGAGCTGATGGAGAGGCTCCAGAGGAGGACACAGAGATGATCAGAGGGCTGCAGACCCTCCCCTGTGGGGACAGGCTGGGAGAGCTGGGGCTGTGCAGCCTGGAGAAGAGAAGGCTCCAGGCAGACCTCAGAGCAGCCTTCCAGGACCTGAAGGGCTCCAGGAGAGCTGGGGAGGGACTCTGGACAAGGGCTGGGAGTGCCAGGATGAGGAACAATGGCTTTGAGCTGGGAGAGGGGAGACTGAGAGTGGAGAGGAGGAAGGAATTGTTGAGAGTGAGGCTGGGGAGACTCTGGCACAGGCTGCCCAGGGAGGCTGTGGCTGCCTCCTGCCTGGAGGTGTTTCAGGCCAGGCTGGATGAGGCCTTGAGCAAGCTGGGCTGGTGGGAGGTGTCCCTGCCCAGGCAGGGGTTGGCACTGGGTGATCTTGAAGGTCCCTTCCAACCCAAGCCACGGGAGGGTGCTGTGAGGGTGAGCTGGGCCCAGCATGTTTGGCTGCTTTGGAGGGGGTTGTGCTCTCTGTTAGGCTCTGCGATGACCTCGCTCTTGGCTTGGCAGCTTGCAGCCTGAGCTCCCTCCTTTGCCAAGCGTGGACAGCTCCATTCTGGGTTCAGCCAGTGTGTGCCTGTGCGTCTCCTGTGGTCCTGACAGAGGCCCAGTGCCTGTGGGGAGGAAGGCAGTGCAGGTGAAATGAGGGGACCTGGAAGAGCCTGCCCTGAGGGAAGGCATTTCCCTAAGGCCGGGTTAGGAGCTGGCCTGTGCTGCTGTGTGAGGGCTCCTCTCCTTTCCAGATGTCTGCATTTTATTGTTATTTAATCCTTGCTAATGTAACTCTGGATCCTTTAATCCTCTTAAGGGGTTGCTGCTGACTTTGGGCTCAGTCCTGCTCCCTTTGCAAGGAGTTTTGCCATTTGACACCTTGAGGTTGAGCTCCGATGGAGACTGCAGCTGGCTGTGCTGGCAGCTCTCTGCCTGGCTGTGAGATGCAGCTGTAAAGCTCCTGACTCTGAGACCACACTTGGAGTGAGCAGTGTCTGCACAGCTGCATTCTGCCTCTCTCCAAGTGCCAGGCCAGCATCTAGAAGGCAGCTGCTGGAGGTGCCAGAGGGCTTGGCCGAGGGAGCTGTCCTGGGCGGGGGTGTCCTGCAGCTTAGGAAGCCATAAACATCTTCCTTTCCATCTAGGTGCCCTCTGGCTGCGGGAAGGGAGAAGAAGCCTCTCTCCAGAGCTGTCTTTGTGCTGCCCTGGGTGGAAACCACAGAAGCAAGTGAGGGTCCCAGATGTTTTTACTCCCTGCTGTGCCATAAGGAAGCAGGAGCCGCACTCTGAATCCTCTGGGGAGGCTGCTCAGGATCTGTGCTCTGGACACAAAGGTGTTTGCCAGTGGCAAGCAGCACATACCTCAGACCATGCCAGCCTGTGCTTCCTCCTTGGCCCCAGCTGGTTTAGTCGTGGTGGCTGTGGCTCTTCCTGAATGCTGGAGCTGCTGGTGGCTCCTTCCAGTGAGGCAGAGAGACCAGGGAGGACACTGCTGTCCTCCTGTGCTGCTCCACAGCCACTCACCGGCTCCAGACCCCTGCTTGTCACCTGCAGCACTCCAGACCTGCCAGCAGGGTTTCAGGAAGCAGCTGAGGGATGTGAAACTGAGCAGCAGAGCATCTCATGAGCTGTCCTGAGATCCCCTGGCTGTGGCTGGAGGGGTGATGCTGATGCTTGGCTGTCACATGAGCCTCACTCAGCCTGTTTGGGGACAGCAACATCTCAGGCTCAGAGCAGTGACAGACTCTTGTGTTGCAGTGGCCTTAAGATATCCATCCCTTGCCCTTCCAGAGGTGCTGCTGGGCTTTATGAGCTGTTTGGGGAACCCTGGTACCCCAAGGTGAGGCAGGAATGTGCAGTTCCTGGAGTCTGGTGCTTCCTTTGCCATCCTCCAGCCTTGTGGTGTGCCTGTGCCAACCTGAGCAGGGAGCAGGCCAAGCAGTGCTGCCCTCTCTGCCTTCACTTTTCTTGATGGGGACCTGGTACACTGCTGGATTTCAGGAACAGCTCAGCAGGCTGTGGCAGTCTGTCTGCACTCAGCAGTTGTAGCCTTCCATGTGTGGAGGCTGCCCCTGCTAGGCTCTGCTTCTGCAGTGCTCTCCCAGAGGATCTCTTGGGATTCAAGGGTACCTGCAGAGTGCCCAGCTGCTGTGAGAGCTTCTCTACTGAGCAGCTTCTTCCCTTTGAGAGGTCAGTCTGAATTCTGGGTCACAGTGGGAATTGTTCTTCACCTTGGAGAAGTCCTTAAGTAGCCCTCAGAGCCTGCTCTGGAGCCCCAGCGTGCTGGCCCCTTGGTGGGATCTGCTGCCTGCTGCACACAGCTCTGCAGCCTGGAGGGAACTCCTTTGCACCCAGGTCTTGTGGGCTCAGATTGCTGCAGTTAGGAAGGTAGGAAAAGTGATCTGGATTCCTAGCTGGGGAGAGAGAATTCCTGACCCTGCAGCACATTCCTCAGTGCTGCCCATCCCTGCTTGGGTTTCTAGAGCAGGATCCACTGGGGCCCTAAGGAAAGCAGCTGCTGCTGCCTGCCACTGCTGGGAACATGTTCTCAGATTCACAGATTCCCTTGGGTTGGAAGGGACCTCAGAGAGCATCCAGTGCCACCCCCCTGCCATGGGCAGGGACACCTCCCACCAGCCCAGCTTGCTCAAGGCCTCATCCAGCCTGGCCTGAAACACCTCCAGGCAGGAGACAGCCACAGCCTCCCTGGGCAGCCTGTGCCAGAGTCTCCCCAGCCTCACTCTCAACAATTCCTTCCTCCTCTCCACTCTCAGTCTCCCCTCTCCCAGCTCAAAGCCATTGTTCCTCATCCTGGCACTCC
Organism: Melanerpes aurifrons; assembly: GCA_011125475.1. Taxonomy (NCBI): domain Eukaryota; kingdom Metazoa; phylum Chordata; class Aves; order Piciformes; family Picidae; genus Melanerpes; species Melanerpes aurifrons. Next base: position 1,410,052 of record WWNC01000033.1, on the reverse strand, counting down.
CAGCCCTTGTCCAAAGTCCTTCCCCAACTCTCCTGGAGCCCTTCAGGTACTGGCAGGCTGCTCTGAGGTCTCTTTTTCTCTTGTATATAAGGTCTGGTTTTCTCTTGTAGATCATCCCATCCTCTGCCCTCATTCTGCCAGGCAGAACAAAGGGCACAAAGGGATCCTTCCTTCAGTGCTGTTCTGTGCTCAGCTGACAGGGGCAGTGCTGCAGGCTGCAGTGGGGCCTGCTTACAGAGGTCCATCTGCACCCCAAGGTGTCTGTTAGCAGAAGATGGTAGCCACAGGAAGCTGACAAGTGATTGATTTTCCTCTTGCTTTGCTGTGAACCAAAGACATTCCTTGTCCCCAGCTGGACCTGGACAAACTCAGAAGCATCCTAAGCTCTTTGCAGCATCTGTCTGTCCTCCCCCCATAGCTGTGCTGAAGAGGGGCTGTTGTCACTGGGATGAGGAGAGGGGCTCTGGGGTACGTGGAACCTGGCTCCATCAGCCCTCAGCTCATTGAGCACCTTGTGTCCTGCCTGCTTTGGGTTGTTGGTTCTCTTTGGGCTTGTTGTAAGGTGGCCATAGGGGATGTGGGGTGCAGGTAAGCAGCAGCAGTGGGAGCCAAGTGAGGGTGAGCAGGGAGGCACATCCAGGCCCTGCTGTAGTTGGCACACTAAGAATCTAATGTGTTGGCTCTGTGTCAGCATCCTGACCAGTGCTTGCTGTAGCCCTGAACTTCCACAGGGGATTTCAGCAAGGCCTGCTGCTCCTTGCTGGCAGCTCTGCTGGAGGCTGTGCTGCAGAGCAGAGCTGCCTGCATAGGAAGTAAGAGCTCAGAACATGCCCCAAGCCATGCAGAGAGGGGCAGGCAGGGTTCTCTGAGAAGCAGGGGATGCCTCTGTGCCTCAGAGCCCTGCCAGAGCAGGGGGGGTGAGTGTAAGTGCAGGAGGTGTCTGCCTGAGCAGGCTGTGCCTCAGGGTTTCTAACCTGGCCTCTCTTCTTCTCCCTGCAGACAATTTTAGGTACACCTGTGACATTTGTGGGAAAAAATATAAGTATTATAGCTGTTTCCAAGAGCACAGAGACCTGCATGCCGTGGATGGTGAGTACTGCTTTGGCACCCAGACACCCAGACCAGAGGGAGGAGTCTCTGGGGAAGGCAGAATGTGGCCCCTCTGCTCCTGCAGAACCCTGTGCTGCCTTCCCCAACCACTTGGTGTCCAGGGCATGGCACAGCGCAGCTGGCTCCCCTCTGCCAGTGGAGGCAGAGTCCACAGCACTGCAGGAAGGAGTTTCCTGGGCTTGATTCTCTTTGTGTGCATCAGAAGAACCTCTCTGTGCAGGACCCTGGCAGTGCTGGCTGTGTGCAGGTCCATGGCTAGGCTGGAGCTGAGCACCTCGAAGCCATCTGGCAGCTCGCTGGGCAAGGGTTGGTTGCCTTTTGCTTTCTGACTTCCCAGGTTTGTTGTCCTCTGTGATGGGTTATGCCCATGCTGAAAGCAGGTGGGGGGAGGGCTTGTGAGAGCTTTGCCCTCCCTGAAGGGGGATTTCCCCCTGGGAAACTAAGTCAGTCTGCTCCACTCCCCCTCCCTGTCCAGCAAGCCTATGAAAAGGAGGTTCCAGGTAAGGCTCAAACCACCACAACCTTTGGCGCCCAACGTGGGGCTCGAACCCACGACCCTGGGATGAAGAAGAGTCTCCTGCTCTGCCACCAAAAACTGTGGTGGTTGGAGCCTTAACTGGGACTCAAGAGCTCAGATGGGGGCAAGGCTGAGAATCCCTCCCCTGCTCTCCCCTCCTCTTTCCCAATAGAGAGGCAAAGAAAGGGAAGGAGCAAATCCACCAGGAAATGATTTGGGGTCAGCTTGGAAGCAGAGAGGTAAAGAGTCTTCTTTACCCTGTATATACATCCCTGTATGTGTAACAATAGCAGGAAGGGTTCACAGGGGTAAGAAAGGAGGATGGATGGATGGATGGATGGATGGATGATGGATGGATGGATGGATGGGGGAAACTAGGAAATACAAAAGCAGCCCTTTGCAAGGGCAGAGATGGAGCAGGGAGGAGCACGGGGCAGAGGAGCAGGGAGCCAGCAGCAGTCCTCATCCAGGCAAAGGCAGAGGCCAAGAGAGCCAGTGGCTGCAGTGTCCTCCTTTGCTGGACAGGGAGGGGGAGTGGAACAGCCTGACTCAGTTTCCCAGGGGGAAAACCCCCTGCAGGGAGGGCAAAGCTCTCACAAGCCCTCCACCCCTGCTTCCAGGATGGACATCACCCATCACAGCAGCATGCTCCTCTGTGGGGAACCACACTGCAGGGCTGGGAAATGCTGTGTTTCATTTGTGCTGCTCAGAGGCAGGGATGCAGTTGTCAGTGGGCATCGAGACCCTGGGGCAGGAGCAGACAGCTTCCTCCAGAGGCACTGCTGCTTGTGGGGAGAAACAGAAGCACTAACACAGTGGCTTTGGTTGCCCCTCTTCTGCTTCCTGGGCCTCTAAAGCTCCTCAGCCCAGAGCCCACAGGTGCTCCAAACCCTCACTGTGTGTGCCACAACCTTTGAGTGCTTCTGGGCCAAGGAGGGAGGCCTGGCAGAGCTCTAGAAAGAGGCTGCTTGGAAAGCAGGAGGGTTGGAAGGGACTGGCTCAGGAAAGTGCTTTTGGCAGTAGGTGGTGTCTAAAAATACTGCTGGTTTCAAGTGGAGCCTGGGGACTTCTGAACCCTGGAAGTTCCACCTCAGCATGAGGAAACACTTGCCTGGTGTGAGGCTGCTGGAGGCCTGGAGCAGGCTGCCCAGAGAGGTTGTGGAGCTTCCTCCTCTGCAGAGCTTCCAAACCCCCTGGCTGTGTTCCTGTGTGAGCTGCCCTGGGTGACCCTGCTCTGGCAGGGGGCTGGACTGGATGATCTCTGGAGGTCCCTTCCAACCCCTGACCTTCTGTGATTCAGTGGCCATGCTGCAAGAACAGGCAGTGTTCTCTTGCTGGCTGCCCATGGGGAGCTGAAATCACCTTCCTGGGGCTGTGAGACCCCCGGGGGGACCTCTCTGCTTCTGCCACGGAGGTGTCTGCAGCCCTGTGCTCCAGGGAGCTCTGCCTAGGCTCCTGGCATGGCTTTGGGAACAGCTGCCACCTGAGCCTTGCCTACACACTGCTTGTCTGACGCTGCCAGGGGCTGGCTGTGTTTTAGCAGAGACCAGGTGAGGCAGCTGTGCCTCTGCACCTGTGGTCCTTGAGGACCTCGAGGACCTGCTGGCTGTGTGGGTGCTGCTGGGAAGAGCAGGGCCTGGGGCACAGAGCCTGCTGCACTCTGGGGGGTGTGGAATGCAGGAGGACAGCCAGGCCATCTGAGAGGACTTAATTGCTGTTTTGTCTCTTCCCCTCCTTCTTCTATTCTGTGTTAGTTGTTAGTGTGGAAGGGGCCCCAGCAAACCAGGCAGGTAAGCAGAGATCCTTCTTGGGCTTGATTTCACAAACCTTTCCCAGCAGTCAGCAGCTCAGGGCACAGCAGGGCTGCTGCTCCACTTGGACAAGCCAGGGCAGCTGTGTCACTGCCTGCAGCTGCAGGGGGGCTGGCCCCTGGCCCTGCTCCAGTGTCTGCAGCCAGAAGGTCAGTGCCCAGCCCTAGCAGCTCCCAGGCTGTTGTTGTGCCTCCAGTCCATCAGGCTTCTGAAAATCAGCAAGCAGGTGTCTCATGGCTTTGGTGGCTGAGGGAATTGTCCAAGGCATGAATGAAAGGACTTCAGCCAGTGGGCTGGGTCTGCTTTGTTGCTGGCTGTGCTGTGGGATGGCAGAAGATCACTGGGCACTGTTGGTTAGCTCATTTGCTTGCAGACTGCACCCCTGTGCCCACAGCAGACAGCCAGAGAGATGCCCTGGAGGACAACCAGAAAACAGGCATCAGGCTGTGCAGTGGCTTTGGTCAGGCTCTCTCTGGAGTTTCTGAACATGATACAGCTACAAAATGTGTCACTGGGCAGTCCTGGGGCAGCTGAGGAGGAGGAGGAGGAGGAGGAGGAGAGGAGACTCAGGTCAGACAGAGGGGTCGTTGGGTTGCTCTTGGTGGATCTTTGCACACAGAAGGTGTGTTTGTGTTCCTGTGCTGGCACTTGCTGCAGAGGGAGCTGTCAGTGCAGTGCCATGCAGCTGTGGAAGCAAAACCTGAGGCTGTGCTCAGCTCTCTTGCTGGTTGTGTTCTCTTGCAGACCCCTATGACCAGGCTGTCATAGCAGCAGATGAGGTGAAGGAGGAGGAGCCGGAGCCCTTCCAGAAGATTGGGCCAAGTATGAGACATGGAACAGCTTCACATGGGGCAGAGAGAGCACAAGGCTTCAGTCTGGCAGCAGCTGGAGCACCTCTAGGGAAACCAGGCAGCCCTGCCACACACAGGGCTGTTGGCTCCTTGTTGGTGCTGAAAGCTAGGGTTAGGTTCACTGAACATCAACCACAGCAGCCCTGGCCCTGGCCCTGGGAGGTGCAGCTTTGTGATGTTCTCTGCTCAAGAGCTCTGGGAAGAGAAGAGGTCCAGGAGGCAAACAGTCTGGCAGCCACTGGAGAGGCTCTTGAGGTGTATTGACAGAGGTGCAAGTGTCTTGGTGGTGGTTCAACAGACAGGTCACAGTCAAACCAAGAGCAGATGTTGCCAAGCATGTCTCTGAATCCTCCCCTGTGGCTAGCCCTGGGTTGTCCTGTGGCTTGCAGCCTGCTGCCAGCTCTGCACTCCCAGCCCTGGCACTGCTGTGTTATTGGAGGTGCCCTCAAAGCAGGGCTGAGCACAGGCAGTGCAGAGAAGCCCCTCCTGCAGCCCCAACAGAAAGGCTCTGCAGTTCAGGCTTCAACTTGAGCTCTTGGTTCCTGCCTTGGCTGCTCCTGGTGCCCACACCTCAGGCTGGCTGTAGCCAGAGGCAAAAGTGTGTCAGCTGTGACACAGACCTCAGCAGTGGATTCTCTTCTTTGCTGTCACACCTGCTGTGATGTGGGGACATCCTCCTGCAGCTGGTTCAGTTCTCCTGCACCTTTTCTGCACAGTCCATCACTCTGGACTCTGGCTCCAAGGGTTTCCTTTACAGGGGAGGAGGCTGTGTGAATTAGGGGGCAGACACTTCCCAGGAGCATGAGGAATCTGCTCTACTTTTGTCAGCTGGCCAGTTTCTAGGCAGCTAGGCAGGGAGGGGAGGCTGTGGGAGGGTGCTGCAGTGCTTGCTGATCTTTGTTTCATCTTCACAGAAACTGGCAACTACACCTGTGAGTTCTGTGGCAAGCAGTACAAGTACTACACTCCCTACCAAGAGCATGTGGCACTGCATGCACCTATCAGTGAGTATCCTGCTGGAGAGCCAGCTCCTCACAGGCTGATTGGCAGTGGGTGGTGGGAACCAGGAGGGCTGCAGGATCCTTGTGGATGCTTCCACTGGACCTGTGGGGTGGCAGTGGGCAGGATGGAGAGGGTGTGTTGGAATCTCCTCTCAGAGGGACAGTGGGACTGGAGGTCTGGCAAGTCAGTGAACCCCTGCCAAAGGCACTCTGCCCCTGTCCCCTGGGGCTTTGATACTTTATTTGAACTGAAGGGATTTAGAAGGATCCATGCCAGGGAGGAAGCATCTTCCCTAGGAGCTTCTGAGGAAGGATTTCAGGCAGTGCATTAAAAGTGGTGTTCAGACTCCTGTGTGTTCCCTTGGCAGCTTGCTGCTGAATCACAGGCAATCCAATCCTTGTTCCAGGCAGCTCTCAGCACACTGCAGGACACTGCCATCTGCACTCTGGAGGGACCCTGCTCTGCACTCCCCAGACTAAGGGGAGCTTTTAGTGAGCAATTCAGTGCAAAATGTTAGTAAAAGGGTTGAGGACAGGCTGGGAGAGCTGGGGCTGTTCTGCCTGCAGAAGAGAAGGCTCCAGGGAGACCTTAGACCAACCTTCCAGTACCTGAAGGGACTACAAGCAGGCTGCAGAGGGACTGCTCCCAAAGGCCTGCAGGGCCAGGCCCAGGGGCAATGGTTTGAAATGAGAGCAGAGCAGATTTGAGATTGGAAGTGAGGAACAAGTTCTGCCCCAGGAGGCTGCTGGAACACTGCAGCAGGGAGGTGGCTGAGGCCCCATCCTGGAGATATTCAAGGTGAGGCTGGACAGGGCCCTGGGCAACCTGAGCTGGTGGAGGATGTCCCTGCTGGCTGCAGGGGTTGGACTGGGGGAGCTCTGGAGCTCCCTTCCAACCCAGAGCATTCTGTGACTCTGCACACTGGTTTGGGTACTTTGAGAGGATGCAGAGAAGCTCTTTACAGCTGAACTTCTTTCCTGCCATTGCCCTGTGCTCCCCTGGGGAGGTCAGTCCCGGGTCTGCCCTGCTGCCAGTGTTCTGGCTGCTGCTGAGGATGAGCTCAGGAGCTTGGTAGGTTTCTTCAGGTGCTGCTCTGCAGCCAGCAGAGGGAGTGCACAGTCGTTGCTCCCCAGATCCAGCTTCCCTCAGGCCTTCAAGTTGTTATCAAAAGCAGCTTTGCATTTAGGCTCAGACAGAAATAAATGAGGAGCATAGTCCACAGCTAAGGTGAGTCAAGGCCTGGTGGCTCCTGACAGCTCCCAGGCAGCTTCTCTGGAGGATGGAGATGGAGCAAGGTCTTGGCAGCAGGTGTAGGGCATCAAATCCCTCTGCTGCCATCATCACAGAGTTAGTCTCATCATCTCCCAACAGGTGTTCCTAGTCATCCCTGCACCCCCAAACTCCACCTCTTAGTTCAGGGGTTTTGGGGTCCTCAGAGGAGCCCTTGGTGGTGATGAGCAGTAGGTCAGCCTCTGGTGTAGGCAGGCCCTCAGGCTCCAAGGCTTTGGTGTCTGTGGTGTAGCCCTGTGCAGAGAGCTGAGGAGCAGAGTGCTGGAAGGACTGGGCCTTAGCACATTGGTGTCTTCCTCTACTTCCTTCTTCAAGGGCATTTGTGGCTCTGGATCTCTCTCCATCCTCCCAACCATCTGCAGCAACAGGCTGCAGCTGCTGGCTCCAGTCCAGGCTCTCCAGCACAAGAGAAACACTCAACTGCTCTTCCTTCAGAGGTGGCTGCCCTCAGTGGGCCTGCAGGCACCAGTGGTGCACAGGCACTGCCCACCTGGCTGTGCTGCTGGGGCCTGCACTCTGGCTGCCAGGGGCCATGCTGGGAGGAGAGGGCACATTGTTCAGCATGCTGGGGGGGAAGCCATTCTTGCAGCTGCAGAGCAGGGCAGCAGTGGCTGAGGTGTGCAGCTGTCTGTCCAGTTCTGGCAGCCAGGGTCAGTGGCCATGAGCCCAGCTGAGCTCAGGCCAGGGTTACATTCTCAGCAGGTCCTAACTCCCTCCCCACAAACTTCTCTTTTTCCCTTTTTTTTTACCCTCTTTTCCCCTCTCCCACTTCCCTGCCCAGTAGGAGTCCTGACTGCCAGTGACAGAGCACTAACCCTGATGAGCAGCCAGGAGAGGGCAGGGTTAGCCCCCAGGGCAGGCTGGCATCCTCCCAGCCTTCAGCTGCTCAGGCTTTGCTCTTCCTGTAACCCCAGGGTGCTGTCAGCAGCTGTAGACACAGGACTTGTGACAACCACAGCTGACCTTCCTCAGGCCCTGGCAGGCAGAAGTAGAGCAAAGCTGAGACTGTGTGTCTTTACCTCTGCTTGTCAGGCACATGCTGGAAAGAGAACCCTGGTGGGAGTGGGGGAGGAAACCACTTCAGCATGAGCAAGTCCCCTGCCTGGGTGCAAGCTTCCCTTCAGCAGCCTGGCTGTCTGCTTCTCTGTCAGCATGGACACACATTCATTGCAAATGAGCTAAAAACAAGGACCCATCCTGCAGGGGCAGAGGGGTGACTTTGGTGAGGGCTGCAGGATGCCTGCTGCCTGGACAAGAGCTCCCTGGGGGCTTCCCAGGAGTTGTTAATGCCAAATGCCTCCTGCAGAAGCTCCCTGTTGGTAGTGGTGAGCAGAGCCTCTTCACATCCTCACAGCTGGGTTATTCCTCTTAAAACACCCTCTGCTCTGCTCTGCTCAGCCCCCACCTGCAGCACTGCCTCCAGCTCTGGGGCCCCCAGCACAAGAAGGACCTGGAGCTGCTGGAGAGGCTCCAGAGGAGGCCACAGAGATGAGCAGAGGCTGCAGAACCTCCCCTGTGGGGCCAGGCTGGGAGAGCTGGGGCTGTGCAGCCTGGAGAAGAGAAGGCTCCAGGGAGACCTCAGAGCAGCCTTCCAGGACCTGAAGGGCTCCAGGAGAGCTGGGGAGGGACTCTGGACAAGGGCTGAGAGTGACAGGACAAGGGACAAGGGCTTTGAAAGTGGAGCAGGGGACATTTAAGTTGTGGCTGCCCCCTCCCTGGAGGTGTTGAAGGCCAGGCTGGATGAGGCCTTGAGCAAGCTGGGCTGGTGGGAGGTGTCCCTGCCCATGGCAGGGGTTGGCACTGGATGATCTTCAAGGTCCCTTCCAACCCAACCATTCTGTGAGTCTCTCAGTCTGTTGTGCTGTTTCTCTTGGGCTGTTCACTCTCTCCAAGCAGTGTCAGAGGCTTCCCACACACAGGGAGCTGGAGGCACATTTGTTGTCCTCGTTCTAGAAATGTCTCTGAACAGAGGGGCACAGGGGGAGGGTTCAGAGCTGTCCTCCTCCAGGCTCTGTCTGCTCTGGAAGGTGCAGCTCACACTTGCAGGACTGTTGGGCTGCTCTTGGGTGATGTATTTAGAGCCCAGAGAAATCCAGAGGATGTGGATGAGCTACAAAAGCCACCAAGTGTGGGTTTCAGCTGGGTAAGTCCAGGCCCAGGAGTGTGCTCTCACCACATCTTCCTCTGGTAACTGCAGACACCCTTGCCCAGATCCACCAGAGTCCCTGGCAGGTGGTGGGAGTGGGAGCCATGGCCCCCTTTGCATGGAAGCAGCTGCTGAGTGTTGCCTTCTTGCTCCATTTTTGTAGCTGCTGGTTCAATCCCTGTGGCCTAGACAAAGTCTGTCCTCCTGGAGGTCCTTCAGGTGACTTTTGGCATTGAAAACTCCTGGTGATCCTCACTGTGCATGGCAGAGACACTCAGAGAGCACATCCCAGGAACTGCAGGATTTCTCCCCATGGCACAGAACCTGTCTGGAGTCAGGGACCAAAGGGCCTCTCCTGACTTGCAGGATGGGAACTCTGCCTCCTCATTCCCCTCCATTACCAGCAGCCTCTTTTCCTTTGTGTTTGGTTAACAAGACAAAGGATGTAGCTGGAGCAGGTACCACAGGGCTACCAACCCCTTCCTCAGAGCTCTGAGTGTCACATCAGTGACCTGCTCACAAGCTCTTGGGTGCACAGGAGCCATGCAGATGACCCAGCCAGGCCATGGCAGTGCTCCTGGCTGCGGGGCTGGTGCTGCTGGAGGAGGACTGGCTCGGTCAAGAGGCAGTCAAGGGTGTGGAAGGGAACCAAGAGGCTCCAGGAGCCTGTCCCTGGGGCAAGCAGGCAGAGCAGGTCGGTGCCGCGGGCTCGGCGCAGCCGCAGCCGCCGCAGGACCCCAGGCAAGGGCCTGGAGCGTGGCTGTGTTAGAGAGCAACCCTCCCAGCAGGCACAGGGCCTGGGGGCTGGCTGACTGTCCAGGCACTAGTTCTGAGTGTTCACATCCAGAGTTCTCTCGATCTCCACTCTTCGTGGCAGTGAAGACCCAGGGGAGCCAGTCCAGCAAGAAGCCTCCGGCCGCCATCAACCGCTGCTCGGCGCTGCTGCACCGCGGCCCCGCCGCCGGCCCCCCTGCCTCCCAGGCACAGATGTTCCGCGCCCCCAACTCCGCCTCCCCCGGGAGCAAGGCCATCACAGGTACCCGATGCCTTTCTGCCATCAGCCTCCTTGCCTGCCTGCCGGCCAGGCCTGCCCCGGCCTGGCTTCTGGCCCCTCCTGGCCTCGCTCTGCTCCGGCGGGGCCGTCAGGAAAGCTGCCCCCGGGAGCTGCCCCAGAGCCATTGACACATGGCAGGCGCAGGGCTGGGAGCCCTGGGGCTGGGGAGTCTGGAGAAGGGTGAGAGGGGAACCTTAGCAATGTCTATGAAGGTCTGAGGGGTGGGTGTCAAGGCCAGGCTCCTTTTGGTGCTGGTGCTTTTGGCCAGGGAACAGCAGGTAAGAGCTGGAACCCAGGAGGAGAAAATGTTTGGTGGGAGGCTGCTGGAGGCCTGGAGCAGGCTGCCCAGAGAGGTTGTGGAGTCTCCTTCTCTGGAGGGCTTCCAACCCCCCCCTGGATGTGTTCCTATGTGAGCTGCCTTGGGTGCCCCTGCTCTGGCAGGGGGCTTGGACTGGATGAGCTCTGGAGGTCCCTTCCTACCCCTGGCACTGGGTGATTGTGTAGAGCTGTCCTTCAGCAGCAGTGTTTGTGACCTCTTCCCAGTGACAAGTTGGTTGGGTTTGAGCATCATGCTAACCATGAGGTACAGCAGACCCTGGTTCAAATCCTGGTGTCACAAACTGGAGAGAGCTTCCTGACAAGGACTGGCATAGTCTGGGGGGGCTTTCCTCTGGCGTTTAGAGTTTGTTTCCCTCAAGGTGCTACGTGCAGGGCTGTGCCTGAGGAAGCCAATTGGAGTGCTGGGGAGTGTCCCACTCTCCACAGGGGCAACCAAGAGAGAAGCTGGGCTGCAGCAGCAAGATTAATGCTACAGAACCATTACAGAAGCATTGCAAGACTCAAGTTAAGGTTGATCCTCCTTGGTTCCTCCTGGTTCCTGGTTCCTCCTTCCACACAAGCTAAAAACCTTAAACAAAAAGGAGGAAAACAAATAATAATCCCAAAACCAAACAAGAAAGCAAAGAGCAGTGAAAAATAACTGCTCATAGCTAGGATGAGAGCTGTGGAGCTCATGTGTCACAGAATCATAGAATCAGTAAGGTTGGAAAAGGCCTCAGAGCTCATCAAGTCCAAGCTGTCACCCAACACCTCCTGACAACTAAACCATGGCACCAAGTGCCACATCCAATCCCCTCTTGAGCACCTCCAGGGATGGGGACTCCACCACCTCCCTGGGCAGCACATCCCAGTGGCCTGCAGGGAGTTGCAGAGAGCAAGAAGGTCTCCCCTGAGCCTGCTCTTCTCCAGGCTAAGCAACCCCAGCTCCCTCAGCCTCTCCTCACAGGGCTGTGCTCCAGACCCCTCCCCAGCTTTGTTGTCCTTCTCTGGACACCTTCAAGTCTCTCAATGTCCTTCTTGAACTGAGGAGCCCAGAACTGGACACAGGACTCCAGGTGTGGCCTAAGCAGTGCTGAGCACAGGCAGCAGGGAAGCTCTCAGATCCATGGGATTGAGAGCTCTGTGCTCCACCTCAGGACAGAAGAAGGTTCATCAGCTGGTGTTTAAGCCCCCCTCAGGTGCCTGGCATGGATTGATGCCCAGCAGCAGCAGTGGCTGTGGTGGGAGAGGCTGCAGCAGTGAGGAGGCTTTTTATCAGGTGTCACCAAGCCCCAGCTGCCAGTGCTGCAGAGCAGGGCCTGGCTTCCCCAAGCTGGTGAGCCCTGGCCTTCCATGCTCCTGCTGCACTCAGCCATTTGTGTCTGTTGCTAACCTGAGGTCCACCCAGTTCAACCCAGCTGGGAGTTCAGGCTGAGAAACCTTCAGCTTGCAGCAGCTCCTTCCAGGTTCCTGTCTCCCCCAGAAGTGGGGAAGCTGGGAGCCTCTGCTCAGAGCCTCTGCTCAGAGGCCAGATCCAGCTCAGCAACAGTGGGAGATGCTTTCCTGAAGGCACTTTCCCTCCCCCCACCTTGGCTTACCAAAAAGTGTCAGCAGCATTGGGTGAAAACTTGGAGCTCTTCTCTGTGTGCATGGAGGAAGGAATCACATCATGCTTGAGCCTGGCAGATTGATCTTCTGGCCTGGAGGTCCTCTCCTGCCTCTCTGCTGGCATCATTTCCATGGTGGCTTTCAAAGCAGTGTCTTGAACAGAGCAATCTGAGCAGCTCCTTAAGGTTGTGGTGGAAAGGCACTGACCACAGCCCAGCCTCCAGGAGGGGCTCTCCCAAGAGACCTTCCACAGGGAGCTGGATGGTACCAGAGGCAGTGAAGCTGAGAGCCCTGGGGGTGCTCAGGCTGGAGAGGAGAAGACTGAGAGGGGATTTAATCAATATTTATCAATGTCTGAGGGCTGGGGGGCAGGAGGGAGGGGACAGGGAGAGGCTCTGCTCACTGCCTGGGACAGGACAAGGGGCAGTGGATGGAAACTGCAGCACAGGAGGCTCCACCTCAGCATGAGGAGGAACTTTTGCACTGTGAGGGTCCCAGAGCCCTGGAGCAGGCTGCCCAGAGAGGTTGTGGAGTCTCCTCCTCTGGAGCCTTCCCAGCCCCACCTGGATGTGTTCCTGTGGGACCTGTGCTGGATTCTGTGCTCCTGCTCTGGCAGGGCTTGGACTTGATGATCTCCAGAGGTCCCTTCCAGCCCCTAACCTGCTGTGAGCTGTGACCTCTCCCCTGGCAGTGTTTGCACAGCCACTGCCTGAGTGGCAGCTCCTTGGTCTGTGCAGGTAACTCTGCTTTGCAAAAGGGTCAGGGTCAAGGAGAGAGGGAGAGAAACACCCTGTGCCACTGCCCTCTCCCCTGTGGGGAGGACTCAGTAGGACCAAGCAGGTGAATTAAATAACTTTTACCTCATGGCCAGACATGGTTGGGAAAAAAACAATCAGAAAGCAGGATGCAAATTTATTCCAAACCTCTTGGGAGCCCTCAGCTCCCTCCCACTTGTGACACAAGCCATGATTTGAACCTGGGGCTCTTGCATCCATGCTGTTGTGCTACCTGTTTCCCCTCTCTGCCATCTGATTTTAGCTGCTGAAGGGATCCTGCAGGAAGGCTGCAGAGAGACTTCTCCTGAGGGGGTCTGGAGCCAGGCCAAGGAGGAAGGGTTTGGAGCTGAGGCAGAGCAGGGTTAGAGTGGAGCTGAGGAAGAAGTCACAGTCTCACAGTCTCACAGAATCACCAAGGTTGGAAGAGACCTCAAAGATCATCAGTCCAAGCTGTCACCACAGACCTCATGGCTAAACCATGGCTCCAAGTGCCACATCCAATCCCCTCCTGAACACCTCCAGGGATGGGGACTCCACCACCTCCCTGGGCAGCACATCCCAATGGCTAACAACTCTCTCTGGGAAGAACTTTCTCCTCACCTCCAGCCTAAACCTCCCCTGGCACAGCTTGAGACTGTGTCCTCTTGTTGTGGTGCTGCTTGCCTGGGAGGAGAGCCCAACCCCCACCTGGCTCCAACCTCCCTGCAGGGAGTTGCAGAGAGCAAGAAGGTCTCCCCTGAGCCTCCTCTTCTCCAGGCTAAGCAACCCCAGCTCCCTCAGCCTCTCCTCACAGGGCTGTGCTCCAGACCCCTCCCCAGCTTTCTTGCCCTTCTCTGGACACCTTCCAGCAGCTCAACCTCCTTCCTAACCTGAGGAGCCCAGAACTGGACACAGGACTCAAGGTGTTGCCTAAGCAGTGCTGAGCACAGGGCACAAGGACTTCCCTGCTCCTGCTGGCCACACTCTTCCTGATGCAGGCCAGGATGCCCTTGGCCTTCCTGGCCCCCTGAGCACACTACTGGCTCATGTTCAGGCAGCTGTCAATCAGCACCCCCAGGTCCCTCTCTGCCTGGCTGCTCTCAGCCACTCTGCCCCCAGCCTGTAGCTCTGCCTGGGGTTGTTGTGGCCAAAGTGCAGCCCCTGGCACTGGACTTGTTGTATGCCATAAAGTTCTTCAGTGTGAGGGTAGTGAGACTCTGGCACAGGCTGCCCAGGGAGGCTGTAGCTGTTCCAGGCCAGGCTGGATGAGGCCTTGGGCAGCTGAATCTGACTGAGAGCTGTCCCTGGGCATGGGGGGTTGGAGCAGATGCCCTCTGAGGTCCCTTCCAACCTAAGCCATGCTGTGATTTTCTGGTGACTTAAGGCCTCTCCCTGCAGTTATTCCTCTGGCAAGGGCAGGGGACTGGGTGATGTCTCCAGTGCCTTCTCAGCCCTCTTTCATGTGACTCTGTTTTAGCTGGCTTTGGTTACAGTTTTCCTGCTCTCCTGCATTTTTAAGAGTCAGGACTGTAGGAGATTGGGAATTTGAGCAGCCTGCTTAGGACTTGGAAGGATCCACTAGGGCCTGGCTGGACCAAATCTGATGATCTTCCTGCAGTTCAGGTCTCTCCTAGCCATAAGACACAGAACCAGTGTGTCTGAGCCACACCAGCACAGGGAGGATGTGAGGCTGCAGGGAGCTGAGGCCTCTGCATGGGAGTCCTGGCAGCAGTGCTGGCCCCACCAGGGTCTGCAGACACAGTGAAACAACAACCTGACAGCAAAGCTCAGCAGTCCCTGGCACTCCTGGAAGGAAGGGATCCTGCCCTGCACCTCCATCCCTGTACAGCCTGCATGGGCTGAGCCCAGCACAGCCTTCCAGTGCTGTGCTCAGGTGAATCCAGTGGGTGCCTGTGGGCTCCATGAGCGAGTCCCTTGTGTAGGAGGAGTCTCTAGCATGAAGCACAGGCCATGCCCACTGCTCTGGCCAGGTCTCCCTTCATTTATTTACCTCTAGGTTACCCTTTGAGCCACCACAGTAAACCCCCCTGCCCAGCAGAGCTAGCTGAAGGGATGAGACCTCACCCTGAGCTGTTGATCTTGTGCTGAGGGACACCAGCTTGAGAAGGCTGGGGGGGCACCTCAGCTGTGCTGGGGGGGCACCTCAGCTCTGCTGGGTGGCACCTCAGCTCTGCTGGGGCCTTTCAGGTCACTGCAGCTGCTGCCAGGACCAGAAGCCACAGCTGCAGGCTGGAGGAGCTACTGGGCAACTGCCCTGCACTGTGTGGGCAGCAAGTGAAGTGCCAAGGGCAGGGGCTGGCAGCTGAGTGCAGGGGATCAGAGCTCCCTGCCCAGCCTGGGGAAGGCTGCAGTGGGAAGCCACTGCTGGCAAGCACAGAGGATGTAGCAGGGCTGCTCCAGACAGCCTGGGCAGGCTCTGAGACAGCCTTGAGGCTTCTGCTGGCACCTGGCAGGGAGGGTGGGTAGGAAGGGAATGCAGACTACTGGGAAGCTGAGGGAGGGCTGGCCCAGTGCTTCTGTGGGTGACACACTGGGTGTTGTGGTAGGGCCCAGACCTGCTCACCTGCCAGAGGCTTTGAGGGCTGCTTATTGCCTTGAGGAGGAGTAAGGTAAGGGTTGGGGTTTTATGCAGGGGAGGAAGCCATCACCCTTCTGGTGCAGTCAGGCTCCCTAAGAGCCAATCCAGGGCACCTCAGCCAGAAGGCTCTCAGGAAAAATCCCTTCCTGTTACCTCCTCAGTGAAGCTGGCCCTGTTGCCTCCACAAGGAGGTGTTTGGCCTGTCTGCTGTGTCCAGGGGCTGCAGTTCCATGGAGGAGCCTTGCCTTGCCTCCTGTCTGCATGGCCCTGCATCCAGCCTTGACCAGTCACCATCCCTGCTCTTTTCTCCACCCAGCAGAAAGTGCTTTCAGCAGGAGAGTGGAAGGCAAAGTGCAAAACAACTTTGAAGAAGCCAACAGCAATTCTCAGAACTCCAGTGGTAAGTGTGGTCCCTGCCTGCTGCTGCTGCTCACCACCTCCCTCCCCACAGCAGGGCTCAGCTGCCAGCAGGCACTGGGCAGATGTTTGGGGAATCTTCTGCAGGCTTGCAGCTGCCCCTCCTGGGGCAGGGTCCTTTCCTCACTCCTCCCTGGGGTTCCTGGCACTCCAAGCCTGCAAGGGAGGTGGTGGGAGGGATCCTGCTCCCAGGGTTTTCCAGTGGGGAGCAGAGATGCAGAGAAAGAGGAGCACAGGGGGAGAGCCAGCAGTACTTTGTGCTTTTGTTTGTGCATCCTGGTGGAGCAGAGCTGTTTGCAGCAGGCAAGGGAAGGTTAAGGACTGGGAACAAAACAGGAGGCTGCACATCACAGGGATGCTCAGCCTGGCAATTGATTTACACCTCTGTGTAAGCAGAGTCCCAGCTGCTTGTGAGCTCACTACCTGAAGGGTCACAGCATGCTTAGAGATGGGACCAAAATCCAGCTGCTAGAAGGAAGGAGGATTTCCTCCACTTCTGGAGCTCACCTGAAGGCCAAGTGGGAGTGACTAACCAACCACTGGCCTAGACACATTGATCTGGTTCAGCACTTGCTCTGGTTCAACTGTTTCTGACCCTAGACACTTTTGATCTGGTTCAGCACTTGCTCTGGTTCAACTGTTTCTGACCCTAGACACTTTTGATCTGGTTCAGCACTTCAGAGTTCTCCTGGGATGTTCTTTGTCCTGCCTCTGTGGCCTGCCTGCCTGCCTGCCAGTGGGCCATGGCCATTCTCTGGTGTTCCCTATGTGGAGCTCAGCAGCTGGAGCCTGGGAATGGGATTTTGGCAGCCTGCTGCAGAGATAAATAACACAGCAGCAGGAGAGGCTGGCTCACTCCATTCCACAGCCACTCAGGAGATGCACAACGTGGTGCTGGCCAGGCCTGGGCTGGAGAGGGAAGGGATTGCTCCCTGGAGCAGGTTACACAGCAGCTGCTGGGGGGGGTGGTGGCTGCCTCTGAAGCAAGCAAAGGGCTTCCTGGAAGGAGCCCTGTTAAAAATGAATGAAGTGGTGTGGGGAAACCCCACAGGTGGGTGAGAGGGCCTGGGGGAAGTGGTCCCTTTGTGTCCTGGGCAGCAATCCTGTACTAACCTGAGCATTCTAACCCCACAATTGCAGCTGCTCACTCGGGGACAGAAAAGCCTAAAGAAAAGAGGTGTAAGCAGAACCCAGCAGGTGAGCTTGTCTCTGTGTTTCAGGCCCTTGTTCTCTTCAGTTCTCTTCCACTTGGTGAGGAGGCCTTAGGGGCTGGCCAGGTGTGTCTGAGGGAGCCCAGCCAGGCTGGTGGACACCACACAGAGCAGCTGAGAGCTGCTGGCCTGACTCGCTGCTCTGACACTTGCCTCTCAGCAGCCCTGCTCCTCCTGGCCTCCCTTCTGTGGGGGGTGTGAGTGGTTTGCCAGAAGGGTTTCAGAGCCTTCAAGTGCAGCTCTTCAAATGCCAAGCTGCCATTTGGGTCCCTGACTCCTCTGGGGCCCTTGGAAAGCAGCAGCCTCGGATTGCTCCTCTTTGCCTCCCACCAAGCCCTGGGTAGCCTGCAGAGGAAGGACAGAGTTCTCCTTCAGATCAGCAGCCCAGGGAGCTGCACTGGCAAACCTCCTGGCTGCAAACCTCTGGTGGAGTTCTGCAGGAGGGGCAATGAACCTGTAGGCTGGGAGGGGCTCCAGGAACCACTGGCAGGAAGCAGACCCAGAGTGGCTGCACTGAACAGTCCAAGAGTTCAGCTCTGTCTGCACTGCTGTGAAGCTCTGCCCCACTGTGCTGTGCCCCATCTCAGCCTCTCCCTGCCATCTCCTCCTGCCACCTCACTTCACACTCATCCATCTGAATCCCTTTCTGTCTGAACTGCAGCATTGGAAGCAGAGAGGTAAAAGCCCACAGGAAAATGCAAACCAAGGCAGACATTCTTACAACTGGAGTGGTGAGCTTGATGGGATTTTGCTCCTCTTAGTTCACTGCAGGAAGTGCTTCTGTCTGCACCCTGTGCACAGCTTGGCTTGGTGGCTTAGTCCAGAGCCTGGCAGGCTGCAGGGGAGGTGCAAGGTACTCACCTAAATGTGGAGCCAGAAAGCCTGAGCTTCTCTGGAGGGGGTTCAGGGGAGTTGGGCTCTGGTTGGAAGCAGCTGA
Source organism: Melanerpes aurifrons (assembly GCA_011125475.1). Taxonomy (NCBI): domain Eukaryota; kingdom Metazoa; phylum Chordata; class Aves; order Piciformes; family Picidae; genus Melanerpes; species Melanerpes aurifrons. The sequence continues at coordinate 1,392,426 of WWNC01000033.1, read as the reverse complement.
CACACTCCTGAAAGCCAGACTGGGCCAGGAGGATGCATAAACATCTTCCCTTTTCCCCCTCCTGCCCCCTCCTTTCTTCCCCAGCCCTTTCCCCCTGCCTTGACTCCATCTTTGCTTGTGCACCAAGCCATTTCTTTTTGCCCTCAGGAGCCAGGATCAGTGTTCTCACTGCCAGCAGCCTGAGCAAGCCTCAGCAGGTCAGGCTGTGACTGGCAGTGGTGGTGAGAGGCCGTGGAGGCTCTGCAGGCATCTGTGTGTTTGGGTGTCCAGGCAGAGCTCTCAGTAGCTCCTTTCAGAGGAGCTGGCACGTCCTCACCTCCCTGTTTCCCTTCTTTGCAGGGCTGTGTTGCATTAGGAGGGACAGACTGTTCAGCTAAGTGTTCACATGTGTGATAAAAACTCTGGGGAGTAATTCTGGCCTTGTTGGCTTCTCCTGTGCTCCAGCCAGCAGCTTGTGCACAGGCAGGGAGGCAGCTGGTGCTAATGTGCTGGAGAATGACAGAAGGATGGGCACATCATCCTCCCCACTCCCATCTGCTGCTTGGCACCACGCTGCTGCTGCTGCAAAGAATAATCCCCAGGTTGGGGAGGTGAATGTAGGTCCCAGCTGAGCAGGGTGGGAGCTGTGGCTTGGCCTCAGTGCCCTGAGCCACCTGCTCTGTGTGGAGCTGAGCTGTGTGCACAGGCTTGGTGGCTGAGGCGGCAGAGCAGCAGGGTTCCAGGCCACCCAGCTGGGGACACTGTGCCCCTTTGCTCTGTCCCCATCCTGAACTGCAGCTGGGAGGGGGGAGGAGGACAAGCAGGTCAAGGTCAGCAAGTGAAGCCACCTGAGATGACTTGGATGCAGTGCTGTGGGGAGTCCTGAGTGGGGACTGCACAACTGGAATGGAGGATGCTGGATTCCAGATGCCTGTGCCCTTGTCTCAGTGAGTTCCTGGTGTCCTTACTGGGTAACCTGGCACCTTACTGCCCAGACCAGCAGCTCCTGTTCTGCATGGTGAGCCCTACCTTGTGCTTGTCTTGCCATCTCCTAGCAGGAGGTCCATCTCCCAGCAGGGCAGGGTGAAGCCACAGAGTGGGTGGAGAAGAACTCTCCTGTCATCCACCTGATGCCTGGGAGAGTGTCCTTCCTCTTCATGGGCAGGAGTCTCCACAGCCCCTTAAACCTGCTCCTGGATGAGGCCTGGAAGTGTTGTGGTGCTTTAAAAAGAAGAATCTGCTGAAATGTGCAGGGGGCTTCCTCTGCTGCCTCTGGGCCACAGGCAGCCAGCACAGGTCTCAGCTCTCCTGCAGCTTCACTGATGAATTAAGCAAGGTCCAGAAAACAAAGACCTGAGCTGATCCTGCAGGCTGGAACTGGCTCCTTGCAGTGCTGTTAACCATCTTGGTGGTGGTCATTGCACTCAGCCTTGACTCAGGGAGAGGGTTCCTGTGGCAAGCAGGAGCTGAAGGCCAGCTTGCAAAAGCTGAGCATGGCAAGGAGACAGCCCCAGAAAGAGGCACATCCAGGTGTGGTGCTCAGTGGTGAGGGTTCTCTGCCCTCCTCTTCCAGCAGGCACAGCTGGGGTCTGCAGGCCTGGCCCTGCAGCAGTGTGGTCTGCAAGCACCCTTGGGCCAAGCACTCAGCTTCTCAGTGCTGAGCAAGAGCTGAAGGGCCAGAAAAGAAAGCTGGCTGCACCATGCAGGTTAGCAAGGAGCCAGCTGAGTGTGGAGCAACCCCTGGGCTCTTCCTCCTCTCTTGCTGGCTCTTTGCAGCCCAGTGACCACAGAGCCCACCTGCCTGGATTGCTGCTGGGAAGATCTGACCTTTAGGCTGGGGTTTTGGTGGGTGAGTGCAGCTCTGATGTGCAGGGCACAATACTTCTTGATTATGTGGGGATCTTCCCAGGGCTGATCAATATCTAATGAGTAGCCTCAAGGGCATGGGGCCAGACTCTGCTCAGTGGTGCCCAGGGACAGGACCAGGGGCAGGGGGCACAAACTGGAACCCAGGAGGTTCCATCTGGACAGGAGGAGAAACTTCTTTGGTGTGAGGCTGCTGGAGGCCTGGAGCAGGCTGCCCAGAGAGGTTGTGGAGTCTCCTTGTGTGGAGAGCTTCCAACCCCTCCTGGGCATTGTGCTCCTGGGCAGGGTGCTGTGGGTGCCCTGCTGGAGCAGGGGCTTGAGCTGGGTGAGCTCCAGAGGTCCCTCCCAGTCCCCACCACGCTGGGGTTCTGTTAGTTCCCAGGCTTTTGGATCTCTCTGTTGTCCCACTTCTGTCTGACTTCAGAAAGCCTCAGGCACAGCACCACCCATCCCTAACCCAGTTCTTTAGTTCTTTAGTTGAGAGCAGCCCTGAAGAAAGAGCCTTGGGGGTGCTGGGTGCTGAGCAGCTCCCCAGGAGCCAGCAGTGCCTCCTGCAGCCCTCAGGCAGCTGTGTGCTGGCTGCAGCCAGAGCAGGGTGGGCAGCAGGGCAGCAGAGGGGATTCTGCCCCTGGGCTCTGCTCTGCTCAGACCTCACCTCCAACCCTGCCTCCAGCTCTGCTGTCCCCAGCAGCAGAAGGACACAGAGCTGCTGGAGGGAGGCCAGAGGAGGCCACAAGGATGCTGCCAGGGCTGGAGCAGCTCTGCTGTGAGCACAGGCTGAGGGAGCTGGGGCTGTGCAGCCTGCAGAGGAGAAGGCTCCAGGGGGACCTCAGAGCTGCTGCCAGGAGCTGAAGGGATCCTGCAGGAAGGCTGCAGAGAGACTTCTCCTGAGGGGGCCTGGAGCCAGGCCAAGGGGGAATGGTTTGGAGCTGAGGCAGAGCAGGGTTAGAGTGGAGCTGAGGAAGAAGTTCCTCGGTATGGAGGGTGGTGAGACTCTGGCACAGGCTGCCCAGGGAGGCTGTGGCTGCCTCCTCCCTGTTCAAAGCCAGGCTGGATGAGGCCTTGAGCACCCTGGGCTAGTGGAAGGTGTCAGCCCCTACAGCAGGGGGTTGGAACTGGATGATCTTTGAGGTCCTTTCCAACCCAACCATTCTGTGATTCTGTGCCTGCTGCTGTTTCCAGCACTTTGTTCCATGGCTCTGTGGCAGAGGTGCAGAAGATGCAGTTCCTCTGCAGTTCCACTGTGATTCCAGCTCCAGCCACTGGAAGCACTGGGGGAGAGCTCTCAGATGTTTCCCTTGCAGCTCTTCTGCATTTGTTTTTCATCAGGCTGTGGGCAGAAGTGTTGAAATGTGGCTCTGTGCTGGTGAGCAGAGAGCTGCCTGGGGGCCTGCTCCCTGCACAGCTGAGCTGGCTGCTGCCTTTCACTGCAGCACCAGCAGCTCAGGCTGCTTGGTCTTCAGACTCCCTGGAAAAAGCTCTCAGCTCATGTTCACTCCTGGCCTCAAACCAGGCTCTGCTGTTTTCTCTGGCTTAGATGTGGCAAAGAGAGTTAACATGGGAATTGGAGTGATTTATTTAACCTAAGCTCAAGGGCTGGTGTCTGCTCTGCCTTGGCTTCTGCAGGCTGCTGCCTTGCTCTGCAGCCTTGTTCACTGGCTGTGTCTAAAGCACTCACAGAAGCCTCTGAGAGCCCTGGGGAAACAGGTCTGAAATGGTAGAACCACCTCTGAGTCTTAGCTCTGTGTGGCTCAGGAGATGGAAGAGGCTTCAGCACCTGCTGGTGCTTTAGGTTTCACAGATTCACAGAATGGTTGGGTTGGAAGGGACCTCAAAGCTCATCCAGTCCCAACCCCCTGCCATGGGCAGGGACACCTCCCACCAGCCCAGCTTGCCCAGGGCCTCCTCCAGCCTGGCCTGGAACTCCTCCAGGGAGGGGGCAGCCACAGCCTCCCTGGGCAGCCTGTGCCAGGCTCTCCCCACTCTCAGGGATTTCTTCCCAATCTCCAGTCTCAGTCTCCCCTCTCCCAGCTTCAATCCATCCCCTCTCATCCTGCCACTCCAAGCCTTTGTGTACAATCCCTGCTCAGCTGGCTTGTCAGTCCCTGCCTGTAAAGGTGTCTGCAGGGAGAACCTGGGCAGGCAGTGAGGTGAGGTGAGGTGGTGGCAGAGAGGGCCATGGCCCACTAGGGGTTGGGTTTTCTGGGCAAGGGTGGCTCTGGGGAGCAGGAGGGGTTCTGGCACCCAGTGCACCACAGACATGGCTCTTCTGGGGAGGAAAGCTCTTTGGTGCTGCCAGGAGATTGAAATGCCCCTGCCTGAGGATGCTGCAGTGCTTGGGGCTCAGGCAGCTTGCAGGAGGCTGTTGGCAGTGCCCTGGGGTGGGTGTTGCAGCTCCAGTGGTCCTGAGTGCTTGCAGTGGATTTTCCTGTGCCTCCACCAAGCAGTCCCTCTGTTGTGGGAGAACTTGGGGAAGGAGTCAGAGTGCTCTGAGCTCAGCTGGCTGCAGTGCAGCCCCTCTCTGCTGGCAGGCAGAACATCTTCAGTGATCTCCTCCTCCTCCTTCCAAGCTTCCCAATCTTCTGTCTCCAAAGAGCTGATCAGCACCAGGGTCCTGGCTCAGCACAGTGTGATGCTGAAGCCTCTGGAGGGAGCACTGCAGCTTCAGAGAGGAGCAGCTCTGAGTGTGGGGTCTGCTGCTCTGCTGGCTGGCAGTGGCAGGAGTGGGAAGCACAGCAGCAGCTGGCATGGCTCCAGAGGAACCTCTGACAAGTGGTGTCCCTTAGGGGTCCAAGCTGGCACCAGTGCTGCTCAGTGGTACAGACAGTGAGGCTGAGGCACTCTCAGCACGTCTGCAGATGACCCCAAGCTGAGTGGGGTGCTTGGTGAGAGTGAAGGAGGGGATGGGAGCTGTGCAGAGGGACTGGAGGGGTGGCCTGAACCCAGGGGGTGTGCTTGGTGAGAGTGAAGGAGGGGATGGGAGCTGTGCAGAGGGACTGGAGGGGTGGCCTGAGCCCAGGGGGTGTGCTTGGTGAGAGTGAAGGAGGGGATGGAAGCTGTGCAGAGGGACTGGAGGGGTGGCCTGAGCCCAGGGGGACTCTTCTCTCTGATAATTGCAACAGAAATCTAAACCATTCTCACCTCTTGTTCATTTTACCACAGCCATTTCCCCACTGAGCTGCCAGTCCACCTTTGTTCCCCTGGTCCTGAAGTTCCTCCTGTGTCTCCCAGCTGCCCAAGTCTTCCTTCTTTTTTCCACAGGCACAGCTACTTAAGTAGGGTATTCCCAAACCTCCTCACTGCAGGCAAAACACAGAGCAGCAGCACAAGCCAGTACAGCAAGCTGCATGAAGCACTGGGTCCTGCTCCTCCAGGTGGAGCTGGCTCCATCACTGCAGAGCAGAGCTGCAGAGTGGTTCACCTCACAGCCTGGAAGGGAAGGAGGAGAGGAACTGGCCTGAAATTGAGCCAGGGGAGGCTCAGGTTGGAGAGGAGGAAAAGGTTTTTTTGCTGCAGGAGTGATCAGGGACTGGCAGAGGCTGCCCAGGGAGTCCCCATGCCTGGAGGTGCTCCAGAAACCTGGGGCCATGGCACCTGGGGCCATGGTTTTAGGTTGGACATCAGAGGAAGTTCTTCACAATGAGGGTGGGGAGGCACTGGCACAGGCTGCCCAGGGAGGTGGTTGAGGTCCCATCCCTGGAGACATTCAAGCTCAGCCTTGCTGTGGCCCTGGGCAGGCTGATCCAGTTGGAGATGCCCCTGCTGCCTGCAGGGGAGCTGGACAGGATGCCCCTGGGGGGTCCCTTCCAGCCTGCTGCACTCTCTGAATGGTGTAGTGGCCAGGGTGGTGTTGGGTTGATGGTTGGACTGGATGATCTTTGGCTTTTCCAACCCAACCAATTCCCTGAGTCTCTGTTTGTCTGGAGCTTCCATGAACCATTCCTGGTCTCTTTCTGTGTTTCTCCTTGCAAGCTTCTTGTAGCCATGTGCTGACTTCTGGGGTTTGCTACCTGAGATGGACCTCTCCCAGCTTGCAGCCAAGTCAGGCTTGTGCTCCCCTGTGGCTGGGTTCCTCCATCCTGGCTGCTGCTGCTGGTGCTTGTTCAGTGGTCCAGGTAGCTGCAGGCTGCTGAGCCACTGTAGCAGCAGACCTTGCCCTCTGTGTGCCAGGCATTGTGTGCAGAGTTGTTCATGTGCCACAGGCTTGCATTTGTCTATTCTGCTCTTAGGAGACAAATTGCCACAGAGGAGGTGGTGGCAGTGATCTGTCCAGAGTCGTAGGAGACATCTGCAGTGCTGATGTGTTTCAGCCCCTCTAGCTTGATCCTGCATCTGTCACCTGAGGCACTCCACTGATGCTGTTTGAACCAGGCAACTGCAGACATTTGCTGCTAGGTGAATCCAGTGGAAGAAAGCACTTTCAACTTCCTTGTCAGGAGAGAACTGAAAGTTCTCTTCCAGCTCAGGAGGGAGCTCTGCACCCAGCTCTTGCCTGGCTCCAGCTCATCCACATTACTCTGGCAGCATAGCTTCCTGCTCTGCTCTCAGCCTTCTGGCTCAGCTCTGATTCCTGGGCTTCTGCCTCTCCAACTCTGCTTACCCAAGCAGCTTTCTGCCACCAAGCCCAGCAGCACTCAGCAGCCTCCAGTCTCACTGCACCTGCTGGCTGTCACAGCCCCACACCCCCCGAGCACCCTGTGGCACTTCTCCATGCCCTGCTGAGCAGCAGGATTCTGCACAACCCAGTGCTCCTTGTCTTGCTCAGGAGAGGCAGCAGAGTCTGGAACTGGGCAGGACTGGATATGAAATGAGCTCAGCCTGCTTTGCTGTCAGGCTTAGCCAGAGCAAGGCTGTGCTTAGAGCAGCCTGCAGTCAGCTAGGTCAGCCTGCAGCCCCCACGCCCTGCTGCAGGAGCTGCCCCTCTGCCCTCCAAGGGCAGCAAAGTGACAGTGTGAGGCCCAGCCCAGGAAGCAGTGATGTGCCCTAAGGCCTGCCCAAGTCACAGCCCAAGGCCCCTGGGCTCAGTGCCAAGGAGCTGCTGTGCCAGGCACAGGAGGGCTGAGGTGAGGCCCCGGCCCTGAGGCACAGCCCCGCTGCTGTACAGACTGAAGCATGCACTTGTGCTGCTGCCCTGCATACTCTGTGTAATTCTTCTGAACTGATCTCTCCCAAACAGAGCCTTACACCTGTGGAGCTTGTGGAATCCAGTTCCAGTTTTATAACAATCTCCTGGAGCACATGCAGTCCCACGCAGGTAAGCTGGGCGCCTCGCCTCGCCTCCAGCTCAGCTTCTGTGCTGCTGCTGCTGCTGCCTCACCTTGCCCCTGGTGTCTGTCAGTCCAGCTTTCTGTGCTCACCCTTTCCAAAGCCCCACTGCTGCCAGCTGCAGAGGCTGGGGCACACAGCAGTGGCTGCAGCAACAGGAGGCTCAGAGGATCCCATAAGCAGCGCTCCTGTCCCTAGGGAGAGAGGAATGGTGCCCTGCCAGCAGCAAGCACACCAGAGTGCCCACACCAGACTGCACACTGCCCTTGCCCACGGGGACCTAGGGCCTGCTCCTGGCATAGCCATCCATGGGGCACTCCTGGAGCAGATCAAATCCCTGCTGCAAGAGGGGCAGTTCTCACTGGAGCAAATGAAGCAAAGCTGCTTGCAGGGCAGCAGAGCCTCAGCCCATGCCTGTTGCTCAGTCTCGTCCTGTGCTTGTGGCTCCTGGAGTTCTCCACTGGACTGAGATGTGTTCTCAGAAGAAGAATTTGATATTTCAGCAGCTGTGTTCCTTCCCCTCTCAGCTCTCTTCAGAAGAACAACCCAAGGAGTTGCTCCACTGCTCTGTTTCCAAGCCACCTATTTTGTTTTCCAGCACAGAAGAGGCAATTTTACCTTTGCAGAGCCCAGGCAGTTCCAAAGGCAGCAGCCAGAGGATTCCAAAGTGTAGACCCAGGATTAGTTTTATCTTCTTTTTTTCCCCCCTCCTCTTAAATGAAGATTGAAGTGATTGAACCCAGCTTTCCAAACCAGTTCACCTTTGCCAGTGTGGCACTTTCAACCCACCACAGCCAGCCCTGTGTTCTCTGGCAGGCAGCTGCTCTCCTGAGACACAGGCTGAGGACTTGTGTTTGCCCTCCCTTCATTGGCAGGCCTGAGTGGCACTAAAGGACACCTGGCTGGAGGAAAAGCCTCTCACAGTGAGTCATAGATTCAGAGAATGGGTTGGGTTGGAAAGGACCTTCAGAATCATCCAGTTCCAAGCCCCTGCCATGGGCAGGGACGCCTCCCACCAGCCCAGCTTGCTCAAGGCCTCATCCAGCCTGGCCTTCAACACCCCCAGGGAGGAAGCAGCCACAGCCTCCCTGGGCAGCCTGTGCCAGAGTCTCCCCAGCCTCACTCTCAACAATTTCTCCTCATCTCCACTCTGAGTCTCCTCTCTCCCAGCTCAAAGCCATTGTTCCTCATCCTGGCACTCCCAGCCCTTGGCCAGAGTCCCTCCCCAGCTCTCCTGGAGCCCTTCAGGTCCTGCAAGGCTGCTCTGAGGTCTCTTTTTCTCTTGTATATAAGGTCTGGTTTCCTCTCCTGGATCATCCCATCCTCTGCTTTCATTCTGCCAGGCAGAACAAAGGGCACACAAAGCCTTCTCTTCTCCAGGCTGAACAGCCCCAACTCTCCCAGCCTGGCCCCACAGGGGAGGGTCTCCAGCCTCTGGTCATCTTGGGGCCTCGGGACCCTCTCCAGCAGTTCTTGTGCTGGGGGCACCAGAACTGGAGGCAGTGCTGCAGGTGGGGTCTCAGCAGAGGAAAGGGGGAGGATCTCCTCCCTCATGCTGCTGGTCTCCCTGCTTTGGATGCATCCCAGTTCTCCCCAGAGCTCCAGCTGCAGTTCCCATCTTGTGGTGCAGTTGTAGCCCTGACGCTGCGGAGTGTCCCTCGAGCTCCCCAGCTGTGCAGCTCTGTGCCTCCAGCCCAGGTCTCCCTGGGCAGTCTCTCTGCAGGCCTGGTGGTTGTCCAGCAGCCACTTCATTGATCACCTTTGCAGTGTGAGGAGACATGTCAGGTGTTGGGTTTGAGGTGGGGGGAGTTTGGGGGATGGTGCTTTCAGCCTGCTTGGTGTGGAGCGATTGGCCCTCGCGAGGCTCTGAGGCGCGGGGAGGCTGCGCCCGGGGCGGTGGCTGCCATCCCTCTGGGGGCTTGGGATCTCTTCCTGGTGCTTGTTGGTGGCAGTCTCTGCTTGCCTCCAGCTGCATCCTGACCATCCTGTTCCTTGCTCCGGTCCCTGGTGCTGAAATGCTGCAATTTGAGTTGTAACTCTTGGTGATAGCAGAGGAGCTGCAAAGGCAGGGCCAAGGCTGAGGTGCCCAGGTGGGGAGTGGCAGTTCCCTGCAAGCTGTGAGCTCTTGAAACTTCCAAGCTAGTGCTGGCTGCAGTCCCTTCTCTCCTCCTTACAAATGAGCCATGGCCTCTGGCCTTGCCCATGTGGGTTACCTTGGACACAGAGCAGGGCTGGAGGGGGCAGGTATTGGTGATCTGACTCGTGTCATGTCAGCAGAGATCCATGCCCAGGTGAATTTCCTCTCCTCAAGCCAGGATTGCCCCTGTTGAACTCTGTTTCCTCATCCCTCCCTGCTCTGTTTGTAAGTCACTGTCTCCTGCTTGGCTGCTTCCTCCAAGCTGTCTCTCTGACAGCAGTCTTATCGAGGTCTTATTTAAGTGCCTTCTGCAGGCCTCACCAAGGCCATCCCCTGCTGTGGCATCCCTGTGCCTGGTGTTTGCCTGGCTGTGCTCCTTCCTCTGGAGCAGCAGCAGCCTTTCCTCCAGGGCTGTGCAGCTGGGGGTGACCATTGTGATGTTTGCTGCTGTGTGCTGAGGGCAAAACAAACTGAGAGGTGGGAAACCTACAGAGAGCTTTGGTGGATGGCTGCTTCTGGGTGTTGAATTTAAGGAGAGCAGCAGTGGAGATGACACAGGGCCTGCAGCTCCTCTGGTCACAGTTTGCTGTCTTTTAGCCTGTCAGAGCCTGGGGATTTCCATGTCCCAGAACCAGCATCAACACAACCTCTCTGAAGTGTGGGGCTGCAGAGACCTTGCAGTAGTCAGCAGAACTGGTGGCACAGGATCCACACACTGGGAACTCTGCATGGTAGGGGTTTGTGTCCATAGCAGAGGTTTGGACTCCTTACTCCCAGAAGGACATTGAGAGGCTGGAGCAGGTCCAGAGAAGGGCAACCAAGCTGGGGAAGGGTCTGGAGCACAGGGCTGGGGAGGAGCAGCTGAGGGAGCTGGGGGTGTTCAGCCTGGAGAAGAGGAGGTTGAGGGAGACCTCATTGCTCTCTACAGCTCCCTGCAGTGAGCTGAGGGTTGGGCTCTTCTCCCTAGTCTCAGGTTATGGAGCAAGAGCAAATGGCTGAAGTTGTGCCAGGGGAGGCTTAGATTGGAGATGTTGAAAGATTTGTTTGCTGCCAGAGTGGTCAGGGACTGGCACAGGCTGCCCAGGGAGGTGATGGAGTCCCCACCCCTGGAGGTGTTCCAGAAACCTGTGGCCATGGCACCTGGGTTGGTGGCCATGGTGGGCTTGGGTTGCTGGTTGGACTTTGCCAGCTGCAGCAAGTCTCTGATTCATGTGCCTGGCTCAAGGAGTGTTTCATTGTGGGGATGCAGAGATGAATGAGGCCACCTGAGCCAAATCCTCCCTCAGTTGATGTGTTCAGGAGTCCAGTTTGGGTTACCATGACTGATGCCAAGGGCTCATCTCTTCCAGCTAAGTGTGGTGCATCCACTCCCACAAGTGACTGAAGATAGGAGCCTGCTGCTGGCCTCCAGGAGCCAAAGCAGGGACATCCTGGCTCTTGAGTCACTCAGAGGGCTGTGCCTGGAGGCTGGGAGGTAATAAGGAGAGATTATAGCTCCATAAAGCAGCTCCACAATGAGAAGCAGCAATTAGCATGTAAATTGAGTGCTGGAAGGCAGAAAGAGAACAGCAGAACACCAGGCAGAGGAATTTGTTCTGTAATTACAGTGTACAATGTGCAGCCTGGGCTCCCTTTGGAGCACTTTGTTCAGGCTGAGCGCTGCCACATAAAGCCCTTCCTACAGTCTGAGCTGCAAAATGAGAGGTGGCTGGGCTGAACCTGGTCTAAGGGATGGGAGGCATGAAGAGAAATGAAAGAGCCATGAGCTGTGCAGCTGACAGGCTGCCTGAGTAGGAAGATGAGGTCGAAGTGCACAAACCTCATTGGTGCCACATGGAATGGCAGCAGATACCTGGGCACAGGGAATCCCCCATGCTGATGAAATGGATAAAGAGCTGGGGAGAGGAAGCACAGAGGGGTTCTTCCCACACCTCAGCCAGGCAAGGAAGGGCCTGAACTCTGAAGAAAGTCAGTAGGCACTGTCCAGCAGTTCCCTTTGCCTGCCCACAGGTGTTTGGAGCTGAGGACGCTGGTGGCGTGAGCCCAGGAGCCCCAGGCAGGTGCTGGGGCAGAGGGGAGGTGCTGGACCTGGGCACTGCCATTCACTGGAGCACCTCCTGCTCCTCACCTCTGCCACACCTGCAAAGCCCTGCCCTGTGCTGCAGCCCTGGGCACACCTGCAGGCAGTCCCTGACTCTGCCTGCTTCTCTCATATCCTGGCTTGCTCTTAGGTACTGATCCAGCCTGTGGGCAGTGCAGTGCCCAGACCTAAAGCTGGCCAGGCTGTGGCTGTCCATCAGCAAGGTTTGTGAGTGCCCCTGCAGTTCATGTGCAGAGCTGTTCTGGTTTGAGTGGACTTGCCTCTTAAGTAGGAGGGCACTGGAGTTTCATCACATCATCTCTAGCTCCTTGCTGGTCTCCCTTCTGCCCCAGGCCATTGCCACACATGAAGGAGAGCAGCTCAGTCCTCTCCTGTTTGTTCTGAGGGGCAGCCCCCAGCGGTGCCCAGCAGCAGCTCAGCCTGGACTGCAGAGCAAAGCTCTGTCTGTGCCTTAATGAGGCATTCCTGTAGTTTCTGCTGGGTGCTTTTCCCTGCATGCAGTGTGCCCAGGCCATAGATACTGCCACCTGAGCTGAGAACCTGGACGCCTTTGTAGTCAGTGGAGATGAAGTCATTGGCTCTGCTGCAAGAGGCATCTGGTTCTGCCTGCAGAATGAATTCCACTCTTGAGGCAGTTTTCCACCACTGAGTGTAAAAGGAGCTCTGAGGCCACTTCTGGAGGTGTGTCTGACAGAGATGTTAGAGAAGGGCCACGAGGATGGGCTGAGGGCTGGAGCTCATCTCCTGTGAGGACAGGCTGAGAGGCTTGGGGTTGTGCAGTCTGGGAGGAGAAGGCTCTGAGGAGACCTTCTTGTGGCCTTCCAGTATCCAAAGGGTAGGAAGGCTGGGAAGGGACTTCTTAGGGTGTCAGAGAGTGATAGGACTGGGGGCCCTGGATCCAAGCTAGAGGAGGGTAGATTCAGATTGGATGTTAGGAAGAAGTTGTTCCCCAGGAGGGTGGTGAGAGCCTGGCACAGGTTGCCCAGGGAGGTGGTGGAAGCCTCATCCCTGAAGATGTTTGCAGCCAGGCTGGAGGTGGCTGTGAGCAACCTGCTGTGGTGTGAGGTGTCCCTGCCCATGGCAGGGGGGTTGGAACTGGCTGAGCCTTGAGGTCCCTTCCAACCCTGACAGTTCTGTGATGCTCTGATATCCAAACTGAGGTGAGCTGAGTCCATGTGTGGTCAGTAAAGGGCCTGTTCAGTCTTCTTTGGTTTTAATTCAATCCTTCTGTTCAGTCTTCTCATCAGCCTCTCCATCCTCATTCATCTCACACCTCTGTTCATTGTGCATTTCCTTGTTGCTTCACAGCCTGTTGCAGAGCAGAGTTTCATAGTGAAGCAAACCAAGAACTAGAAAATTCCCTTGGAGGGTGGGGAGATTCTTGGAGCACAGGAGAGAAGAGAACAGGGATACAATGCAGAATTCACTGCTGCTGCCTGCAAGTGCCTCACAGATCCATCAGGCTGAGCCCAGTGACCTGCACAGCAATGGGAGTATGAACATAAAGACAGTCACAGACTGCATCAGGTTGGAAGGAACCCTCAAAAGTCATCTTGTCCAACTCCCCTGCAGGCAGCAGGGACACCTCCAACAAGAGCAGGCTGCCCAGGGCCACATCAGGTTTGACCTTGAATGTCTGCAGGGACAGGGCCTCAACCACCTCCTCCCTGGGCAGCCTGTGCCAGGCTCTCCCCAGCCTCCCTGTGCCTTCCTGATGTCCAACCTAACTCTGCCCTGCTCCACTTTCAAACCATTGCTTCTTATCCTGTCCCCACAGCCCTTCTGAACAGTCCCTCCCCAGCCTGCCTGTAACCCCCTTCAGATAGTGAAATGAAGCTCTGAGGTCTCCCCTGAGCCTTCTCTACCCTGAGCAGCCCCAACTCTCCCAGCCTGTCATTGTGCTTCAGCCCTGTGGCTGTTTTCATGTCCCTGCTCTGGCCCTGTCCCAGCAGGTCCAAGCCCTCTGGGCAGCTGTATCTTTGCAGCCATAGGAAGGAGCAATCTTTGGTCACAGCCCAGAAGCTTGAGTATTTTCTTACCTGTTTGCAGGCTGAGGCAGCAGTGAGTGACCCCAGAGGGGATTGCTGCTGTCCCTGGAAGCTGTGCATGAAGGCTGCAGTAAATTCTTAGCTACAGAGGAGTTGAGCATAGCTTGAAAGACAAAGTGCTGAACTGTGAAGAACAGGGAGGCCACCAGCAGTGTAGGAAGAGGCAGGGAGGCTGAAGAAGGGTCAAGGTTGGTTACCTTCCTTTGGGTCTGACATGAAGGCAAAGTGCACAGGCCAGGCTGCACAAGGACCTGCAGCTGGTGGGGAGACACTTCTCCAGGTGTGCTGCTGGCTGCAGTGTCACTGCTGCACAGAACAAGCCATTGGCATCTCAGCCAGAGGCTGGGAGGTGGTGGCTTACAAGTCCAAAGCCACTCTGGAGGTTTCTGAGGGTGCTCTGCTGTCTTAATGCAGAGAAGAGGTTGCTGTCACTTAGGGGAGCCAGAAGGAGAGGCTAAGCAGATGGGTCCTGATCCCCTTCTTTGTGCTCTGAGTGTTCTCTTCTTGTGCTTCTAACACCTCCTGTCTCTTAACCCCACAGCTGACAACGAGAACAACATTGCCTCTAGCCAGCCCAGGTCACCTCTAGCTGTTGAAGAGAAGTGGAAACCTCAGCTCCAAAGAAACAACACCAGCAACAGTACGTAGCAGAGCTTCCTTCCCCCAGGCCTGCTGAGCCTCTGGCTGCCAGAGAGGCTGCAGCAGGGATGGGCATTGCCCAAGGGCCTTGGCCTCACTTGATTTCACCCAGAGCTCCTGTGCTGCCCTTCAGAGCTGAACAGAGCTCCCACTATGGCAGCACTCCTGTGCAGAACCCACTGGGAGCCCTGGGGAGGTGGTTGGAAAACCTTGGGAGGAAGATTCATAGATTCAGAGAGCAGTTGGGGTTGAAGGAGCCTTCCAGATCATCCATTCCAACCCCCTGCCATGGGCAGGGACACCTCCCACCAGCCCAGCTTGCTCAAGGCCTCATCCAGCCTGGCCTTCAACACCTCCAGAGAGGGGGCAGCCACAGCCTCCCTGGGCAACCTGTGCCAATGGCTCTCTCCAGATGCATTTGGGAACTCCTGGAAAAGGTTGCTGATCCCAGATCAGACTTCCCAGACTGGGGTTAAAACACCAATCCATGATGAGATATGGGCATGAGTCCCTGTGCTGGCAGGCAGCATCTGGCCTTAGCCCCAGCTTGCCCTGTGAGCTTGCTCCTCATCATGTGGAGAGGACTACCCTGTGGGCAGTCAGTGCCAGAGCTGGGCAGCCTGGGGCATGGGGCAGCCTGGGGGGTGGGTGTAGTGCTGTTGTGTCATGGTGTGGCCAGGGGAGAAATTCAGGTTGCCCAAAAATCAGCCACAGAAAGTGGGGTTGCTGGAGTTCAGAGGGAGCACCTAAAGGGGGGCTACAAGAAAGCTGGGGAGGGACTCTGGCCAAGGGCTGGGAGTGCCAGGACGAGGAACAATGGCTTTGAGCTGGGAGAGGAGGGACTGAGAGTGGAGAGGAGGAAGGAAATTGTTGAGAGTGAGGCTGGGGAGACTCTGGCACAGGCTGCCCAGGGAGGCTGTGGCTGCCCATCCCTGAAGGTGTTCAAGGATGAGGCCTTGAGCAAGCTGGGCTGGTGGGAGGTGTCCCTGCCCATGGCAGGAGGTTGGGACTGGGTGAAGGTCCCTTCCAACTCCAACCATTCTCTGAATCCATAAAGCTTGGTCCTCAGAACTGTTTGAGATGGTGGAGGAGGTTGTGTGCTGTGCTGAAGCATCTCCTCTCAAAATGCCTGTCCCAAAGCAGAGGCTGCAGGCACAGCAATGGGAAGCTGTGCAACCCTCCAGCTGGGCGGGCTGGGTGTGGGCGGTGGACTGTCTGTGTGAATCTAACTTCCTCAGCTTGTTCCTCAGTGAACACCATGGAGAGGCCACTGGTTAGAGGCATCTCTGGCAGCTGTGAAGGCACACAGGGAACAGATGGCATTGCTCTGTCTCAGTCCCCACAGCAGGCAGAGCACACAGATGAGGTCCTTTGCTGCTCTAAGCAACAGCAAGACCTGGAGGTTCCTCTTCCAGAAGCCCTTGAGGGAAGCAATCCAGGGCTGGGGATGCCTCTTGCACCGTCTGGGCTCGTTCCACCTGGCGGGTTTGTGCCGCCGCGGAGCGGTGCTGACAGGCTGCTCTCTGTCCCCCCCTGTGTCCCGCTGCAGCGCCGCCGAGCGGCTCGGTGGGGAACAGCACGATCCCGGAGAAGGAGAGGCAGAACATCGCCGAGAGGCTGCTCCGGGTGATGTGCACCGACCTGGGGGCCCTCAGCGTGGTGAGCGGCAAGGAGTTCATCAAGCTGGCGCAGACGCTGGTGGACAGCGGCGCTCGCTACGGAGCCTTCTCCGTCACCGAGATCCTGGGCAACTTCAACACGCTGGCGCTCAAGCACCTGCCCAGGATGTACAACCAGGTGAAGGTGAAGGTCACCTGCGCCCTGGGCAGCAACGCCTGCCTGGGCATCGGCGTCACCTGCCACTCGCAGAGCGTGGGGCCTGACTCCTGCTACATCCTGACGGCCTACCAGGTGGAGGGCAACCACATCAAGAGCTACGTGCTGGGCATCAAGGGCGTGGAGCTGCGGGAGAGCGGCGACTTCATCCCGCACTGGGTGCAGAACGTGCTCTCGGAGTTTGTCATGTCGGAGATCAGGACGGTCTACGTCACGGACTGCAGGGTCAACGCCTCGGCCTTCTCCAAGGCGGGCATGTGCCTGCGCTGCTCCGCCTGCGCCCTCAACGCCGTGGTGCAGAGCGTGCTCAACAAGAGGACGCTGCAGGCCCGCAACATGCTGGAGGTGATCGAGCTGCTGAACGTCTGCGAGGACCTGGCGGGGTCCACGGGCCTCTCCAAGGAGACCTTCGGCTCCCTGGAGGAGACCTCCCCCCCGCCCTGCTGGAACTCGGTCACCGACTCCCTGCTGCTGGTCCACGAGCGCTACGAGCAGATCTGCGAGTTCTACAGCAGGGCCAAGAAGATGAACCTCATCCAGAACCTGAACAAGCACCTGCTCAGCAACCTGGCGGCCATCCTGGCGCCGGTGAAGCAGGCGGTGATCGAGCTGAGCAACGAGAGCCGGCCCACCCTGCAGCTGGTGCTGCCCACCTACGTCAAGCTGGAGAAGCTCTTCACCTCCAAGGCCAACGACGCCGGCGTGGTCAGCAAGCTCTGCCACCTCTTCTTGGAGGCGCTGAAGGAGAACTTCAAGGTGCACTCGGCGCACAAGGTGGCCATGATCCTGGACCCCCAGCAGAAGCTGCGGCCCGTGCCGCCCTACCAGCACGAGGAGATCATCGGCAAGGTCTGCGAGCTGATCAATGAGGTGAAGGAGTCCTGGGTGGAAGAGACGGAGTTCGAGCCTTCGACCAAGAAGCCTCGGGGGGCAGGGGAGGCCACGGCAGCTCAGGAGGAAGACTGGTTCGGGAAAAACGAAGTCTACGACTACTTGCAGGAACCTCTCTTCCAGGCCACCCCTGACCTCTTCCAGTACTGGTCGTGTGTGACCCAGAAGCACACGAAACTCGCCAAGCTGGCCTTCTGGCTCCTGGCGGTGCCCGCCGTGGGGGCCAGAAGCGAGTGTGTAAATATGTGCGAGCAGGCTCTCTTGATCAAGAGGAGAAGGCTACTCAGCCCGGAAGACATGAACAAACTCATGTTTTTGAAGTCCAACATGCTTTAACTTTAGACTTCTGGGGTTTTTTTTTTGGGATAACAATAATAAAACACCACACAAAAACCCAACACACACACAGACAGACAGAGAGAGAGAGAGAGAGAGAGAAAAAGCAACTTTGCAAACACTGTTCCAAAACAAAGAGAGAGAGAGAGAGAGAGAGAGAGAAAAAAAAGAAAGGATTTTAAGTTCTAAACACTGTGGACCTCATTATGAATGCCCCCCTGGAAACAAACCAAGTGCTTTTTATATATATATATATATATAAAATATAAATATATCTAAAGATTAAGTTGGAAAGGAAAAGCTGAGCACAGGAAAGAGAGAGATAAAGAGAGAGAGAGAGAGAGACAGCCCTCTGCCAGGCCTGTGCTGCTTTCCCGACCTTAGTGTGTGGACTTGACAGACTCTCTGATGTTTTCAAGTGGGCAGACAAATGGGAGGCTGATGTTCTAAAGTCTTCAGGCAGCTGAGATCTAAAAGTGACTTGAAGTTTCTGGGTTTTATTTTGTTTGTTTCTCCCCCCCACCTTTTCCTCTCGTCGTCCCCCCCTCTCCCCGCCCCGGGGGCCGTCTTGCCGTGGATAATCAGAGGACAGCCAACATCCCCCCCACCCCAGTTCTGCGCTGGACTTTGCTCCTTTGGCTTCACTCTGCACCTTGAGGGCGTTTGTCTGCAGCCTTCTCGCCACACCAGCAGGGCAGCTGTGGTTTTAGCAGCAGCAGCAGCTGGAGGAATTAGGAAGGGAGACCTTAAGGCTGTGTTTTTAGTCCATTTTTAGCATCTGAGACCCCAAGAGCTCTTCCTCTGCGTCCGCTCCCAGGCCGGAGCTGCCCCTGTTAGCCAGTGCTGGTCAGTCAGGTTTCAAGCCCGGAGCAGTGGTTCCTGGCAGAAAGTGTCTGACACTGGTTACATTTCTTGGGCTTGTTGTTGGGTGTTTATTTTTTACAGCACAGCTTCCTCCCTGAATTCCCAGTGCAAATTCTCTCCTCTGTCCATCAGAGCTTCTCCAACTTCTAGAGCAGCCCATTGGTGATTAAACACCAACCTCCAACCTCACAGGAACCACAGCAGCTAGAAACCAGCAAGAGCAAGCAAGTGGTGGCAGCTGAGACGTCTGTGAGCCCCCACTGAGCTCGCTGGGGTCTGCCAGCTGCCACTGAGAGCCCTTGCAGCCCAAATTTAGTTGCCAGGAGTTCCTCAGTGCCCTCAAACTAAGCCAAGGCCAAACCAAGGTGTGTGATCTTTCAGGGGAACAAAGATCATCAGCTGTGGCAAACTGGGGTTTGAAGGAAGCTTAGGGAAGTGCTCAAAGATCCCTCTGAATGTAAGTGCCCCTGACTGAGTGCAGAGAACCTCTTCCCATTTGCTGTGCAACGGTTTCCTCTGGTAGCACGAATGTCTGATACCTGCAGTGCATTACACTACTTGTGTTGCTGAACCTTCTGCCTAGGAAGGCCGTGGGCCCTTCAAGGTTCACACTGAATGCAACTAGAGATCCTCACAACCCAAACCCACCTCAGTCCCTCTGCTGGCCACCACGGCCGGTGCTCCGCTGCTTCTGCTGCCACTAGGCACAGAGCTGGCTGCTGGAGCAGGGTTTGGTGCCTCTTGGACAATCCCCAGCTTCTGGGGCCAAGCTGTTCAGTTCTCATCACTGGGACTTGCATCCCAGAGGCAAGTGGAAGCAGATTCTTCCTTTGGAAGCTGTCTGTCCTGCTTGCAGGAGTGTGCTCTGGGGCTGTGGTCACAGGGGCAGCAGAGCTCAGCAGGATGGAGTCGCTCAGCTGCAAGCAGGCAGCTGAAGCCCTTGGAGGGCACAGGGGTGTGCTCTGCTGTGGCAGTGCAGTGAGAACCTGGGGGCCCTCTTTGCACTGCTGCTGTTGAGCAGGTGTTAAACCAAGGTCCCACCTGCCTGTCTCTGTTGGAAGTTGCAAGTCCCAGGACATGAGAAGTGGCAAACCCAGTCCCTCAGGCTTTGTGTGCAGATGTCTGGAGCGTGAGAGGCACTGACTGGCAGCTTCCCTGCAGGGGGCTCAGGGCAGCAGTTTGCTGGCTGGAAAGAGCAAGCCCTGAAGTCCATGAGAAGAGGAGCTGGTTGGGCAGCCTCCTTCTCCGGTGACTTGGAGGAAGAAGCCACAGCTTTTCCTGAGTCTTAGACATGGTCACAGGGTGGTGAGCTCAGAGGAGCTGTTGGGGCTGTGCCTCCTCACAGGCTGACTTCTGTCTGGTACTCTCTGCTCCATTAAAAGGAGAGAAACACATCTGGAGTGCCTGAATGCCACAGCTTTGCTCCTCTTTCTCCTTCCCCCTTTAAGACCTGGGTTGGGGTTCTAGGGAGCAAAGATACTTTACCAGGGTCTGTATTTGGGCAGCCCTTAGTTTGCCAGGTTCCTCCAACCCAAACTCCTCTGTTGGCTTAGGATGAGGAAGGAGCACTGCCCATCTTCTGTGTGATACCCAAGAGGAGAGGGTCTCCTGGTTTGGCCAGAGATGTGACAATCCTCTGGCAGGTCCTGCTGGGAATTTGCCTTCTGCTTGTTTGTTTCCTTTACTCACACCTGAGAAATGTGCTGTGTCCCCTCCAGGCATCCATTTCTTTCTGCTTACTCTCTGCCTGACCTCGCAGACTTCAATTTCTGACTTCACAGTTTGCTCTGGCAGGGCTGATGGTCTTCAGGTGGGGAGCAGGCACCAACAGGAGATTAACTGTAAAGAAGGAAGGACCTTCCAGTCCTGCCTGAAGATCCTTGCTACTAGAAAATTGGGGGAGTGGGATCCAAAGGTGGAGCTCTTTGTTCTTTCTGTGTGAGTAGGGCAGCCAGAGGGTCAGTGGAGAACATGGAGCCCAGATCTGTGTCCTCAGTCTGTGTCTTCTCCTCATGTCTCCAGCAGTAGCTGTGTTCTGGCTTGCAAGATGGGCGCAGTGTCTTGTATCTGGGTGGGTTTCAGGTGGAAGGAAACTGCTTTCTGTCAAAGCTCTGGGACTGTCCTCAGAACACTGGTTTGGTTGCATTGGAACTGGTGAGTCTGGGCAAGCTGACTCTGCTCTCAGGCTTGTCCAGTTCCATTCTTTGCTCACTGCTGCTTAAAATGCTTTGGGATGAACTGGTTTGAGTGTCCACACGAACCACCTGCACTGGTTTAACTCTGCTTGCTGGGTGTTCTCCTGCTGATCAGAGAATATGTCCAGCAGCAGCTCAGGGACTCCTGATCCCCATGTGAAGTTGTGGCAGATGCTCTCCAAGCTTGGGAATGGCTGAGAAGGGAGGAGAGACACTGCTGAGAGCAGCCTGAGCTCTTGAGTGCTGGTGTCTGGGCTCAGGCAGCCTTCAGTGAGGTGCCTCAGGGGGAGTGGTGTGTGTTTCTCCAGCTGCTGGCAATACCCTGGGATGTTCAGCAGGAGAGGACATCACTGTAAATCCATACTGGTGGAGGAGTCTGCTCAGCCCTGCCCTGCCTGAGGGACCACTTCCACCTCCTGGCTCCTGCAGGAGACGAGGCAGGACATAGGGCAGCACAGGAGCAGGGTGTCTGAGGCAGTGCTGGGTGCGTTTCCACCAGGTTAGTGCTGAATCCAAGGGCAGCCAGAGAGTCAGGGAAGGGCTGGAAGTGCTGCTTGGTGCTGCAGAGGGACTTGGGTCTCTGATGGCATCACTCTGGCCAGAGGAGGTGGAGAGGAGCTCGGTGAGCACTCAGGGAGAGCACACACAGGAAGGGACAAGCTCCCTAAGGAATAGTTAGGAGAAATGGGATGAAAATGAACAAAAAGACACTATAGGCAGCTTCTGGGAAACCTCAGGGTGGAGAAATCTTCATCTGTTACAGGAGTGGGGTTTTGAACCCTGTTGTGTGCAGAAGGCTCCCAGCTCCCTGGAGCACACTCAGTAGGCTTAGCACAGGGCTGCTTTGGGCCTTGCCAGAGGAAAGGGGCTGGATGTGGAGGTGGGAAATGCCAGTCCTGTCCAGGAGGTCCAGGAGGGTTCACAGAGCATCTTCCTCCACGTTACCCTGCTCCCCACCAGCCCCAAAGCCTCCTCCAGTGTGGGCACTAAGCAGGTGTGACAAAAGAGGGAGGTGGCTGGTGGGACAGAGGGGCAGACACCAGCTGAGGAGCAAAGATCAGCCCTGGCACTGCCAGGAGGCGAAAGGACTGGGGTGGGGAGAGAACATTAAATGTGTTGCTGCTTCTGCTGTGCATGTCTTGTGCTACACCATGGTCTTGAATCCGTGGGATCCGTTGGGCATGCCCAGGAACGTCAGCTGAGACGCCGTGTCCTGTCTCAGATACTCCTGAGGATGTAGCTCCATAGCAATAAGAACTCCCTCCCACAGCCTGTGGGACCTGTCCCTGTCCCTGTCCCTGTGCCATCATCTTCCTGGGGCTTTGGAAGCGTTGCTGAACCAAACAAGAGATGGCAGCGAGGTGACCCCAGGCGCAGCTCCCGGCTGGGGGCCACCTCGCTGCTGCTGTGCTGTAGTTTGCTTTTGCTAGGCCAGAAATGGTGAACCAATGAGAGAGTGGTGCCCTGGGCTTGGTGTGGGTAGTGAATGTCTGGGGGGGGCTGTTTCAGTTGGGGGTTGTTTGGCTGCTCACGTGGGGGTTGTCCTCCTCCTGTTGGAGGCCTTTGCTTTAGGGCCGGAGGGAAGAGCTTTGCTCGCGTTGGCCTCGGTGTGCCCAGGGCGACCCTTCAGGGTTGTGTGGTCTGTAGGCAGCTGAGTCAGGATTGGTGAGAGGAGCTGCTGCAGGTGGATGGCTTAGTGGTGCCCAACACCAACCACTGCTGAAGGAGTTCCTCCCTCCCGTGGCTCTGGAGGTGTCCTGGTAGCCGAGTGAGCAGCGCAGCCTTACCGAGAGGAATGTTGGCCCCTGGAGGTGATGAGCAGAGGCAGGTCAGAGCCTTGCTTCTTACAACCAAAGTTCCTTACAAAGACACTTCCAGCCTCAGCAGCCCTGAGGGCTCCTTTTGGGTCTCCTGGGGGTTCTCATGGCGGTCTCTGTGGTGGGGGGGGGGGGTGGGATGGGAGGGGTGGGCCGGGAGGTGGGCCAGGGGGTGGGAGAAGGGCTTTATTTTCCTCTTGCTGTCTGTGGAGAGGAGCTTTCTGCCTGGGGAAGGAGGCCTGCTCTGCAAGGAGCAGCAGTCATAGGAGCTGTTTTCCATGGTCCCATTCAACTCACAGGGACTCCAGACCTTTGGGCTTGAGTTACTTACAAAGGAAAACTGATACCAGCTGCACCAAAACATTGGTGGCAGGCACCTGGCCACGGCTGCCAGAGCAGGAGGAACTCACCAGGCCCACACCATGGCTGGGCAGTGCCATGACTCTGCTCCATGCCGTGGTTATGCAGTGCCATGTCTCTGCTCCATACCATGGTTAGGCAGTGCCATGACTCTGCTCCTTGCCGTGGTTATGCAGTGCTATGACTGCTCCACACTGTGACTAGGCAGTGCCATGACTCTGCTCCACACCATGGTTAGGCAGTGCCATGACTCTGCTCCACACCACGGTTAGGCAGTGCCATGACTCTGCTCCTTGCCGTGGTTATGCAGTGTTATGACTGCTCCACACTGTGACTAGGCAGTGCCATGACTGCTCCACGCCATGGCTAGGCAGTGCCATGACTCTGCTCCACACCATGGTTAGGCAGCACCATGACTACTCCACACCACGGTTAGGCAGTGCCATGACCCTGCTCCACACCACGGTTAGGCAGTGCCATGACTCTGCTCCACGCCACGGTTAGGCAGTGCCATGACTCTGCTCCATGCCATGGTTAGGCAGCACCATGACTACTCCACACCACGGTTAGGCAGTGCCATGACCCTGCTCCACACCACGGTTAGGCAGGGCCATGACTCTGCTCCACACCACGGTTAGGCAGTGCCATGACTCTGCTCCATGCCATGGTTAGGCAGCGTGATGCCAGCCAAGCAAGCAACCCACCAGGAGATGCTTGTTTGCAGGCAGCCTGACAAGAGAAGCTGTTCCTGGCCCTCGCCCTCCTCCGGGGAGCCGAATCCTCCTTGTCCCATCGAGCAAAGCAAGGAACCTTCTCCTCGCCCTCCTCCCACCCCACCTCAGCACCTCCTCCGCCTTCCCTTCCTCCCTGTAGACTCAGACAGTTGTAGGCAATAGCACAGACACGCCCGGGTGTGTCTCCTACCTGCGAGTGCAAGAATCTCATCCTCACGCCATCCTGCAAGGAAAACAACAAAACACACACAAAGAAAAGAGAAAAAAAAAACACAAAAAGGCAAAGACAAAAGAACACAAAGAAAGAAAACACAAAGAAAAGACAAAAACCCACAAAAAATAACTAAACAAGAAATAAGACAAAATATGAAACGAGAAAAAGAAATAACAAGGAAGAAAAAATAAGAAGAAAAATAGGAGTGAAGAAAAAAGAAGAAAGAAGAAAAAATAAATAAGAAATATAAGAAAAAATAAGAAGTAGAAATAAAAATAAATTAAAAAAAGAGAAAAATAAGAAGAAAAACTGAAAAATTAAGAAATGAGAAAAAGAATAAATAGAAAAGAAAAAATACAACAAAATAAGGAGACAAAACCCCAAAAAAAATCAGAAAGCAAACCCCCCAAAAAATTAGAAAATGAAAAAATGGAGAACAAAAAATAAGAAAAGTAGAATTTGAAAACAAAAAAAGGTAAAAATAAGGAAAATCAAAACCAAACAACAGCAAAAAATAAGGATAAAAAAATAAACCTAAGAAAACAATCAACATCAGAAAGAAAAAATGAAAACAAAAAATCGAAATAAAAGAAAAATAAGAAAGCAAAAAACTGAAAATGAGAAAGCCAAAAATGTGGAAAAAGAAAATAGAACCCAAAAAAAAAAAGGAAAATAAAAAATAGAAATAAAAGAAAAATAAGAAAGCAAAAATGAAAATGAGAAAACCAAAAATGTGGGAAAAAAGGAAACAGAAATAAAAAATAGAAATAAAAGAAAAATAAGAAAGCAAAAACTGAAAATGAGAAAGCCAAAAATGTGAAAAAAGGAAATAGAACCAAAAAAAAAGGAAAACTAAAAAATAATAAAACAAAAATAAGAAAGCAAAAACGGAAAATGGGAAAACCAAAAATGTGGAAAAAATGAAATAGAACCCCCAAAAGGAAGGAAAATAATAACAACCAAAAAGAGAAAAAATAGGGAAAAAAGAGGAAAAAGAACCCACAAAAAATAGATAAAAAATAAAAATAGCCCAAAAAAGAAAATAAAAAATAGCCCGAAAAAAGAAAATGAAAGATAGAAAAAAAAATTTAAAATAGAAAAAAAAGAAAATTAAAAATAGAAAAATATTTTTAAAATAGCAAAAAAAGCAAAAAAAAATTAAAAAATAGGGAAAAAAAGCCAAAATAAATTAAAAATAGCCAAAAATATTAGAAAAAATTCTAAAAATAGCAAAAAAAAAGAAAATTAAAAATAGAAACAAATAGAAAAAAATAATTTTAAAATAGCAAAAAAAAGCTTAAAAAAATTAAAAAATAGGAAAAAAATTTAAAATAGCCCAAAAAAAAGAAAATTTAAAAAATAGGAAAAAAATTTAAAATAGAAAAAAATAATTAAAAAATAGCCAAAAAAAGAAAAAAAAAAGAAAATTTAGGAAAAAAAATTTAAAATAGCAAAAAAAAAGAAAATTTAAAAAATAGAAAAAAAATTAAAAAATAGAAAAAAATAATTTAAAAATAGCAAAAAAAAGCCCAAAAAAAAGGTTAAAAAAATAGGAAAAAAAATTTAAAATAGCCAAAAAAAATTAAAAAATAGAAAAAAAATTAAAAATAGAAAAAAATAAATTAAAAATAGCAAAAAAAAGCAAAAAAAAAAGTTAAAAAATAGGAAAAAAATTTAAAATAGCAAAAAAAAATTAAAAATAGGAAAAAAAAACCTAAAAAATAGAAAAATATTTAAAACTAGAAAAAAAAAATTAAAAATAAAAAATCAGAAAAACGACAAAAACCCCAAAAAAATTTCAAAAAATAACAAAAAAAACTCAAATAGACAAAAAAAAAAAAGGTTAAAAAATAATTAAAAAAAAAAATATCTTTTTTAGGCCAGAGTTTTTCTACAGGTATTAATGAATATTTTTCTTAATCCTCCTCTGAGTTTTATGTGTTTCATATTTCTTAATACCGGTAGCATTAATTTATACTTTTGTAGCGACACTATTTTTCTACGGCGCCACCGCTGGCTTTTCGTCGTCCTGGCAGCAGGGGGGGAGCCGTGCGGGCAGCTGGCCCCGCGCTGCGCCACCGACTGTACCGAGAAACACAAAAGCTTCACCCGAGCTCGCAGCTTGCTGTGTTCGTAGGAACGGGGGGGGAGGGGGGGAGGAAATAAAGAGATGATAAAAGAATAAAAATCAAACAAACAAAAAAGAGTAAAAAAATATAAATCGACAACACCGCAAAACAGAAGGAAAAAAGAGAGAAAGCAAAAAGCCTGCCCCGAAAGCCTGGCTGGAAGCGGTGGTGTGGATGGAGTGGCTCAGTGGAGAGCAATACTGCAGGGGGTTGCGTTGCCGGTGCGGCTTTTGGCTGTTGTGTTGCCTGGGGTTCTTAAGGGGGTGGGGGTAGGCTGGTTGGGGGTTTGTTAGGTTGGGTTATGCGTTGCTTGGGGTTCTTTTTGGGGGTGGGGTTTGGTTGGTTGGGGGTTTGTTAGGTTGGGTTATGCGTTGCTTGGGGTTCTTTTTGGGGGGCTGGGTTTTGGTTGGGGGTTTGTTAGGTTGGCTTTTGCATTGCTTGGGGTTCTTTTTGGGGGGCTGGGTTTTGGTTGGTTGGGGGTTTGTTAGGTTGGCTTTTGCATTGCTTGGGGTTCTCTTTGGGGGGGTGGGTTTTGGTTGGGGGTTTGTTAGGTTGGCTTTTGCATTGCTTGGGGTTCTCTTTGGGGGGGTGGTTGCTTGGTTGGGGGTTTGTTAGGTTGGCTTTTGCATTGCTTGGGATTGTTTGGGGGGGGGCTGGGTTTTGGTTGGTTAGGGTTTTGTTAGGTTGGCTTTTGCATTGCTTGGGGGTTTTTATTGGGAGGGTGGGTTCGGGTTACTTTTGGGGAGTTTGGTTAGGTTTTTGTTAGGTTGGCTTTTGCATTGCTTGGGGTTCTCCTTGGGGGGGGGTGGGTTTTGGTTGGTTGGAGTTTTGTTAGGTTGGCTTTTGCATTGCTTGGGGTTGTTTTTGGGGGGGTGGGCTTTGGTTGGTTGCTTTGGGGTTTTTTTGGTTGGTTGGGTTTTGGTTAGGTTGGCTTTTGCATTCCTTGGGGGTTTTTGGGGGTGGGGGTGGGTTTGTTTGGTTGCTTTGGGGGTTTTTTTGGTTGGTTGGGTTTTGGTTAGTTTGGTTTTTGCATTGCTTGGGGTTCCTATTGGGGGGGGGTTGGTTGCTTTTGGGGGTTTGTTTGGTTAGGTTTTTCCTAGGTTGGCTTTTGCATTGCTTGGGGTTTTTATTGGGGGTGTTTGTTTGGTTGCTTTTGGAGCAGTTTGGTTGGTTAGGTTATTAGTTTGGTTTTTGCATTGCTTGGGGTTGTTTTTGGGGGGGGTGGGTTTGGTTGCTTTTAGGGAGTTTTGGTTAGGTTTTTGTTAGGTTGGGTTTTGTATTGCTTAGGGTTTTTTGGGGGGAGGGGAGTGGATTTGTTTGGTTCCTTTTGGGGTTTTTTGGTTGGGTTTTGGTTAGTTTGGTTTCTGCATTGCTTGGGGTCTTATTGGGGGGGTGGGTTTTGTTTGGTTCCTTTTGGGGTTTTTTGGTTGGGTTTTGGTTCGGTTGATTTTTTGCATTGGTTGGGGTTCTTTTTTGAGTGGGGGTGGGGTTTGGTTGCTTTTGGGGGGGATTTGGTTGGTTGAGTTTTTGGTTTTTACATTGCTTGGGGTTTTTTTTTGGGGGTTGGTTTTTGTTTGGTTGCTTTTGGGGGGGTTGGTTGGGTTTTGGTTAGTTTGGTTCTTGCATTGCTTGGGGTTTTTATTGGGGGGGGTGTTTTTTGTTTGGTTGCTTTTGGGGGGTTTGGTTGGGTTTTGGTTAGTTTGGTTCTTGCATTGGTTGGGGTTTTTTTGGGGGATGGTTTTTGTTTGGTTGTTTTTGGGGGTTTGATTGGTTGGGTTTTGGTTAGCTTGGTTTCTGCATTGCTTGGGGGTTTTTTTTTGGGGGGGAGTGGTTTTGTTTGGTTGGTTTGGGGCATTTTTGGTCGGTTGGTTGGGTTTGGGCTTAGGGTTCTGGTGGTGGTTGTTGATGTGAGCTAAGAAAGGCTCAAGGCTGACTCCAGGCCCTCTTGAGCTTCGGGTTTACGTTGGAGGAGTTCAGGTTTGGTCGTTGGGGTTGGGGGAGTTTGGATGGGGGTTTGGGTTGGGTTGGGTTAAGAGGGTTTTGATGTTCTTTTGGGGGGGGCTGGGGTCGCTTTTGTTGTTTCTGGTTTGGGTTTGGGGTTTGGGGTTTGAGTTTAGTGTTAGGGTTTTGTTTGGGGGTTACTTTTGTTCTTTTTGGGGGGGGGCTTTGTGTTTGATTTTATTTAGTGGTGGGGTTTTTGTTGGGAATTTCTTGGGGGGGTCATTGGGGGTTTTGTTTCTGGTTTGGTTTTGTTTGGGGTTTTTTGTTCTTTGGTTTGGTTTTATTTGGGGTTTTTTGGGTTTGGTTTGGGGTTTTTTGTTCTTTGCTTCTTTTCTTTTTACTTTCCTTTTTTGGTTGGGTTTTTGTTGTTTTGGTTCAGTTTGGGTTAGGGCTTTTTGGTTTGGGTCTTTTGGGGCTTGGGGGCTTTTGTTTGGCTTTGTTTGGTTTGGGGTTTTTTGCTCTTTGGGGTTTGTGTGTTTAGTTTGGGGGCTCCTGTTTGCTTTTTGTTAGGTCTTGGGTCGGTTTGGTCGGGTTTGGGGTTTTTTGTTCGGGGGGTTGTGTTTAGTTTGGGGAGTGGTGTTTGCTTTTTCATTAGGTTTTGGGTTGGGTTTGTTTGGGGTTTTGTGTCATTTGGGGGGGTTGTGCCTAGTTTGGGGCTTCTTGTTTGCTTTTTGTTAGGTTTTGGGTTGGTTTGGTTGGGGTTTGTTGTTGTTTGGGGTTTATGTGTTTAGTTTGGGGAGTTTTGTTTGCTTTTTCTTAGGTCTTGGGTTGGTTTGGTTGAGTTGGTTTGGGGTTTATGTGTCTAGTTTGGGGCTTCTTGTTTGCTTTTTGTTAGGTTTTGGGTTGGGTTTGATTGGGGTTTTTTGTTGTTTGAGGGTTTTGTGTTTAGTTTGGGGAGTTTTGTTTGTGTTAGGTTTTGGGTCTGTTTGGTTGGGTTTGCTTGGGGCTTTTTGTCCTTTAATTTGGTTTTGTTGGGGTTTATTTTGCTGTTGTTTGGGTGTTGGATTTGTTTTCCCTTTCTATGGCTTTGATTGCTGTTGGGTTTGGTTGCTGGTTGTTTTGGTTGTTGTTGGGTTTAGTTGCTGGTTGGTTTGGTTGCTGGTTTTGGTTGCTGGTTGTTTTGATTGCTGTTTGTTTTGGTTGTTGGGTTTGGTTGTTGTTGGTTTTGATTGCTGGTTGGTTTTATTGCTGTTTGTTTTGATTGCTGGTTGTTTTGGTCGCTGTTGGGTTTGGTTGCTGGTTGTTTTGATTGCTGTTTGGTTTGGTTGCTGGTTGTTTTGATTGTTGGGTTTGGCTGCTGTTGGGTTTGGTTGTTGTTGGTTTGGGTTGCTGGTTGTTTTTATTGCTGTTTGTTTTGATTGCTGGTTGTTTGGGTTGTTGTTGGTTTTGGTTGCTGTTGGTTTTTGTTGCTGGTTGTTTGGGTTGCTGGTTTTGGTTGCTGGTTGTTCTGATTGCTATTTGTTTTGGTTGCTGGTTGCTTTGGTTGTTGGGTTGGTTGCTGTTGGTTTTGGTTTCTGGCTATTTTGGTTGCTGATGGTTTGGTTGCTGTTTGGTTTAGTCGCTGTTGGTTTTGGTTGCTGTTTGGTTGCTGGTTGTTTTGGTTGCTGGTTGTTTTGGTTGCTGTTTGGTTTAGTCGCTGTTCGTTTTGGTTGCTGTTTGGTTGCTGGTTGTTTTGGTTGCTGTTTGGTTTGGTCACTGATTTGGTCGCTGTTTGGTTTGGTCGATGTTTGGTTTGGTTGCTGATGGTTTGGTTGCTGTTGGGTTTGGTTGATCTTTGGTTTGTTGTTTGGTTTGGTCACTGTTTGGTCGCTGTTTGGTTGCTGGTTGGTTTGGTCGCTGTTTGGTTTGGTTGCTGTTTGGTTTGGTTGCTGTTGGGTTTGGTTGATCTTTGGTTTGGTTGATCTTTGGTTTGTTGTTTGGTTTGGTCACTGTTTGGTCACTGTTTGGTTGCTGTTTGGTTTGGTCGCTGTTTGGTTTGGTTGCTGTTTGGTTTGGTCGCTGTTTGGTTTGGTTGCTGATGGCTTGGTTGTGTTGGGTTTGGTCGCTGTTTGTTTTGGTTGCTGTTTGGTTTGGTTGCTGATTGGTTTGGTCGCTGTTTGTTTTGGTTGCTGTTTGGTTTGGTCACTGGTTTGGTTGCTGATGGCTTGGTTGTGTTGGGTTTGGTCGCTGTTTGTTTTGGTTGCTGTTTGGTTTGGTTGCTGTTTGGTTTGGTTGCTGTTGGGTTTGGTTGATCTTTGGTTTGTTGTTTGGTTTGGTCACTGTTTGGTCACTGGTTGCTGTTTGGTTTGGTCGCTGTTTGGTTTGGTTGCTGTTTGGTTTGGTTGCTGTTGGGTTTGGTTGATCTTTGGTTTGTTGTTTGGTTTGGTCACTGTTTGGTCACTGTTTGGTTGCTGTTTGGTTTGGTCGCTGTTTGGTTTGGTTGCTGATTGGTTTGGTCGCTGTTTGTCTTGGTTGCTGTTTGGTTTGGTCACTGGTTTGGTTGCTGATGGCTTGGTTGTGTTGGGTTTGGTCGCTGTTTGTTTTGGTCGCTGTTTGGTTTGGTTGCTGATTGGTTTGTTCACTGTTTGGTTTGGTTGCTGATGGTTTGGTCGCTGTTGGGTTTGGTTGTGTTGGGTTTGGTCGCTGTTTGTTTTGGTTGCTGTTTGGTTTGGTTGCTGATTGGTTTGTTCACTGTTTGGTTTGGTTGCTGATGGTTTGGTCGCTGTTGGGCTTGGTTGTGTTGGGTTTGGTCGCTGTTTGATTTGGTCGCTGGTTGGTTTGGTTGCTGTTGGTTTTGTTCACTGTTTGGTTTGGTTGCTGATGGTTTGGTCGCTGTTGGGCTTGGTTGTGTTGGGTTTGGTCGCTGTTCGTTTGGGTCGCTGGTTTTTACCCTTCCTGCTAAGTCAGCGCTGGTTGACGCTTCGAGGGCTGAGGTCAGATGCAAAGGGTTATTAAAGAGGGAAATAAAGAGCTAACTAAAGAAAAGAAGAGAATAAACCACCTTTTGTGTTGTTGTTTTGAATAAAGCCAAGCACTAATCGCAGCTCTTCTCAGTGTTGCTGGTTTGGGGTTTGTTTTTCTGTTTGACCAAGTCTGTTGCTGTCTGAATGGGAAATATTCCACGGGAGAGGAGGAATAGTTCCACTGAAGCCTCCAAAGCAGCCCAGCAGCCCCAGAGCTCTGGCCCTTGGAGATCTCTTAGAGTTGTGTTTCTGCAACGTCCTTTTCCGAGTTGCTGCCAAGGCAGAAGACAAAACTGTGCCTGCAAGGCCGCATCTGTTGCTGGAGGGTTCTCATGTCAGTGTTGTATTTATGGTTTTCCAATAAAACAACCTTTAGAAAAAAAAAAAAAAAGAGGAAAAAAAAAACCCACAAGCACCAAGTGTCTGAAGTGTTCTGTTCCTCGAGCCAGGGGAGGGGGCAGCGGCCAGGGCCGGCTGGCAGCTTGTGCGGAGGGAAACGCGGCACAGGGAGGGGATTCTGCCCCTCTGCTCCGCTCTGCTCAGCCCCCACCTGCAGCACTGCCTCCAGCTCTGGGGCCCCCAGCACAAGAAGGACCTGGAGCTGCTGGAGAGGCTCCAGAGGAGGCCACAGAGATGAGCAGAGGCTGCAGACCCTCCCCTGTGGGGCCAGGCTGGGAGAGCTGGGGCTGTGCAGCCTGGAGAAGAGAAGGCTCCAGGCAGACCTCAGAGCAGCCTGCCAGGACCTGAAGGGCTCCAGGAGAGCTGGGGAGGGACTCTGGCCAAGGGCTGGGAGTGCCAGGATGAGGAACAATGGCTTTGAGCTGGGAGAGGGGAGACTGAGAGTGGAGAGGAGGAAGAAATTGTTGAGAGTGAGGCTGGGGAGACTCTGGCACAGGCTGCCCAGGGAGGCTGTGGCTGCCTCCTGCCTGGAGGTGTTCTCAGGCCAGGCTGGATGAGGCCTTGAGCAAGCTGGGCTGGTGGGAGGTGTCCCTGCCCATGGCAGGGGGTTGGTCCCTTCCAACCCAATCCCCCACATCATTCTATGAATGTATGAGTTGGAGCAGTGATAGATCTGGCAGTTGGGTGAACTCTTCTTGGCTGGAGTCAAGGAGGAGCTGAGCCACAAACACAACTCTCAGAGTGCAGCAGGAATTGCTGCTGCTTTGCAGGAGAGTTGATGTAAAAGTGGTTGCAGTGCAGAGCACAATGAGCTCACCCCCAAACCAGACAGGAGTTAGGATCTGCCTTAAAAATCTCAGCCTGTGCCATGGACAATGTCTACCCGAAAGGCAGAGAAGGATGGAGGACAATGCTCCTTGGCAGAGTAACAGAACCACAGCTTCATAGTATGGCTCAGGGTGGGAGGGACCTCAGGGATCATCGACACTAACTCCCCTGCCCAGGTTGCTCAAGGCCTCATCCAGCCTGGCCTTCAGCACCTCCAGAAGGAGGCATCCACACCCTCTCTGGGCAGCCTATTCCAGTATCCACCTACTGAAGAACTTCCTCAGCTCCAAACCATTCCCCCTTGGCCTGGCTCCAGCGCCCCTCAGGAGAAGTCTCTCTGCAGCCTTCCTGGAGCTCTAAGGTCCCCCTGAAGCCTTCTCTCCAGGCTGAACAGTCCCAGCTCCCTCAGCCTGTGCTCCCAGCAGAGCTGCTCCAGCCCTGGCAGCATCCTTGTGGCCTCCTCCAGCAGCTCTGTGTCCTTCTGCTGCTGGGGACAGCAGAGCTGGAGGCAGGGCTGGAGGTGAGGTCTGAGCAGAGCAGAGCCCAGGGGCAGAATCCCCTCTGCTGCCCTGCTGCCCACCCTGCTCTGGCTGCAGCCAGCACACAGCTGCCTGAGGGCTGCAGGAGGCACTGCTGGCTCCTGGGGAGCTGCTCAGCACCCAGCACCCCCAAGGCTTTTTCTTCAGGGCTGCTCTCAACCCCCTCTGCAGCCAGCCTGGATTTGTGCCTGGGACCTGCATGTCAGTGCCTGCCAGCACTAAATTGTCCCTTTGGCCACAGTCATTTAAAAGCTAACCACCACTGGAAGTGGAAGAGGCTGAGGCTAATCCTCTGTTACTTCCCAGTTCCCTAATTTCTGCCCCAACAGGACACAGCTGCTTTGGCTGCAGTAATAGAGGAAGTGGCAGCTCACAGTTCAGGCTCTGCTGGAGGGGTCTCCATTTTCCTCTAATTTCAGGACTGATGAGTCCAGCAGAGCTGATTGAACTCAGCATCTCTCACCTGACCTTCAATGATTTGCCTTCCTTGGAGCTGCATTCATCCTGAGATCCTGAATCTGGGAGCACAGCAAGGAGCAGCAGCCCAGGTGTGTTGCCAGACCTCTGTACTTGGGTCTGTGTGGTGCAGATGTGCACCCTGGAAGGTGTGAGTCAAGAGTCCACCTTGACCTTCAGCACAGGAAGGACATGGACCTGATGGAGAGGGTCCAGAGGAGCCATGAAAATCATCAGGGGCTGGAACACCTCCCCTGTGGAGCCAGGCTGGGAGAGCTGGGGCTGTTCAGCCTGGAGAAGAGAAGGCTCCAGGGAGACCTTAGAGCAAGCTTCCAGTACCTGAAGGGGCTACAAGAAGGCTGCAGAGGGACTGCTCCCAAAGACCTGCAGGGCCAGGCCCAGGGGCAATGGTTTGAAATGAGAGCAGAGCAGATGGAGATTGGAGGTGAGGAACAAGTTCTGCCCCAGGAGGCTGCTGGAACACTGCAGCAGGTTGCCCAGGGAGGTGGCTGAGGCTCCATCCCTGGAGATATTCAAGGTAAGGCTGGAGAGGGCTCTGTGCAACCTGATCTGGTGGAGGATGTCCCTGCTGGGTGCAGGGGGTTGGACTGGATGAGCTCTGGAGCTCCCAGCCTATTCTAGGATTCCATGATCCAAGCCATGCCACATCACAGCTCTGGGCTGGGAGCTGCAGTCTCTGCCTCTTTCTGCTTCTCCATCACCCTTCACTGAGGGCAGCTGCTCCCCAGGGAATGGGTCCTGGGAGTCCCAGCACCCCTGGGAGGGATGGACAGGGCAGGCCCACAGGTGGCAGCCAGGCTGGATCAGGACTCCATTCCATATCATCAGGCAAGGTGATGGTGATGAGACAGGGCTGAGGGCCCAGCTGGGAAGTCAAACTGGAGCTCAGGTTTGGAATCTGGTGATGGCAGCTGGGCAGGACCATGGTGGAGGTCAGGGTGGGACTGTCTGCAGCTGGGCTGGAGACTTCCTACAGTGTAGCTCAGGACAGGAGCTGAAGGTCCAGAGCTGAGCTGAAATGGGGCTCCTGGGCCATGGGCAAGGAGGGGATGAATACCCCAGGTCAGGACCACCAAGGTATTGGTGCTCTCTGGCCTCTGGGAGGCTCAGGCTGCTGAGTTGGGCAATGGCCCTTGTCCAAGCTTCTGCCATCTCCAGAAGTTTCTTCCTGGGGATTCCCAGTGGCTCCAGAAGCAGGACAGCATGGACCCAGCTGCAGAATCCTTTCTGCCATGCAAGAAGCTCCCAGAATGAAGAGCAGCAAACCATGACCCAGTGTGCAAGAAAAACTGACAGTGAAGCATTGCCAGCACAGCAGCCAGGGGGAGCAGGGAGGGCACAGCTTGCACCTGGGCATCTGGGATGCTGCCAAGGTGGGTGATGGGCTCTGTGCTGGCAGAGGGCAGCAATGACACATTCCTGCTCCCAGTCCTGCTCTGGGGTGATGCTGAACCAGGAGCACCAATGCAGTGCAGAGCTCACCAGCATGCAAGCATGGGAGCAGCAGCTCTCAGCCTCCCTGGGCAGCTCCTGGCCTCAAGCATTTGTAAGGGAAGTTCTGCCTGGGGAGCTGGGGCAGGGGGGGAGGGTCCCTGGGGTCTGCAGCAAGGCAGAGCTGAGCCCTTTGATGCAGAACACAAAGCACAGGAGGGTCCAGAGCAGTTTGTGTCAATTTGCAGCCTGGTCTCCATGTGTGAGCTTCAACTCTGAGCACAGTGACAGCAAGTGGCACCTGGGGTCTTGTCAGGAGACAAAGTTTTACAGCCAGCCCTGTCCCCAAGGTAATGCCAGGGCAGGGTTAGGTTGGAGATGAGGATGTTTGCTGCAAGAGTGGTCAGGGACCAGCAGAGGCTGCTCAGGGAGGTGGTGGAGTCCCCATGCCTGGAGGGGGTCCAGAAACCTGTGGCCATGGTGGTGCTGGGGCCATGGTTTGGTGGCCATGGTTTGGTGGCCATGGTGGTGCTGGGGCCATGGTTTGGTGGCCATGGTTTGGTGGCCATGGTGGTGCTGGGGCCATGGTTTGGTGGCCATGGTTTGGTGGCCATGCTGGTGCTGGGTGCTGCTTGGACTGGGTGATCTTGGAGGGTTTCTCCAAGCCAAAGAACTCTGTGACTCTGTGATTAAACAGCTAAGTATCTGCACATCTCCATCTCAGTGACTGATGGGTTGAAGCCTCCTGGCACCAAGTGCTGCACTTCCCAGAGAATCTTGTTCAGTGCCCTCAGCTACGAGCCAAAGCAAATGAACAGATTCCATTCCAGTACCCAGGACATCTGTGCTCTGCTTGAGCAGCTCCTGAGCTGTGCCTGGGGAACATTTGCCACACTCCCCAGGGATGACTCTGAGCACAGGCAGGGCCTGGCTCCTTCATAGGCTCACAGACTGCACTGGGTTGGAAGGGAGCCTCAAAGGGCATCTGTCCAAACCCCCTGCAGGCAGCAGGGACATCTCCAGCTGGATCAGGCTGCCCAGGGACACAGCAAGCCTGAGCTTGAATGTCTCCAGGGATGAGGCCTCAACCACCTCCCTGGGCAACCTGTGCCAGGCTCTCCCCACCCTCACTGTGCAGAACTTCCTCCTGATGCCCAACCTAACTCTGCCCTGCTCCCCTTTCAAACCATTGCCTCTTGTCCTATCCCCACAGGCTCTTCTGACCAGTCCCTCCCCAGCCTTCCTCTAGGAGCCCTTCAGTTGCTGGAAGGCTGCTCTAAGGTCTCCCTGCAGCCTTCTCCTCTCCAGGCTGAACTGCCCCCACAGCAGAGGTTCTCCAGCTCTCTGATCATCTTTGTGGCCTCCTCTGGACCCTGCTCATCAGGTCCACGTCCCATGCCCCTTATCAAGACACAGCCCTGTAGGTGAGGTCTCCCCAGAGCAGAGCAGAGCAGAGGGGCAGGATCCTCTCTCTCCATCTCTGACAATGGGCACTGGCCAGCTTCTGCTTGGGAGAGACATCCATGAATGGATTTACTGGAAGGAGATATTCTTGAACTGAGTTTCAGGAGAGGACCAAGGCATGGACATGCCCATGGAGGGTCCAGGCTCCCTGCCTGGATGTGCTCAGTCTGTATGGAACACCACTGGTCCCTGGTGGTGACCTCATGCTGCTCAGGCACTGCCCACACTGGACCAACCCCTTCACAGCAGTGCCAGCCCAGCAGCTTCCCCTTCACCTTGCAGGGCAGGCAGGGCCAGAGCCTGGCAAAGCCTGGCACTGCAGAGAACACAGCAAGGAGCTGGTTAAAAGCAGCAGCTCCAAGGCTGGCACTGCTGCTAAGGGTCACCTTGTCCCAAACCACCACTCAGAGGCTGTCTTCCTGGGAGATGCTCTGTGGCACAGACTCTCCTTCGGGTGCAGAGAAGGGCAATGAAGCTGGGGAAGGCTCTGGAGCACAGGGCTGGGGAGGAGCAGCTGAGGGAGCTGGGGGTGTTCAGTCTGGAGGAGGCTGAGGAAGAGCTCATTGCTCTCTGCAGCTCTCTGAGGAGAGGTTGGAGCCAGGTGGGGTTGGTCTCTTCCCCCCTAGTGACAAGCCACAGGAGAAGAGCAAATGGCCTCAAGTTGCCCCAGAGGAGGTTTGGATTGGATGGTCCTGGGGAGGAACAACCTGCAGCAGCACAGGTGAGGGTGGGCTGCTGGAAAGCAGCTCTGCAGAGCAGGACCTGGCAGTCCTGGTGGACAAGAAGTTGCCAGCAATGTGCCCTCATGGCCAAGAAAGCCAATGGTGCCCTGGAGTGTGTGAAGAAGAGTGTGGCCAGCAGATTGAGGAAGGTTCTCCCTCTCTGCTTATCCCTGGTGAGGCCACAGCTGGAGTCCTGTGTCCAGCTCTGGGCTCCCCAGTTCAAGGCAGACAGGGAACTGACAGAGAGGGTCCAGCAGAGGCTGCAAAGCTGCTGAGGGGCCTGGAGCAGCTCTGTGAGGAGCAGAGGCTGAGAGCCCTGGGGTGAGAGCCTGCAGAAGAGCAGCCCCGGAGGGGATCCGTTCAGTGCTGATCAATAGCTGCTATCCTGGCCTGCATTAAGAACAGTGTGGCCAGCAGGAGCAGGGAGGTCATTCTGCCCCTGTACACTGCACTGGTTAGGCCACACCTCGAGTACTGTGTCCAGTTCTGGGCCCCTCAGTTTAGGAAGGATGTTGACTTGCTGGAACGAGTCCAGAGAAGGGCAACGAAGTTAGTGAGGGGCTTGGAACACAAGCCCTATGAGGAGAGACTGAGGGAGCTGGGGCTGCTTAGCCTGGAGGGGAGGAGACTCAGGGGTGACCTCATTACTCTCTACAACTACCTGAAGGGGGGTTGTAAACAGGCAGAGGTTGGTCTCTTCTCCCAGGCAGCCAGCACCAGAACAAGAGGACACAGTCTCAGGCTGCGCCAGGGGAAGTTCAGGCTGGAGGTCAGGAGGAAGTTTTACACAGAGAGAGTGATTGCCCATTGGAATGGGCTGCCTGGGGAGGTGGTGGAGTCGCCGTCACTGGAGGTGTTCAGGAGGAGACTTGACAGGGTGCTTGGATAGATGGGTTAGTTGATTAGGTGGTGTTGGGTGATAGGTTGGACGTGATGATCTTGAAGGTCTCTTCCAACCTGGTTTATTCTATTCTATTCTATTCTATTCTATTCTATTCTATTCTATTCTCTCTCTCCCTACTCTTAAGACTGGTCCAAGAGTTGAATTTCTGTTGTATGAATTAACCACCTGGAGCTCCAAGGAACTACAAGGAGCTGCTCTCAGTCACAGCTGTGCAGAGTAGGAGCCATCTCCTCCTCTCAAGCTCAAGCCCTTCTCCGTCCCAGCCCTGCAGCAGCAGCTGTGGCTTTAGGACTTTATCTGCACTCTTCCAGTGAAGGGAATTTGGGCTTTTAAATTAGTCCAGTGATCAGCAAATGTGGCTCCTTCCAGACTGGAAGCCTTCATCCCTCTGCTTTCTGCCTGGCAAGCAAGCAGAGAGCAGAGCCCTCCCTTCCCATTCAGCCTCACGCAGCCGTGTGGGAGGTAAAGCAGCAGCAGGATCTGGGTTTCTCTTCCAGTCAGTGAGGGTCAGAGGGGGCAGGAGGAGACCTCACTGCCACTTCTGCTTGAAAAAGTCTGATGCTTGGGGTGGGATGCAGCTCATGAAGTTTGAAAGAGGCTTTCAGCTGCCCACACACAGGCACTGAATCACAGAACTGCTCAGGGTCTGCTGAGGATCATTGAGGCACTGCCAGGTCACCACCAAACCATCACAGCCTCACAGAATCACCAAGGTTGGAAGAGACCTCGAGGATCATCGAGTCCAAGCTGTCACCACAGACCTCATAACTAGACCATGGCACCAAGTGCCACATCCAATCCCCTCTGGAACACCTCCAGGGATGACTCCACCACCTCCCTGGGCAGCACATCCCAATGGCTAACAACTCTCTCTGGGAAGAACTTTCTCCTCACCTCCAGCCTAAACCTCCCCTGGCACAGCTTGAGACTGTGTCCTCTTGTTCTGGTGCTGCTTGCCTGGGAGAAGAGACCAACCCCCACCTGGCTACAACCTCCCTGCAGGGAGTTGCAGAGAGCAAGAAGGTCTCCCCTGAGCCTCCTCTTCTGCAGGCTAAGCAACCCCAGCTCCCTCAGCCTCTCCTCACAGGGCTGTGCTCCAGACCCCTCCCCAGCTTTCTTGCCCTTCTCTGGACACCTTCAAGTCTCTCAATGTCCTTCTTGAACTGAGGAGCCCAGAACTGGACACAGGACTCCAGGTGTTGCCTAACCAGTGCTGAGCACAGGGCAGAATGACCTCCCTGCTCCTGCTGGCCATACTGTTCCTGATGCAGGCCAGGATGCCCTTGGCCTTCTTGGCCCCCTGGGCACACTGCTGGCTCATGTTCACCTGCTGTCAACCAGCACCCCCAGGTCCCTCTCTGCCTGGCTGCTCTCAGCCACTCTGCCCCCAGCCTGTAGCTCTGCCTGGGGCTGTTGTGGCCAATGTGCAGCCCCTAGCACTTGGACTTGTTGAATGCCATCCTGTTGGCCTCTGCCCATCTGTCCAGCCTGGCAAGCTCCCTCTGCAGAGCCTCTCTGCCCTCTAACTGACCAACATCTGCTCCCAGCTTGCTGTCATCTGCAAATTTGCTGATGAACTTGGTGTCCAGGTCCCATGGAACCATGGTCCAGGAACCATGGTCCCCAGCACCACATCTCAAAGGCTGTTCAGGCCCTCCAGGGATGGGGACTCCACCATGGTCCTGGGAAGCCTGAGCCAGGCCTTGACAACCCTTTCAGAGAAGAAATTGTCCCTCATGTCCAACCTAAAACTCCCCTGGGGCAACTTGAGGCTGTTTCCTATTGACTGACCCCACCTGGCTCCAGCCTCCTTTCAGGGAGCTGCAGAGAGCCAGGAGGTCTCCCCTCAGCTTCCTTCACTCCAGGCTAAGCAGCTCCAGTTCCCACATGGGACCTGTGCTCCAGACCCTTCACCAGCTTCATCCAGCACCACGCTGGACCCTGTGGCCCTGCTTGGCTGTCAGCCCCTTGCAAGCCCAGTGCTGGAGGAGCTGCCCAGCCAAGCTCTCCACGGCCCATCAAGGTGACCTGCTGAGCACAGATGGCTTTGCAGTGTGCTTAACCCAACCTGACCCTCGGGGGCTGTGTGGGAGCAGGGCAGCTCCTGCAGCTCTGTTCTCTCCAGAGCTCCAGATGACAATGGCTCTGAGGAGAGGCACTGCAGCTGGAGCCAGGCATTGGGGCAGGGCTCTTCTGTGTATCTCCAGAATGCTCTTTCTCACTTTGTGGTGAATCACATCCTTTCTCCTGCCTTGAAACCAAATTCTCCTTTGAATGCAGCTCCTGACTGATCATGGGGAAAAAAAGCCCAAACTGTACTGCAGAACTACAAATCCCCAGGGGTGAGGCTTGGAAGGGACCTCTGGAGCTCACCCAGTCCAGCCCCCTGCTCCAGCAGGGCACCCACAGCACCCTGCCCAGGAGCACAATGGCCTGGGAGGGTTGGAAGCTCCCCACAGAAGGAGACTCCACAACCTCTCTGGGCAGCCTGCTCCAGGCCTCCAGCAGCCTCACACCAAAGAAGTTTCTCCTCCTGCTCAGATGGAACCTCCCGGGTTCCAGTTTGTGCCCAGTGCCCCTTGTGCTGTCCCTGGGCACCACTGAGCAGAGTCTGGCCCCAGCTTATTGAGACCTGCCCCTCAGCTGTTGCTGAGCAATCCCAGCCAGCAGAGCTGAACTTCTCAGGAGGATAACTGACAGCTGAAGGCACAGCAAGCCCCAGGGCAAGGCTGTTGGCTGGTTGCAGCCACATCTAGAAGTGGTGATTTCAGCTAACTGGTGCAGCCAGCTCCTGCAACGCTTCCAGGGGCCCTCTGAGTAAGAGATTCTTCCTACACAGGCAGTGCAAAGCAGATCTGAAGGGGAGGTGTATGCAGAGAGCTTTCCTGGATTCCAACCAAAGTTCTCTTCAAGCCTTAAAAGGAGAAAAAAGTTGCCATTCAGAGGCTCTTCTGCCATGCTAACGTGACAGGGCTGACGTGGAAGCTGTCACTACAGAGAGCTGAACCACTCCTGAAAGCCAGCAGCTCCTCAGGACCCATCCCTGATCACTGCCATGGGTGACTCAGAGTGAAACCTCCTCATTTACAGCCTGGCCGTGGGAGTGGTGGAGCTGTCACAGTGGTGGAGCTGTCACACTCAGGAAGGGTGGTGCTGAAAGGAGGCTGAAGTCACAGAGTCACAGAATGGGTTGGGTTGGAAGGGACCTTGAAGAGAAGAGCCTGGATGAGGCCCTTGGTGCCATGGTTTAGTTGATCAGATGGTGCTGGGTGATAGGTTGGACTGGATGATCTCTGAGGTCTATTCCATTCCATTCCATTCCATTCCATTCCATTCCATTCCATTCCATTCCATTCCATTCCATTCCATTCCATTCCTCCCCCTGCCAGCTGAGGGGGGATCTAGGAAGAGACTCACTGCCTGGCCTCTTAGAGCTGTAGTATCATGGAATGGTTTGGGTTGCAGAGACCCTTCAAGGTCATCCAGTCCAACCCCCCTGCAGCTAGCAGGGAGAGCTGCAGCCAGAGCAGGCTGCTCAGAGCCGCAGACCACCTCACCTGGATTGCTTCCAGGGATGGGGCAGCTCTCATCCCTCTGGGCAACCTGGACCAAGGTCTCACCACTTCCAGTATCAAACATTTCTCCCTACTCTCCACTCTCAGTCTCCCTCTTATAGTTCAGACCCTCAGCCCTTGTCCTGTCCCCACAGGCCCTGCTCAAAAGTCTGTCCCCAGCTTTCTGCTCA
Organism: Melanerpes aurifrons; assembly: GCA_011125475.1. Classification (NCBI taxonomy): domain Eukaryota; kingdom Metazoa; phylum Chordata; class Aves; order Piciformes; family Picidae; genus Melanerpes; species Melanerpes aurifrons. The sequence goes on along the minus strand of WWNC01000033.1, from coordinate 1,351,563 downwards.
GCCCTTGAAGCCCTCCAGAAGGTCTCCCTGGAGCCTTCTCCTCTCTAGGCTGCACAACCCCAACTCTCTCAGCCTGGCCTCCCAGCAGAGGGCTTCCAGCCCTGCCAGCACTGCTGTGGCCTCCTGCTCCAGCAGGTCCCTGGCTGTGCTGTGCTAAGGGCTCCAGAGCTGCCCCAGCACTGCAGGGAGGTCTCAGCAGAGCACAGCAGAGGGGCAGAATCCCCTCCCTGCCCCTGCTGCCCACACTGCTGGGGCTCAGCCCAGGCCAGGCTGGGGCTGGGCTGGCAGCGCTGGGTGCTGGCTCCTGTCCAGCTCTGCACCCCCAGCAGCCCCAAGTCCTTCTCCCCAGGGCTGCTCCCCAGCCTCCTGCACAGGCAGTTCTGGCTGCCGTCACCCAGCGCTGCAGGCAGCAGCCTGGGCAAGGCCTCGCAGGAATCTTCCGCTGAAGGGAGACCCTGGAGCTGAGCTTCTCTTCCCTTTCCAGCGGCAGGACAGACACAGGGCTGCTCCAGAGCAGTTGCTCAACCACGAGATGGCACCAGGCAGCTGCCAGAGCCGGGGCCGAGGCCGCGCTGGGGTCTGCGGTAGCAGGAGGGAGCTGCCGGGACGGAGCTGCCCGGACGGAGCTGTCAGGACGGAGCTGCCCGGACGGAGTTGCCCGGACGGAGCTGTCAGGACGGAGCTGTCAGGACGGAGCTGCCCGGACGGAGCTGTCAGGACGGAGCTGCCGGAACGGAGCTGCCCGGACGGAGCTGCCAGGACAGCGGCGGCCGGAGCAGCTGTCCCCAGGCCGGAGGCATTGCTGGCTGCAGAAAGGGCCATGTGAAACGAGGCTGGCGGTGCCGAGCTGCGGTGCCGAGGTGCCCAGGCTGCGGTGGGGGCACCCCAGAGCGGGGGGGCAGCTCATCACATCCTGCCGCATCCCCCGGAGCTGTCGGCCGCCCGGCGGCGCAGGGTCCGCTGCAGCCCAGGGCAGCCTCGGCTCCTCCTCAGCCTTCAGGTGCAGCATACCTGATGCCTCCTCACCTGGCACAGGCTGTGCTGCAAGCTGCTGCAGCTGAATGTTAGAGCCTTAAATAAGATTGCTATTTGTCTCTATTAGTTCTATTTCTCATTCTTAATTCCAGTTCTTATTTCTATTTACATTTACATTCCTATTTACTTCTCTTTCTAGCTCTAGCTCTACCTATTTCTATTTCCATCTCTATTTATTTCTATTTCTATCTCTATCTCTACCTATTTTATATTTATTTCTATCTATTTCTATTTCTATTTCTATTTCTATTTCTTTCCATTTCCATTTCCATTTCCATTTCCATTTCCATTTCCATTTCCATTTCTATTTCCATTTCCATTTCTATTTCCTTCTATTTCTATCTCTATTTCTATCACTTTCTATATTTCTATTGCTATCTATTTAAGTTTTCATTTCAGTTTTTAGTCTCAGACTTCAGTTTTTAGTTTAACCTCTTTTTTTTTCCCCCTTTCAGTTTTCCTTTCCATTTTGTTCCTATTTATGTTGAGCCTCTTGTGGCAACAGGAGTGGGAAACTGCTCCTGGCCCTCTCAGCTCTGCTGAGGCCACACTTCAAATCCTGGGTTCAGTTCTGGGTAGCTCACTGCAAGAAGGATGCTGAGGGGCTGGGGTAGGTCCAGAGAAGGGCAACAGAGCTGGGGAAGGGTCTGGAGAACAGGGCTGGGGAGGAGCAGCTGAGGGAGCTGGGGTTGCTCACCCTGCAGAAGAGGAGGCTGAAGGGAGACCTTCTGGCTCCCTACAACTCCCTGAAGGAAGGCTGGAGCCAGGTGGGGGTTGGTCTCTTCTCCCCAGTGCTCAGGTGATAGAAGGAGAGGAAATGGCCTGGAATTGTGCCAGGGCAGGGTTAGGTTGGAGATGAGGAAAGATTTCTTTGCTGCAAGAGTGGTCAGGGACTGGCACAGGCTGCCCAGGGAGGTGGTGGAGTCCCCATGCCTGAAGGGGTTCCAGAAACCTGTGGCCATGGCACCTGGGGGCCGTGGTTTGGTGGCCATGGTGGGGTTGGGTTGCTGGTTGGCCTGGATGCTCTTGGAGGGCTTTTCCCACCCAAGGAGTTCTATGATGCTGTGAAAAATCATAGTTTCATAGTTTCATAGTGAATACAACACCTGGTGCTTAGGCTGGAGGTGAGGAAGAAATTCTTCCCAGCAAAAGAGGTTGGCCATGGGAATGTGCTGCCCAGGGAGGTGGTGGAGTCCCCATCCCTGGAGGTGTTTAGGAAGAGCCTGGATGAGGCCCTTGGTGCCATGGTTGAGTTGATCAGATGGTGCTGGGTGACAGCTTGGACTGGATGATCTCTGAGGTCTTTTCCAACCTGCTTAATTCTGTATTCTGTTATTGCAGCCCTGTAGGCTGGCCAAGGCTTTTGGACACATTGGAACAGGACTGGGACTTGCCATGGTGGCTGCAGTGGGAAGTGAAGGGCAGTTCACAGGCCTGCAGGAGGAAGATGAAGCCTTGGAGATCTGGATTGCTTCTCACAAAGACTCTCAGTAGCATTTTCCCCACATAACCCTTCCTGTGTTTGTCCATCTTGAGGCAGGGTCTTGCTTTCCAGATGTGCTGCCCTGTAAGTACTGTAGAGATGCCTCCAGGGGAGGAGGTGAGATACAAGCAGTGCTGCTGAGCCTTGTCTCAGTGTGCTGTGCTTTGCTTTGAGGCTGCTGCCATAACAGAGCTTGTGCAATCCATCTGTCTGTCCTCAGCAGCAGGGTATTGATCCTCTCCCAAACACCAGCCCCCCGTGGCAGCAGGACCCTCTCAAGGGTTTGCTGTCACATTCCTCTGCTCTGGAGCTTGTGTTGGAGCCCTAAGCCATCAATTATCTGTTCTGGTGTGCACTGGAGCACACCCAGGCTCCACGGTGCAGCCTGCCAGCTGGCTCCTGGGCTGAGCTACATCAAGTGCAGCAGAAGGTCTGGTGCCACTCAGCTCCTGCCCCTGCATGCTGGTGTGGGCCAGCTCTGCCTTTGTCTGCCTTGCTCAGCACCCTCTAAAGCTGCTCCCGAGGCTGTACTGCTCTCATTGATCATCTTTGCAGCCTTTGAAAGCCAACAGCTGGCAGGTTGGAAAGCAGCCCTCCAGCTTTTCCATGCTCCCAAAGTCAGAAGCATTCATGATGGGAGAGAGTTGGGAACTGCAAGGGTTGGAGAGCCCTGGAGCTGAACATTCCCAAAGATAGGAACATATCCCAGCAGCAACAAGAAGTGCCAAGCTCTGAGGTGTCCTAGGCAACGTTCACTACAGGGGAGCAGATCCACATCTGGCTGGGGCATGGCAGAGCTGGACCCCAGGATATGAAGGGAGGTCAGAGCACTGTGGTGGGCTCCTCAGAGGGGGGCAGGAGGCTTGGGCATGCACACAGAGAGGGTCTGCTGAGGAGCTGTGTGCTGCCTCCTCCCAAAGGCAGGTTTCAGAGGAGGGAACTCTAGAATGTTTCTGAAGCCATCAGTGTGAAGACATCACAGGATCATAGGATGTTAGGAGTTGGAAGAGTCCTGCAAAGATCATCCAGTCCAAGCCCCTGCCAGAGCAGGAGCATAGAATCCAGCACAGGGCACACAGGAACACATCCAGATGGGGCTGGAAAGGCTCCAGAGAAGGAGACTCCACAACCTCTCTGGGCAGCCTGCTCCAGGGCTCTGGGACCCTCACAGTGCAGAAGTTCCTCCTCCTGTTGAGGTGGAACCTCCTGTGCTGCAGTTTCCATCCATTGCTCCTTGTGCTATCCCAGGGCACAGTGAGCAGAGCCTGTCCCTGTCCCCTCCCTCCTGACCCCCAGCCCCCAGATGTTTATAAACATTGATTCAATCCCCTCTCAGCCTTCTCCTCTCCAGACTGAGCACCCCCAGGGCTCTCAGCCTCTCCTCCCCAGGCAGTGCTGCAGTCCCTTCACCATCCTTGTAGCCTCCCTTGGACTCTCTCCAGCAGATCCCTGTCCCTCCTGAGCTGGGGAGCCCAGAGCTGGATGCAATATTCCTGGTGAGGTCTCGGCAGGGCAGAGCAGAGGGGGAGGAGAACCTCCCTGGCTCTGCTGGCCACACTCCTCTGAATGCAGCCCAGGACCCCATTGGCCTTCTTGGTCACCAGAGCACTTTGCAGCACTTGCTGCCCACCAGCACTCCCAGGTCCTTCTCCACAGGGCTGCTCTCCAGCAGATCACCTCCCATACTGTCCTGCTGCAGGTTATTCCTCCTTCCCATACATCCTGAAGACACCTCTGGAAGGGCTGCAAATTCCAGGGTGCCTCATTTGTCACTGAAACCTTTTTCCTTCACCATTTTAAGCTTCAACCCATTGCAGCAGTTGGATGTGCCCAAAGATCTCCCTCTGCCCTTGACAGGGCACAACGAAGTGACACTGCCAACCAAGCCTGGGCTCTGCTGGGGAGACACAGCCACCTGGAGAAGCTCAGATGGCCTCTGTCCCTCGGAATCCAGCACATCACCAACCTCTGCAGGTGGTGGGACCATTGTGGGGCCATTTCTGCTTGAGCAAGATGCTGCACAAGCACAAACCACCACATCTTGCAATGAGCAGGGCTGGAGGTTGTCTGTGCAACAGCTCCCACTGGAGTCCCACTGTCCCCAGAGGGTCCAAAGAAAGAAAGGAAGTGAATCTGACAGCCCTGGGTGTCACAGGATCACAGGATGTCAGTAGTTGGAAGGAACCCAAAGAGATCATCAAGTCCAACCCCCCTGCCAGAGCAGGACCATACAATCTAGCTCAGGTCACACAGGAGTCTGGAAGGGCCTTGAAAGTCTCCAGAGAAGGAGACTCCACAACCTCTCTTGGCAGCCTGCTCCAGGGCTCTGGGACCCTCACAGGGAAGAAGTTCCCCCTTGTGTTGAGGTGGAACCTCCTGTGCTGCAGCTTCCATTGCTCCTTGTCATCCCTGCCTTGTGAAGAAGGCAGCCACATGCCATCAGCAAGCATTCCCATGGATGGAGCTCCAGCATGGGGAGCTGTGCATGTGGGGCAGCACCAAGAGCTGCACAGGGCCTGATGTCCCCCAGCATGCTCCATCTCCAGCCACTCTGCACCAGTGACTGCATGACTTGGGCCCAGGCTCCAACACCCTCCCAAGTGAAGACCTGGAGGAAAGCCCCAGGCAGTGACTGATCTCTGAGCACCTCTGCAGCCTCTGCTATGCAGCAGTCCCAAGGCACTGCAGGTCCCTGAGGACAAATTGTGCAGTCTCCTGGGACACAGTGGCAGGCAGTTGAAGCCCAGCCACCTCTTGGTTGGTTTTCCAGCAGGAAACTGGAATGGTGTCAAAATGAAAGTTTCCCTGCAGAGCATTCCAGAGCTGTGCATGCTGCTTCTCCCAAAGCATCCCAGAGGAAATTCCCACCCCCTCCTGGTTCTCTTGCTGTGAATTCAGCTCCTGCTGATCTCACAGGAAATGTTTCTGTGTTTCTCACCATCTCACCCCTGGCTGAACTGGGATTCCATGTCCCACCCTTTTCCCAGTCACCTGAACATCCTCCTGCCAGCTCAGGAGCCCCTTGGTGTCCAAAACTCAGCCTCACTGCTGTCTCCCCAGCCCTGCAAGTGCCCAGCTGCCTTGGACAGAGGCAAAGCCCTGGTGGGTGGTGGCAATGCTCCTGTGCACAGACAGTGTAGGAACCTGACAAGAGAGGAGGAGAGAGACCTCAGTTCTAGTCAGCTGGCATAGGAGGCTGCTGCAGCTTCTCTCTGCAATGGCTGGGACTCCAGGGGTGGCACACACTGTGCTTGGGAGGGTGGCCTAAAGCTCATGCTCTATGTGGGGACCTGATACACACAGCAGGGCAGCTCTGTGCTGCACCATAGAAACATGGAATCATAGAACTGGTTGGGTTGGAGAAGCTTTCTAAGAGCATCCAATCCAACCACTAACCCAGCCCCACCATGGCCACCAAACCGCAGCCCCAGGTGCCATGGCCACAGGTTTCTTCAACCCCTCCAGGCATGGGGACTCCACCACCTCCCTCTGCCAGTCCCTGACCACTCTTGCAGCAAAGAACTCTTTTCTCATCTCCAACCTAACCCTCCTCTGGCACAATTTCAGGCCATTTCCTCTCCTTCCAACCCCTGATACTAGGAAGAAGAGACCAACCCCCACCTCCCTGCAACCTCCTCTCAGGGAGCTGCAGAGAGCAATGAGGTCTCCCTCAGCCCCCTCTTCTCCAGGCTGAACACCCCCAGCTCCCTCGGCTGCTCCTCCCCAGGTCTGTTCTCCAGACCCTTCCCCAGCTTTGTTGCCCCTCTCCTGCACCTCAATGTTGTCCTTGGAGTGAGGGATCAAAGGGGTAGAACACAGTTGTAGACATCAATGAGATCTTCCCCTCAGCCTCCTCTTCTCCAGACTAATCAAGCAGCACTGGAGCAGGGAGCTGTGCCACATCTGAATTGCAGAGCAGGCTGTGCTGAGTCCCTCCCCAGCTGGGAACTGCTTTAGGAAGAGCACAAGCCCTGCCTGGGGGCTGCAGCCCATCATAGTATCATAGTATCAGAGTATCAGTCAGGGTTGGAAGGGACCACAAGGATCAGCTAGTTCCAACCCCCCTGCCATGGGCAGGGACACCCCACACTACATCAGCCTGGCCACAGCCTCAGCCAGCCTGGCCTTAAACACCTCCAGGGACAGGGCCTCAACCACCTCCCTGCACAACCCATTCCAGGGCTTCACCACTCTCATGGGGAAGAACTTCCTCCTCCCTCCAGCCTGAATCTCCCCACCTCCAGCTTCATTCCATTCCCCCTAGTCCTAGCACTGCCTGAGATCCTGAGCAGTCCCTCCCCAGCCTTCCTGTAGCCCCCTTCAGATACTGGAAGACCATCAGTACCATCCTGGGTATCATTTGCAAGAGGGTTGGGTGCAGGGCCAGAACATACAACAGCAACAGCCCCATCCAAAGGGCTGCTCAGGCACCTTGCTCCCCACCCCACTGCCCCTCCACCACAGGAACAGTGCCTTTGGGCACCTCCCTGTCTGCAGCCACCAGGCACTGCCTGCCAGTCTGGCAGCATGGCTGACACTGTGACAAGGACATCCTGCTGCAGCAGCCCAGATGCCCACACACATCACATCCCCAGTGGGGAATGCATAGCACCAGTCCCCAGGAAGGTGGTGATGAGCTGCAGGGGAGCCCTGCACCCCCTTCCTTGTCCATCATCCCTGCCAGCTATCTGCCACCACCCACAGTCTGGGATTTAGAGCCATTCTTTATCCTTCCCAGGCCATACTTGTGGTGCTCTCCTGCTGGAAAGAGTCTTGCAAAGGGCTGTGGAGATGCTGAGGGGCCTGGAGCAGCTCTGGGAGGAGCAAAGCCCTGGGGCTGAGAGCCTGCAGAAGAGCAGCCCAGGAGGGGAGCTGAGCAATGCTCAGCAAGAGCTAAAGGGTGGAGGGAAAACCCTTGGATTGCCAATGCTGTGAGGTTTCAGCAGCAGATAATGATGCAGATGAAACCAGACTGTTTTGCAGCTCAGGAGCAGCAGCTCTCCTCAGCAGGATTGTTTCACTCTTCATTTTCAACCTCTCACCTCAGAATGGTTTCAGGCACTGAACTGCTTCAACTCAGACTCCAGCACTGGGCACTCTGCAAACCCACATTTCCCACAGCCTTGATTCCAACAAATCCTTTCCCTGGGCAGATTTTTGCTCTTGAGCAGAGCCCATTCTTGGAAAACCTTCCTCTGAAACTTGATAAACTTGGAGAAGTTTCTGAACAGTTGGTTAAACCAAAAACTTCACCTGAAGGAAACAATTCACAGCAGTGGTCCCTGGCAGCCCAGAGCCAGCTGAGTGCTGAGCTGCAGCCAGAGCAGGGAGAGCAGCAGCACAGGGAGGGGATTCTGCCCCTCTGCTCTGCTCTGCTCAGACCCCACCTGCAGCACTGCCTCCAGCTCTGGGCCCCCAGCACAAGAAGGACCTGGAGCTGCTGGAGAGGCTCCAGAGGAGGCCACAGAGATGATCAGAGGCCTGCAGACCCTCCCCTGTGGGGCCAGGCTGGGAGAGCTGGGGCTGTGCAGCCTGGAGAAGAGAAGGCTCCAGGGAGACCTCAGAGCAGCCTTCCAGTAGCTGAAGGGCTCCAGGAGAGCTGGGGAGGGACTCTGGCCAAGGGCTGGGAGTGCCAGGATGAGGAACAATGGCTTTGAGCTGGGAGAGGGGAGACTGAGAGTGGAGAGGAGGAAGCAATTCCTTCCAGTGGGGGTGGTGAGACACCATTCTACGATACTATGAATATCTACACCACATTCCAGTTCTTCACTGCTCTTAGAGAACCACCATGGGCACTCAGGATGTGATTTGCTTCATTCTACAGCTTAGCTGAACCACTCTTTTGTCTTGTACAGAGCACTTCCATATCTGGGGAGGTGGGGGTTGCTGCTACTCATTCAATTTTAGCTTCTCAGACTAAGGCTTCAGTTTGTTTGGAGCTCCCTGGTGTCCTCTGCAACTGCCATGTTCCTGATGCCTGATTTCCCCTTCTGTGAAATTCCACATTATCTTTCCCACATCCTGCCTTACCCCCAGGCAGTTTCCAGCTGGGTTCATTATTGCTCCCCTCAAGCCTGCAGCTTTTGCACAGAAGGAATCACACCATCCACAGGCAGTGGGACAACACACCAACATCAGCCCCATGCCCTTGGCCAGCTCCTCTGCATCCAGAAGGTGCCAAACGTGAAGAGCAGGATCACTCCACACACAGGCTGGTTAATAACAGGAGGCTGTGTAAAGTTCTAGTGCCCAGCCATGGCTGAGAAGGTTGCTGTGCTGTGCCAGGAGCCAGTGGCAGGAGAAGCAAAGCCTGCTGCTTGCTGTGGAGAAGGATCAGGTGCTGGACGTGGCTGTAGCTGCCACTTACATGGCTTCCACCCTGGGAGAAGCCTGTGTGCACCCACAGCCTTCAGCTGATCAAAGAGCCTGAGGACACAGCACGAGTGGGAGTCCTGTGGTGACAACGTCTGTGCCGGCTGAGCCTGGCGGCTGGAGGTTGTGATCCGGGCTGCTCCTGGTGCCAGGACAACAGGGCCTGGTGGGAGGCACGGCCTGAGAGGGAAGCAGCCATTCCTCAGATCTCTGTAGAAGGATCAGGAGCAGGAGCCTCTGGAGACAAAAAAAAAGACTGGAGGCACAGAGGGAAGACCCTGTCCCTGAGGATGGTCCTTCTGCACTCCTGGGTGACACAGGAGGGGCTCAGTAACCACATTCCCTTTCTCCCTGCAGGCAACTCCAGATAATGAGGAAAGACCTTTTGCACTCCAGTGGGAGCAAGGCTTCAAAGCCTGCCTTTTTCCTCCACCTTCTCTGCTAAGTCCCCTGCTGTGGCCAGGCCTTGCCTTTATTGTCCTGCTGCCATCACATCCACCAAGACCTAGGTCTGTCTAGCCTGCTCCAAAACAGATTCTTCCCAGTCTCCTGGAAATGCACGTGGTAGACAAAGGATGTAGTGAAGGGATTGAACCCAGATAACAGGGATGAAGTCAAATGTGTGCAAAGGGTATGGCTGCAACTGCCTCTACCTTGCACCCTTTGTCCCTTCGAGACAGCACTTCAGGGTGGACAGAGCCACACCACACGAGTCCCGCACGGCCCTCACCGCCATGCACGGAGGAGCAGGAATGACGCCAGGACACTGGAAAGGGTAAAGCTGCCTGGAAGTCCATGCTGAGAGCACAGCAGGGTCGGTGTGGAGCTCCATGGAAAGCAGTGCAAGAGTTAAGGCGAGGTGAGACCATTTCCCTGCTCTCACTGAGCACATCCCAACCTCCGTGGCTCTCCTCGCTCTCCCAAACCCTCCGCAGCTCCTCTGAGAGGGTCTCCGAGGTGGAGGGGGGCCGGGGGGAGCACACTGTCACCCTGCAGCGCATTACACAACAGCCATTTTGCTTCTGCAGCTTCTGCTGAGTGCATGTGGGCAACGTGGGACACAGGCAAAACGGTTTCCATGGCAACTTGCGCCTCGGAGATGCCAATGAGGAAATTTGCGTTGGGGGGGGGGGTGGAAAATATTCTGCTTCAACTCCCCTTGCAAACAGGCACAGAGGTGGGCTGCAGCAGCACCCTCCAAATGGCTGAGGTAAAAATATCCCTGGTGATTTTTCCTTCTGCAGTGCTCAGCCTGCTCTCCTCTTGGCTGGCACACAGTGGGCTGGCTGATGGCACCTGTCCCCTGCCAGCACAAAGCAACACCCTCTGGCTATCTGCAGCCCCTTTGGGTTTTTTCCATCAAGGCCAAAAGTGGCAGCTCTTGGGAGCAATGTGCTCTTCTGGCCACCTCGCCCCTCTGGCCCTGGAATGGGAGAGGCATGGTGCAAGAGTGGGTTGGGCTAGATGACCTTTAATGGTCCCTTCCAACCCAAAAGATCCTGTGATCACAAATGGAGTTGGAGGTGTCCACTAGCTGCTGTGCATCCACTTCCTTTGGGAAGGCTAAGCCCAGGGACAGATAGTTGAAGGGAACCCCAAGAGATCTCAGCAGACAAATCTTAAGGTCATATGCAAGAGGAATGTGGTGAATTAAATGGAGGGAAATGGCTGGTTGCCCTGTGAGCTAATGTCTGGAAGAGTGGTGGCTCTGTCTGGAGGGACAGAGTGAAGAGAAGGAACCAGGCTGAGTGTCTGCTCGGTATGCCTGCCCAACAGGAATGTTGGTCAAGGTTCTCCAGCACTGGAGTGAATTCAAACCCTGACGAAATCCATGGCACAAGGAACTGTCCCCAGCCAGGGCTGGGAAGCCTGGCTTCCAGAGATGCAGCATAACTGGGAATGTTTGCTCTGGGGAAAAAATCCTGAAGACCCTGGTTTGCTCCCAGTCTGGTGTGATTATGGCTGGGGAAGACCCTGTCTTACCCATTGTCTGATGTGAGCCTGCCTCCCAAACTGAGTGGAACACATGGCCCCCGACTGCTGCAAAGGATGGAGTGGGAACCCCAGGAGATGGGACCCCCAGGAGATGGGGGCACCCAGAAGATGAGACCCCCAGGAGATAGACCCCAAGGAGGTGGGGGCACCCAGGAGATGGGACCCCCAGGAGATGGGGGCACCCAGGGGATGGGACCCCCAGGAGATGGGGGCACCCAGGGGATGGGACCCCCAGGAGAAGGGGGCACCCAGGATATCAGGAGATGCTCACCACTAGACGAAGATTCACCCCTAGACGAGCTCTGCCCCCTGCCCCGCACCAGACACTCTTCCTAGCGGGACGGGAGCCAGACCCCAGCCCAGCAACCCATTCCCGATCCCCTCGGTGAGCAGCCCGGCAGGCAGCAGGGGCTGTGTCCGTGCACAGCGGACCCCGCACCGAGCGAGGCACTGCCGCAGGGCCCGAGGCCGGCGGGGGTCCCGGGGACGGGCCGACGGAGCGTGTGCTGCTGCAGGGCTCGGGGCTGGCGGGGGTCCCGTGAATTGAGAGCGGATTGGGTGTCCTGGCATTGCTGCAACGCCCGGGGCTGGCTTGTGTCTCGGGGCCGGGGGCCGAGCGTTGCCACATCTCTCAGGTCAGGCAGGGCTCCCGGGGACGGGGAGGTGGCAAGAGCTGCCTCAGGGTGCAGATCTGTTGGGGGTCAAGGGGTCGGGGGTGTGGTCACTGCAGCAGCGCCCGAGGCAGGTGGGGGTCTCGGGGACAAGAGCAGGCAAGAGCTATCGCAGGGACCGGGACCAGCGCGGGTAACCACCGCCGCAGAGCCCGGGGCTGGTGCGGGGCCGGCGGGGGCCCCGCGGACAAGAGAGGGCAAGAGCGGTCAAAGGGGCCGGGGCCGGCGGGGGTCCCAGGGCCAGGAAGGTGCCGCGCAGTGCCGCAGGGGCCGGGGCCGGCGGGGGTCCCGGGGGCGGGCCGGGGGCGGGGGCTGCGGCAGCGCTGGGCGGGCGGAGCCGGCGGCGGGCGGAGCGGTTCTGCTGGGTTCGGCTGGGTTCGGCTGGGCTCGGCTGGGCTCGGCGCGGAGCGGAGCAGCGTTTCAGCACCACGGAGAGCGCCCCGCGCCGCGCCGGGCCGGGCCCCGCATGGGGTTGCGCTGAGCGGAGAGCGCCGGGGCCGGCGGCGGATGCGAACCATGCGGCTGCTGCTGCTCGCCCTGCTCTTCTCCTCCTCCTTCGCCCGCGCCGGCTGCGACCCCAAGATCGTCAACATCGGCGCGGTGCTGAGCACCAAGAAACACGAGCAGATCTTCCGTGAGGCGGTGAACCAGGCCAACAAGCGGCACGGCACATGGAAGCTCCAGCTCAACGCCACCTCGGTCACGCACAAGCCCAACGCCATCCAGATGGCTCTCTCCGTTTGCGAAGACCTCATCTCCAGCCAGGTACCCCGGGACGGCGACCGCCCCCCATCGCCGCCTCCACCTCCGCCGGGCACCCCCCCGCTCCGTGTCCCCGGAGGGAGTGGAGCCACCGCCCCCGCGGCCGAACGCCGACGGGGCTCGGGTTGGGCAGAGCAGCGGCCAGCGGGGTCCTGCCCCGGGGCTCCGGGGTGCCGCTGCCCGCATTGCAGCCTTTATGCAAGCGCGGCCGGGCTCACGGACACACGCACGGGCACCCGCACGGGCACCCGCGCGGACCCTGAGACACTCACGGGCTCACGGACACAGTCCAGGGTACACACTGACATCCGCATACACCGCGGGGTGCACAGAGGCTCTCATAGACACCTCGGGGTCTGCCCGGACTCGCATACGCAGCCCGGGGGACACACGGGCACCTGGTCACACAGAAGAGCACCCACAGGCTTGCACACACCCCCGAGAGCCCAGGGGCTCACGCACACACACGGAGGGTGTGCAGAGGTGCCCACCCAAGCCCATGTGTGCAGAGAGCTGCATGCACTCACACGCAGACCGTGCAGCACAGACACGGTGCCAGGGGCACACACGGGCACATGCAGAGCTATGTGTGCACATACCCTGTGCACATCTGGGCATCCCCACACCGCAGGCAGCTGTGGGCATGGGGAGCAGCATGCATGCACACAATACACCCTGCTCACGTGTGGCTGTGGGCATGTCTGTAGGCACACATACATGTGTGCCATGCACGCACACTGTGCCACCGTGGGCACACATAGGGCACTGCATGTCTGCACACATGCCATCCAGCACACATACACAGGATCACAGACTGCTTTGGCTTGGAAAGGACCTTAAAGATCATCGAGTTCCAACCCCCTGCCCGACCCCCCACGCTGTGTGCATACCCACACGTACTGCCATGCAAGCCCCCCCTGCTGCGTGCACTACAAGCACCCCCTGCACGCAGCCCAGGCCAAGCACCGGGAGGACTGTTTCCACCCTGCATGGCACCCAGCACCACAGTTCCCACACCCCCCAGCACCAGGCAGCGTGTGAAGAGGGCACAGGAGCACACTCCCTGCCACACACACCCCGGAGCCATGGGCATATGCAGGCTGCAGGCAGGGCGTGCACGCTCCCACCCCGGGCACGCACATCGGGCATGCTGTGCATGGTGCACACACAAGCACAGCTCTCCCCTCTCCTCTCTGCACGGGGCACGCTCAGCAGCCCGCATCTGCAGCAGTGGTGGGTGCAGCCTGGGTGCCTTGGGCCCCTCTGGCTCCCCTGTGGGTGCTGAGCCAAGCTAACCAGCACCATTCCCCCCACCATCAAGAGGGCAGACATGCAGGTACAACCCCACCCCCCAACCCCCTCAAGCGCATGCACACACACTTGCAAAAGATGCCTACACAGGTCGCGCACACGGACGAGTGCTGGCACACAGGGACCCACAGCCAACCGTGGGGGGAAGCTGGGGAGGGCAGAGGTGCTCAGCGCGGCAGAGGTGCTGCGTTCGCGGATCAGCTGCCCGGGGCTGGGCTGGAGGGTGGCAGCGGCATCCCTGGGAATTGTGGCAGAGCCGGGTAGGCTGGCAAAGGTACCAGCTGCCCGGTGCGGAGCAGGAAGAGGGCTGGTTCGGGTTCCCCGCTGAGCCGGGGCTCCATCTAAGCGGCTCGGCTGATGGTTGCCTGTCCCCAGGCTACTTCTAAACCTTGTCCCCAAGGCAAACCGCACGGAGCCCGGGGCTGGTGCAGGGCTGCGGGCGCTGGCACGGCCTTGCGTAAGCGGTGGGGCATGAGGGGCAGCTAAGCCAGGCTGCAGAAGAGGCTGTGGGCGCTGGTAGTCAGGGTGCTGTGGGTGACCACGGTCTTCTCCCACGGTGGGTGACAGCCACCATCGGTCCCGGCTCGCTGGTGCTGTGGCCGAGCAGAGGGCTGCAAGGCAAGGAGGGGCTGGGAGCCGGCACATGCAAAATGGCTCCTGTCGGTCAGCTGCTGTGCGGCACGGCACAGCCCTCGCCCCCGCTCGGCCCCCAGGCTCTGCCCCCAGTGCCCGGCCCTGCCTCAAGGTCTCTGCCCCAGCTAGGTGCAGGTCCTCGCCCACCCCTCCTGTCAGCAGGGCACTGGGCGCCTCTGTGCAAGGCACTCCGCTCCTCCTGCCTCCCAGGTGACCTCCCCAACCCGTTCTTCAGTCACTCCTCCCATGGCAGGGTCGCCAGCTCCGCCCCGGCTCACTCTGCACCCTCAGCTTGCTCCCAACCAGCACCAGGCAGGATTTTCCCTCTTCCCAGGCAGTGGCCAGGTCCCCTTCCCCAGGCAGGCTTCATCCTTCTCTCCTGTCCTAGCCAGCCGTGGCTGCAGCCCAGCCACAGATCACATCCTGGGGCTCAGGCAGTTGCTTGGAGGAGGAAAATTTGTGATTTTTCTCCCAGACATCAAAGTCCTTGCACTGATTCAGCCTGTCTGGAGAGCTGTCACCAGCTGGGGACATTCCTTGTGCCATGAAAGGACATCAGTGTAATAAAGGATCCCCTGGGGATTACCCCACTCCTTCCTCTCTGACACAAGCCAGGATCCTGCTGGAAACCAAAATCCCAGCCCTGTAATTACAGCAGGACCTGACCAAGAGCTCTCTTCTGCATTTCAGTCTAACCCAGATGCCCTGCACCCCATCTCCCCAGAGTGCTGAGGGCAAACCCCAGGCTCTGCCACCCCCCGCCAGCTCTCCCATTTGCCTGTGTGCTCAGGGCCAGATGTTTGCTCCGTGGCTCTGTGCTCCTTCTCCTGCTCAGGGTCCCAGCTGACCACTTTGTTTGTAATAGTCCTCAGAGGGGAATTACAGCAGAGTATTAAATGTGTGGTTAAAGAAATCGCATTACACAGCGTGGCTGGGAGGGAGATGCTTCCCTTTAATCTGTAACCCATGGAAGTGATTAGTTTAGTGAGCAGAGTGGCCAGGGATGGCATTGCCATTAAGACACCATCCTGAGCAGGACCATCACAGCTGAGCTGTGGCACAGCACCGCACAGCACCACTTGCTCTCTGGGGCTTTGCCCTTCCATAGAGTCACAGATTGCACTGGTCTGAAGGGAGCCTCAAAGGGCAGCTTGCCCAACCCCCCTGCAGGCAGCAGGATACCTCCAACCTCAGGCTGCCCAGAGCCACAGCAAGTCTGATCTTGCACGTCTCGAGGGACAGGGCCTCAACCACCTCCCTGGGCAGCCTGTGCCAGGCTCTCCCCAGCCTCCCTGTGCAGAACTTCCCTCTGATGTCCAACCTAACTCTGCCCTGCTCCACTTTCAAACCATTGCCTCTCCTCCTATCCCCACAGCCCCTCCCCAGCCTGCCTGCAGCTCCCCTTCAGATACTGACCTGCAGCTCTGAGGTCTCCCCTGAGCCTTTCCCTGCCCTTGTGGTGCTAACTGGGGGCTGCTCCAGGCTGCAGCAGAGCAAAGGGAAGCGACGGCGCTGCAGGGCTCCCGTGAAATAATGTTTGTGTCGTGTATCCTGTCCTGCAGGTCTATGCAATCTTAGTTAGCCACCCTCCTGCTCCCAACGACCACCTCACACCAACTCCTGTGTCATACACAGCTGGCTTCTACCGGATCCCTGTCATTGGTCTGACAACACGCATGTCTATATACTCTGACAAGGTAACTGCTGCATGTCTCTAGCCTAGTACCTCACTGGGGTAAAGCCAGAGTGCCCTTCAGGAGGGTTAATGATGTCTGCACTGCCCTGCCTAACTCTGTGTCTGTCTGTCCATCCACCCTCTCCAGTTAAATCTGCTGCTGCCTCCCCTCCTCCTCCCCCTCCCCCTCCCCTCCTGCATTCCCCAGTATGTTATTTTTTCACAGCTGCCAGTGTTGACCTACATAGTGTTGGATGAGCTCTGCAGCGCTGCTCTGCCAGGCTGCTGGGCTGGCTGCTCTTCAGCCAAGGCAAATGCACCAACTAGCTCCTGCCCTGCTCACTGGTGACAGCCAGGCGGTTCTGGGTGCTCCCCAGGTGTCAGAGGGGCCTGCAAGGGGCAGAGCCTCTGGGGCTTGAGGGTTTTTTGGGCAGGAGCTATCTGGGGCTTGAGGGTTGCTTGGTTGTGTGAAGCCCTCTGGGTTTGTGTGGTATTGGTAGGAGAGAGAATAGAATTGGCTAACAAGTTATCCTGAGGCTTCCCATGACATTCAGTCCTGACAGCACCTAGGAAGGAGGTTCAGATTCCAGGGTCACAAATGCTGTGGAAGCACAGAGACTTTCAGGCTGCTGTGTGCAGGGGCAATGAGATGCTGCCCTGGCCAACTCTTGCTCCAGGAGCTCAGCTCACAACCCATCCCACCAGGACACCTTGGGGCTAGCAGAGGCCAGCGGACCTCATGCCCCTGCAGCCTGGGTGGAGGCTCCAGTCTGGGTGCAGGAGCTCAGTGGGTGAGAGCAGGCCTGATCTGAAGCACGAATCATCCTCTGCTTGGGAAATGTGAACCTCCCCAAATGCAAATGTTCTGTGCAAAAATAGTGCCTCCACCCCCGTGCCAAAGGCAGGCAAACCTCAGCAGGCAAAGCTCAGCAGGCAGCAGCAGAGGCTCCCACGGATGCAGCAGCAGGACTGCTGGGCTGGAGCAGCAGCAGGTCTTGGCATCCCCCAACAAGCAAAACCATGGCAGGAAGGCCAGCAAGCCTGCCCTGCAGGGACAGCAATGGTAGCTGGCAGAGCTGGGGGCATGCAGGGCACTGCTGGAAGGAAGGGTGGGAACAGGATGGTGGACTGAGGGAGAAGGCAGGCAAGGGGTAGGAAATGTGCAGGTGGGATTTGATTCGTGCTGCAGTGGAGGGGAGCTAGGCTTGCTCAGCAGTGTCACTGAGAGGGACCTCGTCACAGTGCAGGTGAGGACGGGGAGAGGGGACCCTGCACACACAGGCCCAGCTGCAGCTCTGCAGGGCCCTGCTCGCTGGAGCAAACTGGCAGCCTGTCCACAGCACGACCTTGTGCTGGGTTCCCTGCTCACCCTCAGGGGCTGGGAGCTGTCCCAGCAGGCTCAGCTCCAGCTATTTTTCTCCTCTTTCAAACTCATTTTCTGCAGAAGCAGCTCAGGAAACCTACCTGACTGACATCAGAGCTGGAGCAGTGATGCCCTGCAGCAGCAGTGACCCACTTGCAGCGCCACGGAGATGGCCCCCACGGAATGTCTGGGGGTGGTGGGCTGTGGGCTTCACTCTCCTGGCAGAGACTGGGCAGGGAGGGCACACTACCAGGGTCACCTCTCTGAGCATTCCTGCCTGACTGGCCTCATGCTCAGCCTGCTTCCCACTGAGATACCTGGGGCCTGGAGGACTTTGAGGTCTTTGCAGAGAGGGGAGCTGCAGACAGATGATGGGGCAAGGGCAGGGACTGTGATGATGATCAAGGATGCTGAGTAGGGCACTGAGAGGAGCTGGGGGGGACAGCAAAGGTGGGAGTGGAGGGCAGCAGAGGAGAGAGCCAGGACAGTGCAAGGCTGTGCACAGCCATGAGGCCAGCCTGGCTGGGGCAACACGGGGGGTGCTCAGCTGGGGCCCTGTTTGGTCCCCAGTGATCAACTTGCCTGTGCCTTGTTTTAATTCAGGAAATTATAGCTTTCAGCTGAGTTTCTATGGAAACAAGCTTCTAAGATCACTCTGTGTGCATGCCCCTGATTGGTTTTGAAGGCATCAGCCAATTTTAGCTAAATTTCACAGGGTGTCTAAGTCTCAGAGGTGATTATGGTCCTCCTAAAGCTAAGCTGCCAGCAGGGTGAGAGGGGTGGGTGAGAGGGGTGGGTGAGAGGGGTGGTGAGAGGGGTGGGTGAGAGGGGTGGGTGAGAGGGGTGGGTGAGAGATGTGGGTGAGAGGTGTGGGTGAGAGGGATGAGTGAGAGGGATGGGTGAGAGGGGTGGGTGAGAGGTGTGAGTGAGAGGGGTTGGTGAGAGGGGTTGGTGAGAGGGGTGGGTGAGAGGTGTGGGTGAGAGGGGTGAGTGAGAGGTGTGGGTGAGAGGTATGGGTGAGAGGGGTGAGTGAGAGGTATGAGAGGGGTGGTGAGAGGGGTGGGTGAGAGGGTTGGTAAGAGGGGTGAGTGAGAGGTGGGTGAGAGGTATGGGTGAGAGGGGTGAGTGAGAGGTATGGGTGAGAGGGGTGGGTGAGAGGGGTGGGTGAGAGGTAGGGGAGAGGGGTGGTGAGAGGGGGTGGGGGTGGGTGAGAGGGGTGGGTGAGAGGGGTGAGTGAGTGGTGTGGGTGAGAGGGGTGGGTGAGAGGGATGAGTGAGAGGGATGGGTGAGAGGTGTGAGTGAGAGGGGTGGGTGAGAGGTGTGGGTGAGAGGGGTGGGTGAGAGGGATGAGTGAGAGTGATGAATGAGAGGGGTGGGTGAGAGGGGTGGGTGAGAGGGGTGGGTGAGTGGTGTGGGTGAGAGGGGTGGGTGAGAGGGGTTGGTGAGAGGTGTGGGTGAGAGGTGTGAGTGAGAGGTGTGGGTGAGAGGGGTGAGTGAGAGGGGTGAGTGAGAGGGGTGGGTGAGAGGGGTGGGTGAGAGGGGTGAGTGAGAGGGGTGGGTGAGAGGGGTGGGTGAGAGGGATGAGTGAGAGGGATGAGTGAGAGGGATGAGTGAGAGGGGTGGGTGAGAGGGGTGGGTGAGAGGGATGAGTGAGAGGGGTGGGTGAGAGGGGTTGGTGAGAGGGGTGGGTGAGAGGGATGAGTGAGAGGGGTGGGTGAGAGGGGTGGGTGAGAGGGGTGGGTGAGAGGTGTGGGTGAGAGGTGTCAGTGAGAGGTGTGGGTGAGAGGTATGGGTGAGAGGTGTGGGTGAGAGGTGTGGGTGAGAGGGGTGAGTGAGAGTGATGAATGAGAGGGATGGGTGAGAGGGGTGGGTGAGAGGGGTGAGTGAGAGGTGTGGGTGAGAGGGGTGGGTGAGAGGGGTGAGTGAGAGGGGTGGGTGAGAGGGGTTGGTGAGAGGGGTGGGTGAGAGGTGTGAGTGAGAGGGGTGGGTGAGAGGGGTTGGTGAGAGGGGTGGGTGAGAGGTATGGGTGAGAGGGGTGAGTGAGAGGTGTGGGTGAGAGGGGTTGGTGAGAGGGGTGGGTGAGAGGGGTGGGTGAGAGGGGTGGGTGAGAGGGATGAGTGAGAGGGGTGGGTGAGAGGGGTTGGTGAGAGGGGTGGGTGAGAGGGGTGGTGAGAGGGGTGGGTAAGAGGGGTGAGTGAGTGGTGTGGGTGAGAGGTGTGGGTGAGAGGGATGGGTGAGAGGGGTGGGTGAGAGGGGTGAGTGAGAGGGGTGGGTGAGAGGGGTGAGTGAGTGGTGTGGGTGAGAGGTGTGGGTGAGAGGGGTGGGTGAGAGGTGTGGATGAGAGGTGTGGATGAGAGGGGTGGGTGAGAGGGGTGGGTGAGTGGTGTGAGTGAGTGGTGTGGGTGAGAGGGGTGGGTGAGAGGGGTGGGTGAGAGGGGTGAGTGAGTGGTGTGAGTGAGTGGTGTGGGTGAGAGGGGTGGGTGAGAGGGGTGGGTGAGAGGGGTGGATGAGAGGTGTGGATGAGAGGGGTGGGTGAGAGGGGTGGGTGAGAGGTGTGAGTGAGTGGTGTGGGTGAGAGATGTGGGTGAGAGGTGTGAGTGAGAGGGGTGAGTGAGAGGGGTGGGTGAGAGATGTGGGTGAGAGGTATGAGTGAGAGGTGTGGATGAGAGGGGTGGGTGAGAGGGGTGGGTGAGAGGGATGGGTGAGAGGGGTGGGTGAGAGGTGTGAGTGAGTGGTGTGAGTGAGTGGTGTAGGTGAGAGGGATGGGTGAGAGGGGTGGGTGAGAGGTGTGGGTGAGTGGTGTGGGTGAGAGATGTGGGTGAGAGGTGTGAGTGAGAGGGGTGAGTGAGAGGGGTGGGTGAGAGATGTGGGTGAGAGGTATGAGTGAGAGGGGTGGGTGAGAGGGGTGGGTGAGAGGGGTGGGTGAGAGGTATGAGTGAGAGGTGTGGATGAGAGGGGTGGGTGAGAGGGGTGGGTGAGAGGATGGGTGAGAGGGGTGGGTGAGAGGGGTGGGTGAGAGGGGTGGGTGAGAGGGATGGGTGAGAGGGGTGGGTGAGAGGTGTGAGTGAGTGGTGTGAGTGAGTGGTGTAGGTGAGAGGGTGAGTGAAAGGGGTGGGTGAGAGGGGTTGGTGAGAGGGGTGGGTGAGAGGTGTGAGTGAGAGGGGGTGGGTGAGAGGGGGTTGGTGAGAGGGGGTGGGTGAGAGGTATGGGTGAGAGGGGTGAGTGAGAGGTATGGGTGAGAGGGGTGGGTGAGAGGGGTGGGTGAGAGGGATGAGTGAGAGGGGTGGGTGAGAGGGGTTGGTGAGAGGGGTGGGTGAGAGGTGTGAGAGGTGTGGGTGAGAGGGGTGGTGAGAGGGGTGGGTAAGAGGGGTGAGTGAGAGGGGTGGGTGAGAGGGATGGGTGAGAGGGGTGAGTGAGTGGTGTGGGTGAGAGGTGTGGGTGAGAGGGGTGGGTGAGAGGGTGGGTGAGAGGGGTGAGTGAGTGGTGTGGGTGAGAGGTGTGGGTGAGAGGGGTGGGTGAGAGGTGTGGATGAGAGGTGTGGATGAGAGGGGTGGGTGAGAGGGGTGGGTGAGTGGTGTGAGTGAGTGGTGTGGGTGAGAGGGGTGGGTGAGAGGGGTGGGTGAGAGGGGTGAGTGAGTGGTGTGAGTGAGTGGTGTGGGTGAGAGGGGTGGGTGAGAGGGGTGGGTGAGAGGGGTGGATGAGAGGTGTGGATGAGAGGGGTGGGTGAGAGGGGTGGGTGAGAGGTGTGAGTGAGTGGTGTGGGTGAGAGATGTGGGTGAGAGGTGTGAGTGAGAGGGGTGAGTGAGAGGGGTGGGTGAGAGATGTGGGTGAGAGGTATGAGTGAGAGGTGTGGATGAGAGGGGTGGGTGAGAGGGGTGGGTGAGAGGGATGGGTGAGAGGGGTGGGTGAGAGGTGTGAGTGAGTGGTGTGAGTGAGTGGTGTAGGTGAGAGGGATGGGTGAGAGGGGTGGGTGAGAGGTGTGGGTGAGTGGTGTGGGTGAGAGATGTGGGTGAGAGGTGTGAGTGAGAGGGGTGAGTGAGAGGGGTGGGTGAGAGATGTGGGTGAGAGGTATGAGTGAGAGGTGTGGATGAGAGGGGTGGGTGAGAGGGGTGGGTGAGAGGTATGAGTGAGAGGTGTGGATGAGAGGGGTGGGTGAGAGGGGTGGGTGAGAGGGATGGGTGAGAGGGGTGGGTGAGAGGGGTGGGTGAGAGGGGTGGGTGAGAGGGATGGGTGAGAGGGGTGGGTGAGAGGTGTGAGTGAGTGGTGTGAGTGAGTGGTGTAGGTGAGAGGGTGAGTGAGAGGGGTGGGTGAGAGGGGTTGGTGAGAGGGGTGGGTGAGAGGTGTGAGTGAGAGGGGTGGGTGAGAGGGGTTGGTGAGAGGGGTGGGTGAGAGGTATGGGTGAGAGGGGTGAGTGAGAGGTATGGGTGAGAGGGGTGGGTGAGAGGGGTGGGTGAGAGGGATGAGTGAGAGGGGTGGGTGAGAGGGGTTGGTGAGAGGGGTGGGTGAGAGGTGTGAGAGGTGTGGGTGAGAGGGGTGGTGAGAGGGGGTGGGTAAGAGGGGTGAGTGAGAGGGGTGGGTGAGAGGGATGGGTGAGAGGGGTGAGTGAGTGGTGTGGGTGAGAGGTGTGGGTGAGAGGGGTGGGTGAGAGGGGTTGGTGAGAGGGGTGGGTGAGAGGTGTGAGAGGTGTGGGTGAGAGGGGTGGTGAGAGGGGTGGGTAAGAGGGGTGAGTGAGAGGGGTGGGTGAGAGGGATGGGTGAGAGGGGTGAGTGAGAGGGGTGGGTGAGAGGGGTGGGTGAGAGGGGTGAGTGAGTGGTGTGAGTGAGTGGTGTGGGTGAGAGGGGTGGGTGAGAGGGGTGGGTGAGAGGGGTGGGTGAGAGGGGTGAGTGAGTGGTGTGAGTGAGTGGTGTGGGTGAGAGGGGTGGGTGAGAGGTGTGGGTGAGAGGGGTGGATGAGAGGTGTGGATGAGAGGGGTGGGTGAGAGGGATGGGTGAGAGGGGTGGGTGAGAGGTGTGAGTGAGTGGTGTAGGTGAGAGGGGTGGGTGAGAGGGGTGGGTGATAGGTGTGAGTGAGTGGTGTGGGTGAGAGATGTGGGTGAGAGGTGTGAGTGAGAGGGGTGAGTGAGAGGGGTGGGTGAGAGATGTGGGTGAGAGGTATGAGTGAGAGGTGTGGATGAGAGGGGTGGGTGAGAGGGGTGGGTGAGAGGGATGGGTGAGAGGGGTGGGTGAGAGGGGTGGGTGAGAGGGGTGGGTGAGAGGGATGGGTGAGAGGGGTGGGTGAGAGGTGTGAGTGAGTGGTGTGAGTGAGTGGTGTAGGTGAGAGGGTGGGTGAGAGGGGTGGGTGAGAGGTATGAGTGAGAGGTGTGAGTGAGTGGTGTAGGTGAGAGGTGTGGGTGAGAGGTGTGAGTGAGTGATGTGAGTGAGTGGTGTGGGTGAGAGGGGTGGGTGAGAGGGGTGGTGAGAGGGATGGGTGAGAGGGGTGGGTGAGAGGTGTGGGTGAGAGGGGTGGGTGAGAGGGGTGGGTGAGAGGGATGGGTGAGAGGGGTGGGTGAGAGGGGTGGGTGAGAGGGATGGGTGAGAGGGGTGGGTGAGAGGGGTGGGTGAGAGGATGGGTGAGAGGGGTGGGTGAGAGGTGTGAGTGAGAGGTGTGAGTGAGTGGTGTGGGTGAGAGGGGTGGGTGAGAGGGGTGGGTGAGAGGGGTGGGTGAGAGGGATGGGTGAGAGGGGTGGGTGAGAGGTGTGAGTGAGTGGTGTGGGTGAGAGGGATGGGTGAGAGGGATGGGTGAGAGGGGTGGGTGAGAGGTGTGAGTGAGTGGTGTGGGTGAGAGGGGTGGCCCTTGGCACAGAGAGGTTTGCCCAGAGCCTTTTGATGCCCTGGGAGCATCTCCAGCCACGCACAGCAGTCCACAGCTGTAGGCAGCACTCCAACAAAGATCCCTGAGGGGAGCAACCTGATTGCTCCCAGGATTCAAGGAACTGTTTGCTCTAGAAGCAATATTTGAGCTGAGCACTCTGCCTTAGCAGCCTTTGTGTGCCCTCCTTGTGCCTGCTTCTCAAGGAAGCATTACCTGAATCTTCACCGAGATCCATTCAGCTCTCTGCCACCTGCACCCTGAGGGCTCTCTGGAACCCTGAGTGAGGTGAGCAGGGAACTGCAGGAGAGACAAGGGTCCCACAGGAAGGGCAGCAGAGCAGTACCCATCACTGTGGTGCCCTTCACTATGGAGAGACCTTAAAGGACTCCTCACTGACTGAGTGCTGCCAAAACCACACTGTGCCCTTCTCGTGCTGCCCCCCTGACTGGACACCTTGGGCTGTCAGTGCTTCTGATCCCCAGGTGTCCCTGGGCATAGTTACAGCTCCTCTGCATTTCAACCAAAAGAAAATGTGATCACACTGATGTCTTGGCAAGATGAGAGGTCTGAAATGGCACAGAGCCTGAGAGCAGGGCTGGTGGGGAAGGTCTGGTGCTGCTGCTCACCACCACGTGGGACCACAGCTCCATGATGGAGATGCAGAGCTCTGCCCCAAGGTGCTGAGCCCCACACCATCCCCTCACCAGAGAGGCAGCATAGTGAAGGGTCAAGGGCAGCTGTTAATGGGGACCTGCTCTGATGCTGGAAGAGATGGAAAATGGGCTTGAGTCATTCTGCACTTGGAGACCATTTCAGTGCCCAGCATCTGGTCCTGGTGGTTGAAATGAGCTCTGTCTCTCTCTTTCTCTCTCCCTCTCCATCTTGGTTGTGAGGATGACTCTTCCCTCTGGTTCCTTGACTCTGGGACCACTCTATGCCTTCCCAGGGCTTCCTGCTCACCAGGGGAGCATTTTTCTTGATTACTGGCCTGGTCTCACTGGCAACCAATGCTCAGCATCAATGGTGTTAAGTGGAGCACTGCAGCAGGGTCCCGAGAGAGGTTGTGGAGTCTCCTTCTCTGGAGCCTTTCCAGCCCTGTCTGGATGTGTTCCTGTGTGACCTGTGCTGGATTCTATGGCCCTGCTCTGGCAGGGAGGGTGGCCCCCAAGATCTCCAGAGGTCCCTTCCAACTCCTAACATCCTGTGAGCCTGTGATAAAAAGCTGCACTGAAAGTGAGAAGAAAAGCATTTCCCCTTGACCAAGGCCAGGGCCAGGGCTCCTTCCCTGGCACCTGCAAGAAGTGCCTGGAGAGCCTGGTCAAGGTCATGGGGAGCCTGGTCGAGGTCATGGAGAACTTGGTCGAGGTCATGGGGAGCCTGGTCGAGGTCATGGAGAGCCTGGTCGAGGTCATGGAGAACTTGGTCGAGGTCATGGGGAGCCTGGTCGAGGTCATGGAGAACTTGGTCGAGGTCATGGGGAGCCTGGTCGAGGTCATGGGGAGCCTGGTCGAGGTCATGGAGAACTTGGTCGAGGTCATGGGGAGCCTGGTCGAGGTCATGGGGAGCCTGGTCGAGGTCATGGAGAACCTGGTTGAGGTCATGGGGAGCCTGGTCGAGGTCATGGGGAGCCTGGTCGAGGTCATGGAGAGCCTGGTCGAGGTCATGGAGAACCTGGTCGAGGTCATGGGGAGCCTGGTCGAGGTCATGGGGAGCCTGGTCGAGGTCATGGAGAACCTGGTCGAGGTCATGGGGAGCCTGGTCGAGGTCATGGAGAACCTGGTCGAGGTCATGGGGAGCCTGGTCGAGGTCATGGGGAGCCTGTCGAGGTCATGGGGAGCCTGGTCGAGGACATGGAGAACCTGGTCGAGGTCATGGGGAGCCTGGTCGAGGTCATGGGGAGCCTGGTCGAGGACATGGGGAGCCTGGTCGAGGTCATGGGGAGCCTGGTCGAGGTCATGGGGAGCCTGGTCGAGGTCATGGAGAGTTGTTTGCCCTAGGAGTGGGTTGCACAGCCAGCAGCCAGCAGCACAGCCAGCATCAGGAACAGCCTGCAGGGAGTCAGAGCAGATGAGGGGCTGCAGCCTCTGCTGCTGGCAGTGGTGGAGCCCACTCAGCCCAGTGCAGGAGAGCTCCTCAAAGGCTCTCAGGATGCAAGCCAGGAGGAGGGCAGAGCAGCCCCAGCACTTCACAGGGATGATGCTGTGGTGCTGAGCTGTTCCCCAGGGGCTGACCAGCCCTTCCCTCCAGGCACAGCAGGGAAGGCAGAGGATGCTTTTGTGCCTCAGCTCCCCATGCATCTGTCTCTCTCAGATCCCTCCCAGGACACATCAAAGCTGTTGCAGAGCTGTCTCAGCACATCCACGCAGGGCAGTGACTGGCAAGTGGCTTTCAGGGGGCTCAGCCACACATGTGCTGGCTGGTGGCAGGATGAGCAAAGCAGGAGAGAGGGCAGCCCAGGCTCCTTCCATGGACAGCCTGGGCAAGGCTTCTTGTTCATACCCAGCTGATGAGTTTTGCCAACTTATCACAACTTTATATCTTGGGACCTCTGTCAGGCTCCTTGAAACTGCCCAGGCAGCTCAGTCCTGGGGTGCATTGCCAGCAGAATCCCACAATGGGTTGGGCTGGAGGGGACCTGAAAGGTCATCTAGATCAAATCCCTCTGCCATGGGCAGGGACACCTCCCACCAGCCCAGATTGCTCAAGGCCTCATCCAGCCTGGCCTGAAACACCTCCAGGCAGGAGGCAGCCACAGCCTCCCTGGGCAACCTGTGCCAGAGTCTCCCCAGCCTCACTCTCAACAATTCCTTCCTCCTCTCCACTCTCAGTCTCTCCTCTCCCAGCTCAAAGCCATTGTTCCTCATCCTGGCACTCCCAGCCCTTGGCCAGAGTCCCTCCCCAGCTCTCCTGGAGCCCTTCAGGTACTGGAAGGCTGCTCTGAGGTCTGCCTGGAGCCTTCTCTTCTCCAGGCTGCACAGCCCCAACTCTCCCAGCCTGGCCCCACAGGGGAGGTTCTGCATCCCTGTGGCCTCCTCTGGAGCCTCTCTAGCAGCTCCAGGTCCTTCTTGTGGACAGAATCTTAGACTCAGGCATTGTTCTGCACTATCCTGTTTAAAACCTACAGTTCTGTAACCCAGTGTGGTGGGTTGAAAATTCCACCCACCCCACCCCCAACATTACCTTTGCCAGCCCAGCTCAGCTGGAAGCAGATGGAAGCTGTATTTAGAGGCAGAACTACAATCTACAATGGAAGGCAAGCAATATGCACAAACCAAACAATATTTACAATAAACATTTACAGATCTTTGCAGTTAGTAAGCAGCACAAGGACCCCCCCTGGCCAAAGAGCAGGGGAAGATACAAGCTTCTCCCTCCCTGCCCCCTTCCCCCTGCACTGTACACAAAAGGGACAAGAAAAAGGAGCAGAGAGAAGTTAGACTTAGCCAAAACACTGCAGCCAGGGTCAAGCAGAAGCAAGTTAATATCTCCCAGAGCAAAGAGGTGAGAAGAGCAGAGGTCGTTCTGGTACAACCAGTGTAAGTCCCTCAGCTCCCCAGTGGGGTTGTGTAGCACTGTCATTGGTTTGCTTTTTATACCCAGGAGTGATTTATTTACATTTTACTGCTTTCTGTTCAAGATCTAACACCAGAGTGAGGCCTTTGGGCACCACCTCAGGCAGCAGAGTTGCCCAGACTCAGAATCCAGGCTGCTCTGCAGCAGCTGTGCAGGAGAATCAGAGAGATCACAGAGCTGTCAGGGTTGGAAGGCACCTCAAGGCTCAGCCAGTCCCAACCCCCTGCCATGGGCAGGGACACCTCACACTGCAGCTCACAGCCACCTCCAGCCTGGCTGCAAACACCTCCAGGGATGAGGCTTCCACCACCTCCCTGGGCAACCTGGGCCAGGCTCTCACCACCCTCATGGGGAACAACTTCTTCCTCATAGCCAATCTGAATCTCCCCACTTCTAGTTCTGCTCCATCCCCCCCAGTCCTATCCCTCCCTGACACCCTCAAAAGTCCCTCCCCAGCTTTCCTGGAGCCCTCTGCAGATCCTGGAAGGCCACAAGAAGGTCTCCTCAGATCCTTCTCCTCTCTAGACTGCACAACCCCAACTCCCTCAGTCTGTGCTCACAGCAGAGCAGCTCCAGCCCTCTGCTCCTCCTCATGGCCCTGCTCTGGACACCTTCCAGCACCTCCAGAGCCTTCCTGGCACAGAGGCTCCAGAGCTGGCCCCAGAGCTCCAGCTGTGGGCTCAGCAGAGTGGAGCAGAGGGGCAGAATCCCCTCCCTGGCCCTGCTGGCCACACTTCTCTTGCTGCAGCCCAGGCTCTGCTTGGCTCTCTGGGCTGCAAGTGCTCCCTGCTGGCTCCTGCTGAGCTTCTCCTCCCCCAGCACCCCCAAGGCCTTTCCTCCAGGGCTGCTCTCCAGCCAGTCCCTGCCCAGCCTCTATCAGTGCCTGGCATTGCCCTGCCCCAGCTGCAGGACCTTGCCCTTGGCCTTGTTGAACCTCCTGAGGTTGGCCTGGGCCCAGCTCTGCAGCCTGCCCAGGTCCCTCTGGATGGATCCCTTCCCTCCAGTGCTGCTGCACCACACAGCTTGGTGTTGGCAGACCTGCTGAGGGAGCCTCAGTGCCTCTGCCCATGTTGCCAACAAAGATGCTGAACAAGCCTGGGCCCAGGACTGACCCCTGAGGGACTCAGGGTACCCAGGACCATTTGTTCATCTGAAGCCAGTTGTATTTGCAACTCTGAAGCAAGCCATGCCCAATTTAAGCAGCATTTTTTGGGGAGCTAGCTGGGAAAGCAGAACAAATTTGATGCACTGCTTTCCAAGCTGCTTTCCCATTTCAGAAAGGGATTGAAATCATTTTAAGTCAGAATGTTGATTTTTTTTCAGCCTGTGTTTTTGGCTGGTTGGGTTTTGTTTGCTTTTACTCTAGGCTGTTCTCTTCTTTTTTGTTACTTTTCCTCTCTCTTTCCTCTCTTCTGATTTTTTTCTCCCCCCCCCCCTTCCATTTTCCTTCTCCCTGGGTTTCTTTTATACCAATTAAAAAGGTTCAGGGATGAAAAAATGAAAGCACTCAGAGCCATCTCGTCTGCCCCTGGGCCTGGAGGCGCCTGGGCATCTCTGCTGACTCCAAAGAGAGAGCTTGAGCACTGCTGGTGTGGCTACCATGGGTTGTCCTCCCTCAGGGTGTCCCTGTGGAGCTGCTTCCCAGTGCTGCTGCCTAGCCCTGGGCTCGTGTGGTGAGCTGCACTTCTGCTCCTGTGGGACTGGGAGTGCTTGTAGCAGTCACACAAACCTGCAGCTCTGAGACTCTTGCTGCAGCTCTCCTGGTTCATTTCCTCCTCCAGTTGCTCATCCACAGTTCTGCTCAGCCTCTTCAGGCATCAGGAGATGGCTCCAGCGCTTTGGTATTTGTGCCCCCAGCACTTCACAGCATCACAGAATGTTAGGGGCTGGAAGGCACCTTCAAAGCTCTTCCAGTCCAACCCCCTGCCAGAGCAGGATCACCCAGAGTAGATCACTCAGGAACACATCCAGGCAGGTCTTGAATGCCTCCAGAGAGGGAGGCTCCAGAACCCACCTGGGCAGCCTGTTGTGTGCTCTGGACCAGGGCAGAAGGATGCAGCTTCTGTCTCGGTGCACAGACCTGACCATGGCAGGCCTTGCACTGTTTTCTCTGCATTCCATGCTTCAGTTTGACTTGATCAGGGTGCTGAGCAAGGGCAAAGGATGTGACCTGCTCTGCCTGTTCCTCATGGTTGACATGATGCCTTTCCCCTTCCAACAGGAATTACTTTGGCCCATTCAGGACTGGTTTTGACCCTTGCTGGGTCTGGTCCCTGGCTGAGCAGGGCTGGCTAAGCTCTGTTTGGTCCAGAGGACAATCTCAGCCTTCAAGAGACATATTATGGCACTTTACTTTTTGTCCTCTCCTGTTCAGGCTTCTGCCTCCTCCAGCAAGCAGCTGCTTTGCCAAGTGGGTCCATGCTGAGCATAAGCACTTTCATTCCCTAATATTTGATTCTGGGGCCTTTGGGAAAGGCTCTGTTTTGGTGAAACCTCTCTGTCAGCTGCAGCCTTTGGCCTGATTGCTCCCCTAAGAGTGCTCTGCTTAATTAGGCTGCAACTGCTAGTGGTCAATCAGCCAACCATGACAATGCCTCTGCTCGAATCAGATAAGGTTAGCCAGGACACAAGTGCAGAGCTGTCCCCTCCTGCAGGCTGCTGCAGAACAGGCTGACCTAGAAACAGCCAAACTGATGCTGGAAAACTGCTTTCCTGAGCTCCTCTGATGACAGAAAACTCATCTGCACCTGCTGCTGCTCCTTGTTGCTCTCTGAGGGGAATTTGGTTTCTTTTCCTGATGCCTGCTGCTCAGTAACTTTTTCCTAAAGCCAAGAGGAAGGGCTGGATTTGCACTGAACCTTGCTGGCAGCTGGTTGCTGGAGAGGCTGATCCTCACCATGCACCTACAGACCACAAAGCAGTCAGCCCCTTTGCCATGGGTTAACCACTGAGAGGTACAAAATGGTAGCCATGGTTGGCTTCAGAGCCAGAAGAAAGGAGTGCAGGTACTGCAGGCTAGCTCAAGGTGTGCATCCAGAGGTCTATCTGAACCTGCTGCTCTGTCCCTGCAATCCCAGCCCTGTCTGTGCCATTCTATCCCTGCCCCCTGCAATCCCAGTCCTATCCCCTGCAATCCCAGCCCTGTCTGTGCCATTCTATCCCTGTCCCCTGCAATCCCAGTCCTGTCCCCTGCAATCCCAGCCCTGTCTGTGCCATTCTATCCATGTCCCCTGCAATCCCAGCCCTGTCTGTGCCATTCTATCCCTGTCCCCTGCAATCCCAGTCCTATCCCCTGCAATCCCAGCCCTGTCTGTGCCATTCTATCCCTGTCCCCTGCAATCCCAGTCCTATCCCCTGCAATCCCAGCCCTGTCTGTGCCATTCTATCCCTGTCCCCTGCAATCCCAGTCCTATCCCCTGCAATCCCAGCCCTGTCTGTGCCATTCTATCCCTGTCCCCTGCAATCCCAGTCCTGTCCCCTGCAATCCCAGCCCTGTCTGTGCCATTCTATCCCTGTCCCCTGCAATCCCAGCCCTGTCTGTGCCATTCTATCCCTGTCCCCTGCAATCCCATCCTTGTCCCCTGCAATCCCAGCCCTGTCTCTGCAATCCCAGCCCTGTCTCTGCAATCCCAGCCCTGTGCCTGCAATCTCAAACCTGTCTCTACAATCCCAGCCCTGTCTTTACAATCCCAGCCCTGTGCCTGCAATCCTAGCCCTGTCTGTGCAGTCCTAGGCCTGTGCTTTCAATCCCAGCCCTGTCCCCTGCACTCCCAGCCCTATGTTTCCAATCCCAGCCCTGTCTGTGCAGTCCTAGCCCTGTGCTCTCAATCCCAGCCCTGTGTTTCCAATCCCAGCCCTGTCTGTGCAGTCCTAGCTCTGTGCCTTCAATCCCAGCCCTGTCTTTACAATCCCAGCCCTGTGCCTGCAATCCTAGCCCTGTCTGTGCAGTCCTAGGCCTGTGTTTCCAATCCCAGCCCTGTCTGTGCAGTCCTAGCCCTGTGCTCTCAATCCTAGCCCTGTGTTTCCAATCCCAGCCCTGTCTGTGCAGTCCTAGCTCTGTGCTCTCAATCCTAGCCCTGTGTTTCCAATCCCAGCCCTGTCTGTGCAGTCCTAGCTCTGTGCTTTCAATCCCAGCCCTGTCTTTACAATCCCAACCCCGTGCTCTCAATCCCAGCCCTGTGCCTGCAATCCCAGCCCTGTCTTTACAATCCCAGCCCTGTCTTTACAATCCCAGCCCCGTGCCTGCAATCCCAGCCCTGTCTTTGCAATCCCAGCCCTGTCTTTACAATCCCAGCCCTGTTTTTACAATCCCAGCCCTGTCTTTACAATCCCAGCCCCGTGCCTGCAATCCCAGCCCCGTCTGTGTAGTCCTAGCCCTGTGCTCTCAATCCCAGCCCTGTGCCTGCAATCCCAGCCCTGTCTTTACAATCCCAGCCCCGTGCCTGCAATCCCAGCCCCGTCTGTGTAGTCCTAGCCCTGTGCTCTCAATCCCAGCCCTGTGCCTGCAATCCCAGCCCTGTTTTTACAATCCCAGCCCCGTGCCTGCAATCCCAGCCCCGTCTGTGTAGTCCTAGCCCTGTGCTCTCAATCCCAGCCCTGTGCCTGCAATCCCAGCCCTGTCTTTACAATCCCAGCCCCGTGCCTGCAATCCCAGCCCCGTCTGTGTAGTCCTAGCCCTGTGCTCTCAATCCCAGCCCTGTCCCTGCAGCCCCAGCCCTGTCCCTCCAGGCTCCCCCTTGCCGCCGCGGCGGGCAGGCTGCGCTGAGCTGCTGTTCTCCCTTGCAGAGCATCCATCTGTCCTTCCTGCGCACAGTGCCCCCCTACTCCCACCAGGCCAACGTCTGGTTCGAGATGATGAGAGTCTTCAACTGGAACCATGTCATCCTGATCGTCAGTGACGACCACGAGGGTCGTGCTGCACAGAAGAAGCTGGAGACCCTCCTGGAGGAGAAAGAGTCCAAGGTCAGTTCCTGGACATTGTCTTGTAGCTTTGTTTTAAGCAGAGCAAGCAACAGAGCTAGAAGTCTCAGGCTGTTGTATGTATGTAGATTCCTGTATGTAAAACACCTTTTTTCTTTCCATTGTAACATGGCTAACATGCTTAAAGCATCAACAGTGTCTGACTAGTACCTGACAGAACTTTGTACTTTATTCATTTCACTTGCTTTGCCATGGTCAAAAATCTCCTGCGTGTGAAATCGACTAAAAAAAAAAAAAAGAAACGAAAAAAGAAGGGAAGGATAACCTGGAGCTCTGCAAATGCCTCACCCGAGATTACACACACACACACCCCCCCAGGAGAGGGCAACTCGCTCACCTTAGGGAAGCATCTGCCCCACCACAGCCACCCCCGGGGGGGCCTAGACGGCCCCAGCCCCGCCAAAACGACCCCCGAAAAGCAGCTTCCGAATTGGCTCCCTGGGGCTCAGCCCAGGGGCTGAGGAGGGGCAGGGGCGGCCGGGCGCTGCTCCGGGGGTGTGCTGCAGCCCCGCCGCAGGCTGCCCCGGCCCGCCTCCGTTGAAGCCCCTGCCCAGCGCTGCTTTCCTGCCCCCCCTCCTCCCCCCCAGCGCTGGCACGGGAGGGTGGCTGCGGCTGGCGGCAGCGGCTCTGCCCGGGGGGTGCCTGGCACCTCGCACGCAGGGCCCCGCGGGAGCAGGGAGGGAGCAGGGGAGGCCCCTGAGCCTGCTAGGGAGTCAGGAGGACTCCTCCAGACCTGCTGCCCTTGAGCAAAAGGATCCAACAAGCCTTTGAGACAAGCAGGGAAGGAGAAGGCAGGGAGCCCTGCAGCTGCAGTGCTTCTGGAAGGCAAGGAACCACCTCCTGCCCTGCGGGGAGAAGGCACAGCAGTCCTCCTGGCCGGGGCAGGGTGAGGTCCCCTTTGGATGGGCAGAGGCTGAGCCCATCTCCAAGTCTCCAGCAGCATCAGGGCAGGCACCCATTCCTGGCTGTTCCCTCCTGGATCACAGGCAGAGACTACAACCTGCTCTTCTCCAGCACTACCAGCACCTGCTGGACATTTAGCACTTGGCTGTTGAGGAGAGGTGGCCACAGGCACTTGGAGCTGCTGGCTGAGCTGAGAGGACACCCTGCTCTTTGTCACCCTCTTGTCAAGCCACTGGAGAAGCCATTGGTGCAGGGCTGTGGGCTGGCACAACTTCCACTGACCAACAGGCTCTTGGCTTTGGCAGGGGTCTCCAGGAGGTTTCATCCTTGCTGCATCCTGGGCTGCTGTGAGACACTGGTGTGCCACCAGCCATGGTGGCTCCTGGTGCCTCCAAGGACAGTGTGCTGCTGCCTGGCACCAGGCCAGTGTCCTCTTCAAAGCCTCTTCTCAGTGTCCCTCACCCAGGGAAGGCTGTGGGAAGGTTGTTCCCACAGGCAGTCTGTCAGCCTCTGCCTTGTACCTTCTGGTCTCCACTTTCCATGTTCCTGCAGCTGCAGTGCAGGTACTTTGGTTGCCTCCTTTCCCTCCTCACCCCACACAACGCCCCAGGCACAGGCTGCACTTCTTCAGCCTGCCCATCCTACAGGAAAGCCTTTGAGAGATGCGGAAGGGATCCTCTGTCCTTGGCCCTGCCCTGCTGTTGCACTGCATCTCCATGTCTTGGTGTCCCCTGGCAGCCAGTGGGCTACTGCAGATGCCTTGGGCATCCATCCTCCAGCCTGGAGCATGTGCCCTGTGATGGTGGGAAGTCATCTTATCATCCCTTTGGGGTATGACACCACATCTTGTTTCCTTTGGGGGCTTGCTCTGTCAGACTGATTGGTCTGACTGCTCTTGAAGGTGGTAGATAACCCTGCTGGGGCCTTCTGCTCTTCCTCAGTCTCTTCCATTGTCTAAGTGTTCTTCTGTCACTGGTGTGCTGACTCTTCATGCTATGCAGTGGTTCTTTGGACCCATCCCAAACCTCCTCCAGAGCAGCCTGAGCCTTGGAGAGGCAGCAAGCAGCAGACCTGCTCTTGACCTCTTCAGGGCTTGGATCAGGCCCCTGAGCACCTGGGGAGTCTGCTATGGGTCAGAGGCTCACCTGAGCTCTTGGATCTGAGCATAGCTTGTGCCCTGGAACCTCTGCTGGCTCTGGGTGTCACTCAGGCATTGTTGCATAGATTTGCTCTTCAAGCAGATGTTTGGAGCCCAGCACTCAGGCCAGGCTGGCTGGCCCTCGCACACTCACCACATGAAAGCCTTGTCTTAGGTCTGTCTGCAGCAACTGCCAGCCTTGAGCTTTTGCTTCATCCCAGAACAGCTCTGCTCATTCACCTGGGCAGGCTCCCACGGCCCCAGTGCTGCTCAGGGTCAGGAGCAAGCCCCAGATGCTGTGAAAATCAGAGTGTGTCCAAGCCAGAGGTAGCAGGTCCCTGGTGTGCTGGGTCCCTTCCTCTGGGACAGTGGTATTCATGGAAGTGGTCAGGGTTTGAGTGGATGCTGGAGAACCTGGGGGAGAGGAAATATTGGATTCATGGGTCCCTGCAAGGAGAAATGGGGAGAAATGGGAAAGAGAGTTCTGATCCTGGCAATAGGGAGAGTGACAGGGAGAGGCAGAGATGACCAAGCACGCTCAGGCCCAGCTTTGCAGCACCAAAGGCTCCTCTGAGCAGCTTGGGCTGAGGTGCCAGCACATCCTGGGCACACAAGGTGAGGTGTGGCTGGAGGCTGCAACGTGAGTGCCCAGGTTTCTGATTAAACAGATGGTGCCTGAGGAAAAGTGGCCAATGTCTCATCACTGGAGGATGTCCACACTGTCCTGCTGCAGCTCTGCTCTCTCTGGAGGCACTGGTTGCTCCAGGTCTCACTGCAATCTGAGCAGACTCAAAAGAGCCACTGCAGAAATGCTTGCTGTGGAGCATCAGGAGAAGTGAAGGCAGAACTGGGCTCCAAGCAGATTCTGCCCCTCAGATACTTTTTCTTGCAGTGACCCAACCTCTTTCAGCAATCCAAACCCTGCCTGGCTGTGCCCAAGGAGAAGAGAGGACAGATCACACAGCTGCACAGAAAGGAGACAAAGGCTGGTCTGAGTGCTCAGGAAGAGACAAACTAGTTTGGAAAGCAAGATGCAGAGCTCAAACCTGCCTGCATAAGCAATGAGCTGAGAGTGTGAACCCTTGCAGTCCAGGGGTGCAAAAGGTCAGGTTCTTGGCAGTCATCATTTGCCTTTGCCATAAGGTGCTGCAGATTGGAGATCAGGATAGAGCCAAGTCCTGTACTCCATGCACACAGACCAGGGTTGCCCAGCTGGGCTGGGACAGGGCCAAAAGTTCAGGCTATGCCCTGCCAAAGCCTGCCAAGCATTATCCTGCA
The DNA here is from genome assembly GCA_011125475.1 of Melanerpes aurifrons. Taxonomy (NCBI): domain Eukaryota; kingdom Metazoa; phylum Chordata; class Aves; order Piciformes; family Picidae; genus Melanerpes; species Melanerpes aurifrons. The sequence continues at coordinate 1,316,541 of WWNC01000033.1, read as the reverse complement.
GGCACCATCAGGGTGAGCTTCTCAGCCTGACCACAGTGGCTGCTCCCAGGAAGATCCATCGGGCTCTTTGCACCCTGCTGCAGGGCCAGAGCTCCTGAGAACATAGGCTGTTGATCCTTTGCATGCTGCCTGAAGGAGAGGAAGCCTCCAAAAGTAGGGTTCATGCCCCTGGCTCCTTTGAAGCCAGGTAGCAGAAGTGGCTGAGGCAGGAGACGAGGGGAAGAGCAAGCTCTCTGCTCTGGGTTGCTGTCTGCAGGGTCAGCGCACACTGAGCCAGCCACCTGCCCCTAGCCCAGCTGTGATGCTCCAACCAGCAGCATGGAGACCACCAAGCAGTGAACCTCGCTAGCCATGCATAGGGCCAGGGTATGGGCACTGCGGTCTCCAGCAGCTGCACCCCCCAGGGCCACTTGCGTGGCACAGAGCCATGAGGTGCCCTCAACCCTCCCCAGGCACCAGGTAATAGCTGCAATGTCATCCCATGATTGCCATCGCTTCACATCGCCACGCTTTGAGCCAGCAGGGGACGTAGAGAGCTTTCACTTTCTCGTGTGGATGACAACGGAGCTCCAGAGAGCTGCTCCCTCCTGGCGGGAGGTGAGGAGCTCAGCTGAGACACCTCCCTTGCTGTGCCCTCCCAGGGTGAGCAGGGCTGCGGTGCCGATAGTGAGGGCAGCCACGCAAACACTCATCCCTCTCACAGCTTGCCTCTGCCCAGCGCTCACCGCACGCAGCCTTTTGTCCTTTACTTCCACAGTAATTCCGCGGACCCTCCCCCCCCGCCCCCCACTTTAAGCCCTTATCAGCCGCGTAGCTCCTTCCTGAGTGTAAGATTTGCCCCTGTACTCTGCATTGGTTAGCCGGCACCTTGAGTCCTGTGTCCAGTTCTGGGCTCCTCAGTTTAAGAAGGACATCGAAACACTTGAAGGTGTCCAGAGAAGGGTAACAAAGCTGGGGAGGGGTCTGGAGCACAGCCCTGTGAGGAGAGGCTGAGGGAGCTGGGGTTGCTTAGCCTGGAGAAGAGGAGGCTCAGGGTGACCTCATTGCCCTCTACAACTACCTGAGGGGTGGTTGTGGCTGGGAAGGGGTTGGTCTCTTCTCCCAGGCAACCAGCACCAGAACAAGGGGACACAGTCTCAAGCTGCGCCAGGGGAGGTTTAGACTCGAGGTGAGGAGGAAGTTCTTCACCGAGCGAGTCGTTCATCACTGGAATGTGCTGCCCAGGGAGGTGGTTGAGTCATCGTCCCTGGAGATGTTCAAGAGGAGATTGGACGTGGCACTTGGTGCCATGGTCTAGTCATGGGGTCTGTGTTGATAGGTTGGACTCGATGATCCTCGAGGTCCTTTCCAACCTAAGTTATACTGTGAGACTGTGATAAACCCTTTCTTGCTGCAGAGTCTCCCCAGCCCCACACAGGAATCGCAACCTGACGGCCAGCGGCTGCGACCCCCCCCCCCACCCCCGCCCCCCGCCCCCCGCCCAGGCTTGGCCCCGCGGCGCTGCCGTCAGAGCCGGGTCCCCTCTCTCCCGCTAGCGGCTTTTGCGAGCTCCAGCGTTATAGAGACCCTCTTAGCAAACAAGTGGAGGAGGAGGTGGATGTTGGATTGCTTTACTACACGTCATTTTCAACTGTTTATAATATTCTTCTGTGTCTACATATTTTCTCTGTGCACATTATTCATCAGAGTAAAAAAAGGAACTATGAAAACCTCGACCAACTTTCCTATGACAACAAGCGAGGACCCAAGGTATATATGCATGGAAAATGCACGCCGCCCACCAACCTAACTAGCAAAACGAAACAAACAAACAAAAAACCCAAACAAACAAACAAACAAAAAACCCCAAAATTAAATTAAATAAATGGATAAAAAGAATCGCTAAAGAAATAAATGACAAAATAGCCACGAGCCGCCAGAAAAAAAAATAATAATAGTTAAAATACTATTAAAAAAAAAGAGAGAGAATTAAATAAAGAAAAAAAAATAGAGAAAGAAAAAAAAAATGAAAAGAAAAGAAAGGAAAAAAAAAATAAGCTAAATAAATCAATCTCCCCCGCCCCCCCCCTAAAAAAAAAATGAGCCATGACCTTGTTTCTTGGTAGCAGCACGTTTTGATGTTGAAATAGTTTGGTTTGGAACTTGAGAATGGCAACCCAGCCGGCTGACCCCGGAAGGATTTCGTTTGGAAACATGCATGTGAACCAAATAATTAACTTGCAAGTTTCTTCCCCTTCTTTTTTTATCCTCCTCCCTCCCCCCACCCTCCCCAACCCCACTCCCCCCCCCCCGCCCCTTTTTTGTTACCTTTTCTTTTGGTTGCGTTGGTTTTCTTTTTAACCAAAAAGCCGTTGAACGAGTCTCTCCCTTTTCCTCTCCCAAAGGAAACGGTTCCCTGGTGTAAGTTGCTCACTTCTGCGCCCTAAAGGTTAACCCTGTGCAATATGTTGGGTTTCGTTACCTTTTCTTTCTGGGGGGGGGAGGGTTGGTTTGGGGTTTGGTTTTGTCTTTGATTTTGTTGTTGTTATTTATTATTATCATTATTATTATTATTATTATTATTATTATTATTATCATTATCATTATCATTATCATTATCATTATCATTATTAACATTATTAACATTATTATTATACTATTATTATATTTTTATTATTTTTATTATTATTATTTATTTTTATTATCATACTATTATTATTATTATACTATTATTATTATACTTTTATTATTTTTATTATTATAATTTATTTTTATTATCATACTATTATTATTATTATACTATTATTATTATGCTTTTATTATTTTTATTATTATTGCTATTTTATTTTTATTATCGTTGCTATATTTTCATGATTGCTTTTATTATTATTATTATTATTATTATTATTATTATTATTATTATTATTATTTTATTTTTATCGTGATGGCTATATTTTTAGTATTGCTTTATTATTATTATTATTTTATTTTTATCGTTATGGCTGTATTTTTAGTATTGCTTTGTTATTATTGATAGTTTATTTTTATCGTGATGGCTATATTTTTATTATTGCTTTATTATTATTGATAGTTTATTTTTTATTATTGCTATATTATTGTTATTGATTACTATTATTCCTATTTTATTTTTATCATTGTTGCTATATTTTTATTATTGCGTTATTATTAATAATTACTATTATTATTTACTATTATTTACTATTATTTACTATTATTGCTATTTTATTTTTTATCATTGTTGCTATATTTTTATTATTGCGTTATTATTAATAATTACTATTATTATTTACTATTATTTACTATTCTTTACTATTATTCCTATTTTATTTTTTATCATTGTTGCTATATTTTTATTATTGCATTATTATTGTCATCATTATTATTATTACAATTATTGCTATTTTATTTTTATCATTGCTACTATATTTTTATTACTGCTTTATTTTTATTGTTATTTTTACTATTATTATTGCTATTTTATTTTTTATTATTGCTATATTATTATTAATTACTATATTATTATTAATTACTATTATTCCTATGTTATTTTTATCATTGTTGCTATATTTTTATTATTGCATTATTATTGCTATTTTATTTTTATCGCTATTGCTATATTTCTATTATTGCTTTATTATTATTGTCATTTTTACTATTATTATTGCTATTTTATTTTTTATCATAGCTTTATTGTTATTATTAATTACTATTATTCCTATTTTATTTGTATCATTGTTGCTATATTTTTATTATTGCATTATTATTGTTGTAATTTTTATTTTTATTATTATAATTGTTATTTTATTTTTTATTATGGCTATATTATTATTATTATTATTATTATTATTATTATTGCTATTTTATTTTTATAATTATTGCTATTATTTTATTATTGCATTATTATTATTGTTATAGTTATTGTTATTATTATAATTGCGATTTTATTTTTTATTATGGCTATATTATTAGTAGTATTACTATTATTGTTGCTATTTTATTTTTATCATTACTGCTATATTCCTATTATTGCTTTATTATTATTGTTGTTATTTTTGTTATTATCATTGATATTTTATTTTTTATTGTTGCTTTATTATTTCATTATTGCTTTATTATTATTATTATTGTTGTTGTTTTCATTATTTTCATTTTTTTTTATTATTATTATTATTATTATTATTATTATTATTATTATTATTATTAATTATTATTATTATATCTTTCATTTCCCCTGGGGTTTGGTTTTTTTTTCGAGGAACAGCACTCAGCTTGAGTTTTCAATTTGCACTTCAAAGCCTTTTTCTCCTCTCTTTCCTGTACGATGCACGCCTCCTTTTTTTTGGGTCTTGAGTGACTTCAGTTTGCATGCAGAGTGCAAAGAGAAAAACCAAAAGCCACAAAGAAAAGGGAAAAAAAAAATAATCCAAAGAAAATGAGAATGAAAAAAAAAAAAAAAAAAAAGAAAAAAAAAACCAGAGCAAAACCTAAAAGCTAAAAAAAAAAAAAAACCAAAACCTAAAAGAGAAAGGAAGGAAGGAAAGAAATTTAAAAGCAAAAAAAAAAAAAAGAATAAAAGAGAAAAAAAGAAATGTAAAAATAAGCAAGAAGTAGCTGCGACCAAGCTTATTTGGCAGCCTTTTGTGCAGATGAATGAGTTCTCTTGACCCTGTCTAGATAGCATGGCTCTCCCGGGCAGTCCTGGGGCTCCCTCACTAACCAGCTCTGCTCACACTGGTCACAGGCTGAGAAGGTTCTGCAGTTTGACCCCGGCACCAAAAACGTCACGTCGCTGCTGCTGGAGGCCAAGGAGCTGGAGGCGCGAGTCATCATCCTCTCTGCCAGGTGAGACACGGCTCTGCAATCCTCCCCCTGCTCTCCAAGCACAGAGGCACAGCTCTGGGTGGCTTGGGAAAGCTCTCCCAGGTGAGACACAGCTGTGCCTCCCCTCCTCTGTTCTCCCAGTACAGAATCACAGCTCTGGGTGGCTTGGGAAAGCTCTCCCAGGTGAGACACAGCTGTGCCTCCCCTCCCCTGCTCTCCCATCACAGAATCACAGCTCTGGGTGGCTTGGGAAAGCTCTCCCAGGTGAGACACAGCTGTGCCTCCCCTCCCCTGCTCTCCCAGCACAGAGTCACAGCTCTGGGTGGCTTGGGAAAGCTCTCCCAGGCCATGGAGTCTGGCTTGGGAAAGCTCCCCCAGGTGAGACACAGCTGTGCCTCCCCTCCCCTGCTCTCCCAGTACAGAATCACAGCTCTGGGTGGCTTGGGAAAGCTCTCCCAGGTGAGACACATAGAATCATAGAATAGAATCATAGAATCAACAGAGTTGGAAAAGACCTCAAAGATCATCAAGTCCAACCTGCCACCCAAGACCTCATGACTGCTAGACCATGGCACCAAGTGCCACATCCAATCTCCTCTTGAACACCTCCAGGGATGGGGACTCCACCACCTCCCTGGGCAGCACATTCCCATGGCCAATCTCCCTCTCTGTGTAGAACTTTCTCCTCACCTCCAGCCTAAACCTCCCCTGGCACAGCTTGAGACTGTGTCCTCTTGTTCTGGTGCTGGGGGCCTGGGAGAAGAGACCAACCCCCACCTGGCTCCAACCTCCCTGCAGGGAGTTGGAGAGAGCAAGAAGGTCTCCCCTGGGACTCCTCTTCTCCAGGCTAAGCAACCCCAGCTCCCTCAGCCTCTCCTCACAGGGCTGTGCCCCAGACCCCTCCCCAGCTTTCTTGCCCTTCTCTGGACACCTTCAAGTCTCTCAATGTCCTTCTTGAACTGAGGAGCCCAGAACTGGACACAGGACTCCAGGTGTTGCCTAAGCAGTGCAGAGCACAGGGCACAAGGACTTCCCTGCTCCTGTTGGACACACTATTCTTAATGCAGGCCAGGATGCCCTTGGCCTTCTTGGCCACTTGGGCACACTGCTGGCTCCTGTTCAGCTGCTGTCAACCACTACCCCCAGGTCTCTCTCTGTTTGGGAGCTCTTCAGCCACTCTGCCCCCAGCCTGTGGCACTGCCTGGGGTTGCTGTGGCCAATGTGCAGAACCTGGCACTTGGATGTGTTCAGTCTCATGCCCTTGGCCTCTGCCCATCTGTCCAGCCTGGCATTGTCCCTCTGCAGAGCTCTCCAACCCTCTATCAGATCAACTCCTGCCCCCAGCTTGCTGTCCTCTGCACATTTACTCATGATGGACTCAATGCCCTCATCCAGATCATCAATTAAGATATTAAACAGGATGGGGCCCAGCACTGATCCCTGGGGCACACCACTGGTGCCTGGCTGCCAGCTGGCTGTGGCACCATTCACCACCACTCTCTGGGCTCAGCCTCCAGCCAGTTCCTAACCCAGCTCAGAGAGCTGCTGTCCCAGCCAGGGGCTGACAGCTTGGCCAGCAGTTTGCTGTGGGGGATGGTGGCAAAGGCCTTGCTGCAGTCCAGGCAGACCACATCCACAGCCTGCCCCACATCCACCAGGCAGACATCTGATCAAACAGCTGTGCCTTCCCTCCCCTGCTCTCCCAGCACAGAATCACAGCTCTGGGTGGCTTGGAAAAGCTCTCCCAGGCCATGGAGTCTGTCATGGTTTAAAGCAGGACAGATTTGCTCTTTTACTTCTTCCAAAAGGGGCAAAAGTACAAAACTGCTCACACAAAGGATTGCAGGGGACAGGCTCTGCTCACTTGCACCTGGGATAGGACAAGGGGCAATGGATATAAACTCCAGCACAGCAGGTTCCACCTCAACATGAGGAGGAACTTCTTCACTGTGAGAGTCACAGAGCCCTGGAGCAGGCTGCTCAGAGAGGTTGTGCAGTCTCCTTCTCTGGAGACTCTCCAGCCCCATCTAGATGTGTTCCTGTGTGTCCTGTGTGGTTCTGCTCTGGGAGGAGGGTTGGACTCGATGATCTTCAGAGGTCTCTTCCAACCCCTGATATCTGTGGTCTGTGAACCTGTGGTAGGATTGGAAAGTGTAAATGGAACAGCCAGTCACACCTACAGTGCTGCAGTGTACAGAGCAAAGCATAGCAAAGCATATGAGAGACAAAGAAATCCATAGTCTGGGCTTGACACAGAACCCCATCAAGGCAAAGATCCACACAACCCCATCAAGGCAAAGATCCACACAACCCTCCTTCTATACCAGGCCAACAGAACCCAGGCTTCCATGCCCCCCTCCCTACCCTCCAGACCCCTCCATTTGTGATGCAGCACAACCTTTGGCTAAGGCAACTCCAGCTGTAATTGGCAGCATTGCCAAGGCCAACCAGGCCTCACAGCCCTGCCAGGGAGATCAGAGCCTGGGCATCCTTGCTGGGAGGGAAAGAAAGGGGGAAACTGATTTTGCATCCAGTATTTATAGGGATGCAGGAGTTAGGGTTATGAAATACAAGGATGACACTTTCTGATACACCTCCTGGACCTTTCCAGCTTCTGGAGGTCTGGAACTCTGTGGTTTCCTTAAAGGCAGTAGCCTCAAAGTGCCACAGAGTCCAACTGCCCACCCAACACCACCATGGCCACTAAACCTTGTCCGCAAGTGCCACAGTCACAGGTTTGTGGAACACCTCCAGGGATGGGGACTCCACCACCTGCCTGGGCAGCCTGTGCCAATGTCCTCACTCTGCTCTTTGCCACGCTGCAGTCAGTGCAGGTCTGGGGCTCGTTGGGCTTCCAAGGGCTGTGGGAGAAAACCCACATGAAGCCTCACGTCCCAGGCAGGTGGTGGCTGATGTGCTCTGCGTGCTGCTGGCCAGGGGACTTGCAGCCCTGAGCATGGTGGAGCTGTCTGGTCTGGCTGTCCTGCCAGGTGTTAGCAGCTGCAGAAGCAACAGTGCTTACTGGTGATGTATCCTGGTCCAGCTGGGAAAGAGGGGAGCCGCTGCCCCCTGTGCCTCCTGATGGTGAGCTGCAAGGAATGGGCCTGACTGGCAGAGGCTCAGCAGTGCTGGGTGCTGTGGGACCATCTGCAGCCGAGAGAGAGCTTCCCATTGCAGCAGGGAATCAGCCATTGCCCAGGAGACCCACTGATCAGAGGAGGGCTGCCGGAGGGGATGGGGTGGGGGTGGTTTGTGTTTCACCTGGCACTGCCACCCCTGAGGGTGTGACAGAGGAGGAAAGGGACCACCTGGCGCCTGCAGCCACATTGCCATTCCTTCTTCTCGTTGCAGTGAGGAAGATGCAGTCGCTGTGTATAAATCAGCAGCCGTGCTCAACATGACCGGCTCGGGCTACGTGTGGCTGGTGGGGGAGAGGGAGATCTCGGGCAGTGCCCTGCGCTACGCCCCTGATGGTAGGCACCCGCCGCGGGCACCCACCCCCTGCCACCCGCGCTTGCCGCAGCCTGCTGGCAGCTGGCCGAGCAGCACCTGCCCTCCCGGGGCTCCCCTGGGCTGGGGGGATGTGATGCCAGGGTGGGCTCAAGAGAGTGGAGGGTCCCACTCCCTTTGCCCCTGGGAGACAGCAGCATGGGCCGTGCTGCCATGCCCCAGACTCGGCTTGGGAAGGTATTGGCACCATTGGCAGGGGCTCGGGCTCGGGGTGGGGGTGGAGCGTGGGGTGCCAGCGGTCTGCATAGCTGTCCCCAGCCCCATCCAGCAGGCAGGGCAGTGCCAGCCCCACGCCACTCCAGCAGCTTGCCCTGCCTGGAGCTCAGCTGCACCCAGAGGTTCCTCAGCCCCATAACCGTCTGTGCGTGGGAGCAGGGCCGGAGCAGCCAGGGGGTCCTGCTGAGCTGCCTTCTCCCTCTGCTGGCCCCAGGAGTGATCGGTTTGCAGCTCATCAACGGCAAGAACGAGTCCGCCCACATCAGCGACGCGGTGGCCATTGTGGCCCAGGCCGTGCACGACCTCTTTGAGAAGGAGAACATCACCGACCCCCCGCGGGGCTGCGTGGGCAACACCAACATCTGGAAAACAGGACCCCTCTTCAAAAGGTACTTGGGGAAGGGTCCTGCTGGAGGGAGCAGAGGACCTGCTGGGGGAGAGCTGGAAAAGGTGGGAGCATGTGGGAAAAGGCAGCATGGTCTTCAAGGAGCCCATCACAAAAGCCTTGGGGCAGGTGGCACAGGACTGCTTGGCCTCTCCTGCGTTGTTCAGGGTCAGAGCTTCATCTCTCCTTGAAAACCAGCCAGGGCACTGCTCCCCAGTTTGTCCAGTCTGCTTAAGCACCACCCTGGTGCCTGGCACCCATTTGGTCTATGCCAAGCCATGCTCTCCTGGCCAACACTTGGGCAGCCAGGATCACTGTGGGCAGGGAACGACTCCAGGAGGAAGAGAGCTGAAACCAACCCATGGATGGATGATCTCCTCCAGCCTGGCTCTTAATTCTGTGGGTGAAAGAGGGGAGAAAGAGGGGTTCCTGCCAAAAGAGGGCTCCTGTCCAATCAGGGCAGGGAGCTATTTGTGCCAGGCTAGAGCTGGGTGCTGCACACAAGTTTCTTGCTGAACTGTGGCAGGAATCAGTGTGCTGCAAGCAAGACCTGGGGACAGCTCTCCACATATGGGACAGGCAGCAGAGCTGGGGATCTGGGGGGTCAGCAGGTCAGAGCATGCCTGTGTGGGGTCTCTGCCGTGGGCAGTGCTGCAAGTGTTCCCCAGAAGCCACTCTCTGTGCTACCTGGGCTTGGTGCTGTGTCCCTGCAGACACTGGAGCCCCAAGGGCCTCTGCCTGGATCTTGGTGAAGGAGCAGTTGCAGCCTGGCTGCTGGGGTGGGACAGCTGCTCTCTGAGCATGCAGCCTGGCACCAGGGTGTTGCTTTTGGCAGTGGGATCTCCTGCTTGGGCTTGCTCTCTGCACACATGGTGGTGGTATCTGTGGGTGCCTGGGCTCTGCTGAGCATGGGACCTGTCGAGCCTGAAGATTACTCCAGAAGCATTCCTGGCACCCTCAGCAGCCACAAGATCCCTGGCATGAGCCATTCAGAGGGCTTCTCTGTGGTGCACTGCAAATGGCTCAGGCAGTTCTTCCATGCCTGGAGGGGCTGCTGCTCTCCTTGGTGGTCTGTGTGGTGCCAGACAGAAGTGCCTGGAGTAGTAGCATGGACACAGCTCACAAGGGGCTCCCAGAGGAAGGTGCCCTTGGGTGCCATGGGACAGATCATTCCTTAAGGCAATGGGACTGATCTGGTGGGAAACAAAGGGCAGTGACAAGAGACACAGCAGGGCAACAGCTGAAACAGTGACTGCATCCAGCTGAAGGGGATGGCCACGGGTCTGTGAACAGACCACAGGTGACCTTGGCTGGACTTCTGCAGGGCAGTGAGCACACATCAAGCAACTGAGGGAAAGCTTTTGCCTTCCTGGCGCCTTCCTGTGGGTGTCCCAGAGGCCACAGCACGTTTTTCACGTGGGCCTTGCTCTGTTTCTCTCCACAGGGTGCTGATGTCCTCCAAGTACTCGGAGGGTGTCACGGGCCGGGTGGAGTTCAATGAGGATGGGGACAGGAAGTTTGCCAACTACAGCATCATGAACCTGCAGAACAGGAAGCTGGTCCAAGTTGGGATTTACAACGGCAGCCACGTAGGGACAGGTTGGGCAGGAGGGGGCTGGTGCTGGGCTGTCTGCCCACGGCCTCATCGCTGTCTCCTTCCTCTGGGGTTGGCTGCAGGTCCTGACCAACGACCGGAAGATTATCTGGCCGGGAGGAGAGACGGAGAAGCCTCAAGGCTATCAGATGTCAACCAAGCTGAAGGTAACAGCAGAGAGCAGCAGGGCTGGCAGCTGTCCTCAGCCCTCTGCATGCAGGGCTGCGGCTTTAGCTGCCTCCCACTGCCACTGCTGCCCCTGCAGCTCGCAGTGTCTGCAAAGCCAGGGCACCTGCCTTCTCAGAGAGGGTGTAGGATCAGAACCACAGAACTGTGGAGGTTGGAAGAGACCTCTGAGGTCATCAAGCCCAACCACTGGCCCAGAGCTCAGTCCCACCACTGCTGCTAAGCCAGCACCACCAAACCACATCCCTCAGTACCACATCCACAAGTCCTTCAAACACCTCCAGGGGTGGGAACTCCACCACCTCCCTGGGCAGCACATTCCAATGTGTGAGAACCCTCTCTGGGAAGAAATTTCTCCTAGTATCCAACCTGAGCCCCCCCTGGCACAACCTGAGGCCATTTCTTCTTCTTCTGTCACTTGCTGCATGTGAGAAGATACCAACCCCCACCTTATCCCAACCTCCTCTCAGGGAGCTGCAGAGAGCAATGAAGTCTCCCCCTTGTTTTCTCCAGGCTGAACACCCCCAGCTCCCTCAGCTGCTGCTCCCCAGCCCTGTTCTCCAGACCCTTCCCCAGCTTGGTTGCCCTTCTCTGGACCTGCTCCAGCCTCTCAATGGCCTTCTTGGAGTGAGGGCCCCAAATCTGAACCTAGGATTTGAGGTGTGGCTTTGCCAGGGGGACAACCATTACAGGGGGATAACCACATGCCTAGACCTGCTGGCCACACTACTACTGATCCAGGCCAGGATGCTGGTGGCCTTCTTGGCTGCCTGGGCACACTGCTGGCTCATGTTCAGACAGCTGTCAGTCAGATCCCCAGGTCCTTCTCTGCCAAGAAGTTTTTTTGCCACTCTGCCCCAAGACTGTAACCCTGTAATGTAGCAGAACAAGAGAGATGTGGAGGTGCTGGAGCCAGGGCAGAGCAGGGCAAGGGAGGGCCTGGAGAATAAATCTGATGAAGAGCAACTGAAGGAGCTGGGGATGGTTAGTGTGAAACAAAGGAGGCTGAGGGGAGACCTCATTGCTGTCTACAACTACCTGGAAAGAGGCTGTGGAGAGGCTGCTGCTGGTCTCTTCTCCCAGGTGGTAGATAGAACAAGAATAAAGTGATAGTGACAGAACAAGAGGGAATGGCCTCAAGCTGCAGCAGGGTAGGGTTAGACTGGACAGTAGGAAACATTCTTTCAGGGATAGAGTGGTCAGGGATTGGAATGTGCTGCCCAGGGAGGTGGTGGAGTCACCAAGCCTGGATGTGTTTCACGGTGGGTTGGATGTGGTGCTTGGGACTATGGTTTAGGGGTGACCCTTGTAGAGTAGGGTTCTGGGCTGGACTTGGTGATCCTGAGGCTCTTTACCATCCTGAATGTTTCTGTGATTCTGTGGAAGATGTTCAGAGCTAGAGCACAGCTTCCAGCTGGAGACAACCTAGCTAGGGTGGCAGGCAGAGAGCAGCAGAGCAGGGATGGAGGAGATAGGGAGCTCAGCATTCCTCAAGGCAGGGAACACCTGGCACAGGCTTGCAGGAGATAGGAGAATGTGCCGCTCTGGCCAAGGCATGGTGCAGCTCAGGAGCCCACTGCTGCTAGGCAGGGCAGAGGCCAGGAGGAAACAGGCTCAGAGGGGATTAAACAAACTGGTGGAGAGTGGATGGGCTGGTGGCTGGGCTCAGGAAATCCCTGCAGCTGGAGGTGCTACTGGGAGAAGGTCTCTCCACTTTTGCTTTGCTTCTCATGCCCTCCCCCCAGGTGTAGCCCAGCAGCCACTCCAGTGCCTGGCTCCTGGGCAGGCCACTCTCACCTGCATTCATTTGTCCTGTTCTGCAGGACTCACACGTGCACACCAGCAGTGAGCTCTTGCTCCTGCAGGGGTGGTGCAGGTGCCTGGGGATGCTGCTTCACTCAAAAGGTCCAGGGCAAGGCAGAGACACCTGCATTAACCCAGGGCAGTGCCCAGGGCACCATCCAGGGCACTAATCCTGGCTGAGTGGTGGCCCTCAGCAGCCTGCTGCTAGGGACAGGGGTGTAGATCAAGGTGCAAGTGCCACAGGAAGGTGACACTGGTGCTGACACAGTCACAGAGACATTTTGGTTGGAAAAAAGCCTTTAAGACCATCAAGTCCAACTGTTAGCCCAGCACTGCCAGGTCATCACTAACCCATGTCCTTCAGCACACCTCCATGGCTTTTCAATCCCTTCAGGGGTAGGGACTCCACCACTGCCCTGGGCAGGCTGGGCCAGGGCTTAACAACCCTATTGAGGAAGAAATTGTTCCTCATGCCCAGCCTGAACCTCCCCTGCTGCAACTTGAGGCCATTCCCTCTTATCACCCTGTACCTTGTTCCTTGGGTGAAAAGGCAGACCCCCAGCTGGTTCCAGCCTCCTTGCAGGGAGCTGCAGAGAGCAATGAAGTCTCCCTCAGCCTCCTCTTCTCCAGTCTGAACAACCCCAGTTCCTTCAGCTGCTCCTCCCCAGCCCTGTTCTCCACAACCTCCATCAGATTTGTTGTCCTCCTTTGGACCCACTCCAGCCTCTCAATGTCCTTCTTGCTAGGACATACTCTTCTCTCATGGCTGCTCCTCATCTCAGGAGCAGAGGAAGCAAATATTCCTCATGCCAAAGCCAGGTCCCACTGCTGGGCTGAGCAGTCTCATGCTGAGATGGCAGCTGAGGAGGGCACCACAGCCTTTGGGCCATGCTTGCATAGAGGGAACAGAGGCAAGCAGGTGTTTGTGCTCCACCTTGCAGATTGTGACCATCCACCAGGAGCCCTTTGTGTATGTGAAGCCCACCCAAGCCGATGGGACCTGCAGGGAGGAGTTCACCATCAATGGAGACCCTGTGAAAAAGGTGTTCTGCACTGGGCCCAACGAGACCATCCCAGGTAACTCACTCCAGTGAGGAGTGCAGCCCCAGCCCACCCCTTCCCAAGGCTCCCTTCCCGAGGAGGGGTCCCCAGGGAGGGTGCTCAGTCACACAGGAGGCCCAAAGGATAAGGAGCAGAAAGGTGACAGATGCCCCACGTCAGCTCAGCCCCACTGGATGCAGGGCTTTGACCCCAAGAGATGATTTTGCCACTGTTTCTTTGCTGGTTGGGCTCCAGGGCTGCTTTGGGGGATTGAGTCCCATATTTCTGCCTCCCAGCTGCTCCAGTTCTCATTGCCTTGACCTCCAGTAGAAGCAAAAGCCCTGAGGCAGGTTGGCATCTGCTGCACTGGTACTGACACCAGCTTCAAACCCTTCAGGGAAACAGAGAATGTTCAGAGTTGGAAAGGACCTTTCAAGGTCATCCAGTCCAACCCCTGCAGTCAGCAGGGACATCCCCAACTAGAGCAGGTTGCTCAGAGCCCCAGACAACCTCACTTGGAATGGTTCCAGGGATGGGGCAGCTCCCGTCTCTGAGCAACCTGGGCCAGGCTCTCACCACCCTCAGTGTCAAAGATTCTTCTTTCTCTCCAGCCTGAATCTCCCTCTCTTAGTTCAAACTGTCACCCTTTGTCCTGTCACAACAAGCCCTGCTCAGAAGTTTGTCCCCATGCTATTTCAGGACGAGGAGAGAGCAGAGAAGGGGAGGGCAAGCTGCTTAGCAATGCCAGCCTTGCCCAAATCCTCCTGAGGGCCATCCACTTGACACTCCTATGCACATTTCATACCCCAGCCCCATGTTGTGTCCTGAGCTCTGTTCAACCTGCTGGGTTCATGCTGTTCTCCTCCAGCATGCACCAAGCCCCCTCTACCCCCTGCAGTGTGTCAGCAGCACCAACCCTCAGCCCACCTAACCGGGACACAGCCAAGGAAAGAGGTCCCTTGGCTCCCAGCTTGCCAGCAGCAGCAGGAGGCAGTGGGAGGGGGTGGTCAAGGTGATTGCATCTCATATCAAACCAGAGCCATGCAGAGGGCAGCTCTGTCTGGGCACAGGCAGGGATCCTGCATGAGGGCCCTGGCACAGGGCTGCCTCCACTTCTCCACCCATCCTCTGCTGCCCACAGGCCGTCCCACCGTGGCACTGTGCTGCTATGGCTTCTGCATCGACCTGCTCATCCGGCTGGCAGGGGTGATGAACTTCACCTACGAGGTTCACCTGGTGGCTGATGGTAAATTTGGTACCCAAGAGCGGGTGAGTCTGGGCAGCCTGTGGCAGCCCTTTGCTCTCTCCTGTGTTGAGCCCCCCCAGGCCCTTCCCCGCAGGCGCGGGGCAGGGGTGCGGTGCAGGGAGCCTGCTGCGTGCCGGGGGGGTCCTGGGTGGCGGGGGCCAGGTGTCGGGGCAGGGGCTGACCCCCCGTGGGCTCTCTGGCAGGTGAACAACAGCAACAAGAAGGAGTGGAACGGGATGATGGGCGAGCTGCTGAGCGGCCAGGCCGACATGATCGTGGCGCCCCTCACCATCAACAACGAGCGGGCACAGTACATCGAGTTCTCCAAGCCCTTCAAGTACCAGGGCCTCACCATCCTCGTCAAGAAGGTATGGGCTAGCCTGGGCTCTTTGCTGCAACTGGAGACCTGCCTCTTTCTCCCTGGCTTGCAGACCTGTGCCATGCCTGCACCGTGCCCAGCTCCCCCAGCTGCAGCCCCTGGCAGATCCCAGCCTTGCTGTGGGATTCCACCCTCGGGGTTGCTGGGTTTAATGCTGGGGCTTGGCTCAGCTCCCCTGAGCCTCCCTGTGTAGCAGAGGAGGAGAAGCTCGGAGCAGGCCAGGGGTCCCTGTGAGTGCAGGCAGGTGGGCAGGGGGCAGGCAGGATGGGTGCCAGCGCTGTGCTCTCTGCCCTGTGCAGGAAATCCCCCGCAGCACCCTGGACTCATTCATGCAGCCTTTCCAGAGCACGCTCTGGCTGCTGGTGGGGCTGTCTGTGCATGTGGTGGCAGTGATGCTGTACCTCCTAGACCGATTCAGGTGAGTGTGCTTTGGGTCCCCCAAGAGCAGGAGGGCACAGGGAGGTGCTCCTGGGAACTGTCCCCTGGGTCCCCACAGTGTCTTGCTCAGCCCTGCAGCCCTTCAGGAACCTCTCACAAGGACTAGGCTCACCAGCTTGTGGCCTCTAGCTGCTGCTGAGAGATGTGGGGGACTAGCAGCTGGGTGTGTGGGAACCCACCTGTCAGACCAGGCACTGTGCTGATGCCTGACCAAGGAGACCACCAAGCTGGCCAGGATTAGATGATCTCTCTGGGCTGAAGAGAAATGTGATGGGACCAGTGCTTGAGCTGGACAGGGCTGCAGATCAGCAAAGGGGACATGGAAGGCAGTGGGACATGAGGGGTGAAGAGCTGCTGGGGACAGTCTGTGGGGATGAGTGATGTGGAGCTGCATCAGGAGGGTTAGGGCACAGTGGGGAGCCCTGGAGAGCAGGGGAAGGGAGGTGAGCACAGCTCTCTGCTTTGTTTTCCAGCCCGTTTGGCCGGTTCAAAGTAAACAGTGAGGAGGAGGAGGAAGATGCCCTGACCCTCTCCTCAGCCATGTGGTTCTCCTGGGGAGTCCTGCTGAACTCTGGCATTGGAGAAGGTGTGTCACAGCACACAATGGGACTGCTTGGCCCTGAGCTGGCAGGGGACACCAGGCTGGGGGAGAAGCCCCTGCTCTCTTCCACTGCCTCTCTCTGTGCCAGGGCTGATGCTCCTGGAAGGACCTCATTCCCTGAGCCTTCCTTGGAGCAGGCTGGCAGGAGATTTGGTGATGCTGAGGGTGGCACTTGTGTGGGCCATCCTGCCACCCCTCACCATCAGTGATGAGAAGCAGATCTCTCTTGGGCTGCTTCTGCTGTCCAGAGTCTCTCAGAGTGAGACACAGGATGCCCTGGGAGGAGATGGGGGTTTGGGGGTTTGCAGAAGCTCCTTGCACAGCTGTCAGCAGAGCAGACAGATGCTGCCTGTCTGAAGCTGCCACAGCTCTCAGGTGGGATGGAAGTGACTTAGTGACCAAGCCAAGCCCTTGCCATGCCAGCCTGACCTCACCTGTGTCCCTCCAGGTGCTCCCCGGAGTTTCTCTGCCCGTATCCTTGGCATGGTGTGGGCTGGCTTTGCTATGATCATTGTGGCTTCCTACACTGCCAACCTGGCAGCCTTCCTGGTGCTGGACCGGCCCGAGGAGAGGATCACTGGCATCAATGACCCCCGGGTAAGGACACCTCGCTTGCTGACCCCTTCCCTGCCCACCTCTGGTGAAGGTGGACAGGATGACGCAGGAGGTGTCTCCAGAAGGTATCTGCTGGCTCATATGATGTGGCTTGCAGTACCCAGAGCCCTGCTTTAACCTGGCTGTGGGTCTGTGCCAGGAGGTCAAGCCCTGGGCAGCCCTACCTGGGGCTGTTGCTGGTGGGTCTGAGCCCCTGCACTGGGTGGGGGTGGGCCGTGGGGAGTGATCAGCAGGAGAAAATCTTGCCCACAAGCAGCACATCCCCGGGCAAAGTGCCTGCCAGTTCCTGGAGAGCCTGCAGTAACCACCGAGGAAACAATTCATTATGGATGAGTTATGGCTAATGGAAGTGTCCCTGCGGTGCAGTTGATGCTCTCAGCAGACAGCAGCCTGCCTCAGACACAGCTTCTGCTCTGGCTGGGGCACAGTCACAGCTCAGCAGCCCAGGCACACAGCAATGTGCCCCCCAGCAGCACTGACCCCCAGTAGCACTGACCCTGCCGCATCCTCTGTCTCTGGCACTGCCAGCCCTATGGCATCCACAGGCTTCCTGCATCCTCAATGCCACCCTGCCACTTTCCCATCCCCTACCCTGCCACCATGCTCCCAGAACATCTGCTACCCCCCAGGGAGATGAGGAAGAAATTGTTGAGAGTGAGGCTGGGGAGACTCTGGCACAGGTTGCCCAGGGAGGCTGTGGCTGCCTCCTGCCTGGAGGTGTTTCAGGCCAGGCTGGATGAGGCCTTGAGCAAGGTGGGCTGGTGGGAGGTGTCCTTGCCCATGGCAGGGGGCTGGAACTGGATGGTCTTTAAGGTTCCATTCCAACCCAAAGCATTCTATGAGTCTGTAGCATCCACTACCCCATGGCACCTCCAGCTGTGCTGAGGACATGAAGGTCTTTTCTGGGAAACCATTTCCTGAAAGAGATGGGAAGAGGAAACACAGCTTTGGGGTGATAAAGGAGGGATGGAAAAGGAGCCCTGCCCTTGCCTTTCAGCTTCGCAACCCCTCTGATAAGTTCATCTACGCCACGGTGAAGCAGAGCTCGGTGGACATCTACTTCCGACGGCAGGTGGAGCTGAGCACCATGTACCGGCACATGGAGAAGCACAACTACGAGAGCGCCGCCGAGGCCATCCAGGCAGTCAGGGACAAGTGAGTGGCGCCAGCACCTCCCCTGCCCGGGCCGGGGACACCTGCCGGGAGCTGCAGCTCGGTGGAGCAAGCAGCAGCGATGCAAGCCTGGAGGGAGCTACACTCAAAGCACCGATGGGACCTGTCCAGCTGGTGCTGGGGGGATCTTAATCCTAGTGCATATCCTCGGTCTCTGGGTGGAGGGCACAAGCTCTGTGTGTGGGGAAAGGCACAGCCAGAGTCCTGACTGTGGCCTCCCATTCTGGCCTCAGCAAGGCTGGGTGGCTTCAAACCTCCCACCCCTCCAAAATCTTGCCAAGCCCCCGAGCAGCACAGACCCTGCTGGGAGGAGGCTGATGCTAATCAGGGCTTAAATTAGGGCTGGGAGCGCCCTCACCGCTCTGGTGGTGGCTGCAGACAGGTTGGGCTGCCCCGACCTTACCTCTCTGTCCTCTCTTGGTGTGCAGCAAGCTCCACGCCTTCATCTGGGACTCGGCGGTGCTGGAGTTCGAAGCCTCCCAGAAGTGCGACCTGGTGACCACGGGGGAGCTGTTCTTCCGCTCCGGCTTCGGCATCGGCATGCGCAAGGACAGCCCCTGGAAGCAGAACGTCTCCCTGGCCATCCTCAAGTCCGTACCCAGCCCTCGGCACGGGGCTCGCCCCAGATGCTGCATGCCTTAGCCAGCCACTGCCACCCCACTCTCCCGGGGGCTCCGGGGGCTGCCTTGTCCCTCCCGGCTAAGGGGAGGTGTCTGAACAGCCAGGGGGGCACCCATGGGCTTCTGCAGGGCTGGTGGGAGGGCAGAGCAGAGCAGGGAGCAGGGGCAGAGTAAGGAGCAGGGGCAGAGCAAGGAGCAGGGGCAGAGCAAGGAGAAGGGGCAGAGCAAGGAGAAGGGGCAGAGCAAGGAGAAGGGGCAGAGCAGAGTAGGGAGCAGGGGCAGAGCAGAGTAGGGAGCAGGGGCAGAGCAGGCAGCCAGGGCAGAGCAGGCAGCCAGGGCAGAACAAGGCAGGAAGCAGAAGCTGTGCTGAGCCTCGGGAGTATGGTCAGAGCTGTCAGAGAGCAGCCCTGGGGCCACCCAGCACCAGGTCCTGGTGAGCAGGCAGCAGGGTGCAGCAGTGGGCAGGGCTGCTGCCATCTCCCCACTCCTTCCTGCAACAGCTTGGCCAACAGCTCCATCTTCCCGGGGTTCTTCTTTCAACTCTGGCTGTCCCTGTTAAACAGAGGAGCACCAGGACCCCAGCTGAGTCCAGCTCTGGCTTTTATAGCAGTGCTGGTTGCAGCATGGGTGCCCCAAGCCAGTCTGATGTCACAAGTAAAAGCAGGGACATGCCACACTTTGTATAGACAGAGACATGTGAGGAGGAACAGGTAGCTGGGAAGCAGCAGGTGGAAAGAGGGAGACCTGAGAAATGGATCTGATGAAGAGGCAGGGTCAGAAGCCACCAGGGTCCTGCCCAAGACAGGAAGATGAAAGGCCTGAGAGGATGGGCAGGATGTGGAAGATGCAGGCAGGACAGTGAGGGTTCAGTTTTGGGCCCTCACTCCAAGAAGGACATTGAGGGCTGGAGCAAGTCCAGAGAAGGACAACCAAGCTGGGGAAGGGTCTGGAGAACAGGGCTGGGGAGGAGCAGCTGAGGCACCTGAGGGTGTTTTGTCTGGAGAAAGGAGGCTGAGGGGAGACCTCATTGCTCTCTACAGTTCCCTGAGAGGAGGCTGGAGCCAGGTGGGAGTTGGGCTCTGCTCCCAGGTAGCAAATCATAGGGTGAGAGGAAATGGTCTCAAGTTGCACCAGGGGAGGTTTAAGTTGGACATGAGGAACAGTTTCTTCCCCACAAGGTTTGTCAAGGCCTGGCCCAGGCTGCCCAGGGCAGTGCTGGAGCCCCATCCCTGGAGGGGTTTCTGAGCTGTGTAGATGTGGTGCTGAGGGCCATAGTTTGGTGGTGACCTGGCAGTGCCAGGTTAAGGGTTGAACCTGCTAATCTGAAAGGCCTCTTCCAACCAAAACAATTCTATCATTCTGTGACTAAACATAACATAACACAACATAAGAAGCCATGGAACCCTGTCCATGGGGTGATCTTACCATGGTGATGGTGGCAGCAGCACAGATGGGATTTGGGACCACAATGTGAGGAGCTTGGAGAGGCAGGAGGAGCCCTTGGTGTCCTACTGGGAGACCATGTGGAAGCCCAGGGCTGCAGGCGGCCTAGGCAGGCAGTGAGGACATGCCAAGAGCAAGAGGGAGGAGGGTGCAGGGGGACCTGTGGTGGGGGGTGTGCTCTGTGGCCACCCCCCTCCCTGCATGTCAGGCAGGTGGCATGGTTTGGTTGCTCCCAAGCTGTGATATCAGGTTGCTGGGGAGTGCCAGCCCTCACCATGCACAGCCAGGCAGCAGATTTGCCCCTGCTCTGATCTAGAGGGTGCTGGTGATCAGCAGATAGGATGGGGGCCAGCAGTGCCTGAGCTCCCAGGTGGCCCTGGTGGGTGGGGGGACTGTGCAGGAGGGCACCGGGGATGTGGCTGGTGTCAGCTCTCTGCAGCTTCCCTCTGAGCCCTGCCTACCCCCTTCAGCTCCGTCCCTCTCCTTGGGACTGAGCTTACCTGTGGCTCTTCTTGGCAGCACCTGGCCAGCTCTGGGGCTCTCAGACATGGGGCAGTGGCACTGAGCAGCTGTGGGTGGCTTGAGACAGCATGGTAGACACTGGCACAGGCAGCCCCTGCAGACAAGCCACACACCCCTCTGTGCAAAACCCCTCCATGCACACACAGGGGCAAACACAAACACACCAGGGCTTTGGGTGGGCATGGAGGCACAAGGGGCATGAAGGGGACAAGGGGCATAAAGGCACCGAGCATGTGTACCCCAGCTGCCTGCTGCTGGCCCCCACTGACCTCTCTGTCCTGTCTCCTTGTGCTGGCAGGTCCCACGAGAACGGCTTCATGGAGGATTTGGACAAGACTTGGGTGAGGTATCAGGAGTGTGACTCCCGTAGCAATGCCCCAGCAACACTCACCTTTGAGAACATGGCAGGTTTGTTCTGCAAACCTCTTTCTTCTTCTGGGCTGGGGGCCTGCTTTCGCTCCAGACACTCTCCTCTCCGGGGCTCTCCTCTCGGGCCAAGCTCTGCCGCTTCTGGGTTTGTGCTCTCCTGGCGCTGGGAGGCTGCCGAGTTGGGCTCCACCCCCCCTTGTCCGAAGCTGCTCTGCGAAGCTTCCCCTCCCCCTCCCTGGGGTGGCTTTCTCACCGGTGGGACTGTCCTGCCTAGGACCTTGCTGCCCTCCCTCTGCCGTGGCCAGACTGCAGCTGTCACGGTGCCATCAGATCTGTCACGGTGCCATCAGAGCTGTCACCAAGACAGGGAGAGGGGACCAGCGCCTCAGGGGAGGTGCGAGCAAGGACCCTGCTGTGGGAGGGGGCTGGGGGCAAGGGGCAGCCCCCCTGATCTGGGGAGCATGTCCTACCTTCCCCTGGGCAGGGGACAGGAGGAGGTAATGTATCAGAGGTGCTTGTTCTTGGTTCCCCTTTGCAAAGATTGAAACTTCCCCCCAGACAAGCTCTCCCTCTGCAGCCATCTGATGCTGCTGGTCCCTCAGCCAGCTGACGTGGTGATGTCTGATGGGACCCCAGCCTCACCGGTACCACCAGCCAGGGCAGGAGCACCGAGAGAGGGGGCACTTTGCTCCATCTCCTCAAGACACCACTCCCAAAATGTCAGCCCCGAGGGCTGCAGCAGACTGAGGACGGCACAGAGCTCTGTGCCCAGCTGCCCTTCCCTGTGCGCCAAACAGGAGCACCAGAACTGAGTTTCTGATGCAAATCACCCCACAGCCGCAGGGCACGACGGCTGCCCTGGTGCTCAGCGCAGCACCCAACACACCATGCCCACCCCAGCTGGCATCGTTAAGCACAGCCGCTGCCCCGTGCCCGACCCACCGACAGCAGCTTGCACGGACGGCCAGCACCTTCCTGCCCACCACTGCAGGTGCCCAACCCGCAGCACCTGCCCTGCCCTGCTGAACTCCCATCCCTGGCCCCTCCAGGACTGCCGCGGGGCGGTGGGGGGAGGGGATGGAGGAGGTGGGGCCGGAGGGTTCCTGGTTTGGCAGCTGCTCCCTGCTGGCGAGCGCGGTGCGGAGGAAGCGAAGTGTGGGGGTGGGGAGATGGGGTGGGGGGGGGTGTGCTGTGCTGCCGTTTCCATTGCCCCCTGTAACTTTGCTGCTTATTTCAGGTGTGTTTATGCTGGTGGCTGGAGGTATTGTGGCCGGGATATTTTTAATATTCATAGAGATAGCTTACAAAAGGCATAAGGACGCGCGGAGGAAGCAGATGCAGCTGGCGTTTGCGGCCGTTAATGTGTGGAGGAAAAACCTGCAGGTAGGACAAACCGTTTCTAGAGCACATCTCCACCAGGTGCGTTCTCCATCCCTTCACCACACCAGTGACTGCAGAGCTGCGGATTAGCCTGGGGCCCTCTGTCCCGCACCCCAGCAGCTCCAGCCGGGCGTTCCTGGGCAAGCCGTAGGGTAGGGTCCCTGCCTCGTCCCTGGGAGCTGCTGTTGGTCGATGCCATCTCCCCCCGGCGGTTGTTGCGCGCAGCTCCGGCTGGGACAGAGACCTGGCCCGAATGCCCCAAGTGGTTCTCAGGATGGGGACTTTGCTCTTCTGGGGACCACCTGCCAGAGCCATGTCTTGTCCTGGCCGAGCAAGTGGTGCCGGCACAGCTCCTTTTGCGCTCACCAGCAGATGGGAGGGGTAAGCTGCTGCCACTGAGCATCCCTGCCCAGTGCTAGGCTGGAGAAATGCTCCAGGGATGGTTCCCATCACTTCCTCCTCCTGCCCTCTCCCTGGGGATGTGGTAGCCCTTGTCACAGCCTTGCCATACCCGGGACTGACTCCAAAAAGTGGTGGTGCGTGCTCTAGTCATTTGGAGACAAGGACGTCTCCCCACACGGGAGCCACTGAGGCCGGTGCCTGTCAGTGCCAAGGCTCCCCCCGGCCCCTTCCCTGGGGCCATTGCTCTCCCTGGCTTCTCCCGTCCCTGAAACACCCCCGTGCTGCTCAGGCTGGGGAGCCCAGGAGGGTCAGTGGTCGCTGGCAATGACACCGAGCCGCGGGCACATCCGTGTGCCACCAGCTTCACACTTCCCTTACCCTGCTGCTTTTGGGGCTGAGCCCCACGGTGCCCCTGAACCCCAGTTTAGGGCAGCTGGAGGCTCTGTCTGAATTGCCTGGAGTGCTATTTTTTTTCCTCGGGGAAGCAAACCGGCGTGCAAAGAGCAAGAGATCCTTTAGGTGACTAAAGGAGCCTGCCGCGGGCAGCAGAGCCAGTCGGTGACAGAGAGAGACAGAGGCTCGGGGACCCAGGAGGACCCGGAGCGGTGGCCCGCAGGAGCAGCGCTGGCTGGGGCATGCAGGGGGGGCTGCCCTGGCGGGAGCCGCCTGCCCGAGAGCAGCGAGGGGAAGCAGGAGACCAGGCTGCTGTACCCTGAGAGCTCGCTGGGTTCAGGTCACTGATCAGAGTCTGGGGGAAAAACAAACAAACAAACAAAAAAAGCAAAGCCATTCCTCTAGATTTTTTTTTTCTTTTTCCTTTTTTCCTTCTTCTTCTTCTTCTTCTTCTTCTTTTCTTCGTTTTTCCTTTTTCCTTTTCCTCTTTTTTTTTTTTTTTTCCCTCCTTTGCTTCCGACCAAGCGGCAGCACCGAAGGGGGTTCAGGCTGCTGGGACAGAGCACACTTTAGCCGCACTGCCATTTTTGTTTTTCACTTGCCAACCTTCTAGAAAGCACTGCGCTGGGTCCTTGGGCAGAGGTCTGTGGGACTGTGAGTCAAAGCATGCTGCCCTGCGGGGGTAAAACAGCCTCATGGTAACAGAGCCGTTTGACATTGTGAGACTTTTCCACAGGAGGAAACGTCAGAGCACTAGTATCTGGTACATTGCTAGAAGGTAGGCAAGTGGAAAGATTTATTTGTTCCAACAAACAAACAAAAATAACGGGGCGTTGTTGTTTTTTTTTATGGTTTTTTTGTGGTGTTTTTTTTTTTGGGGGGGGCGGGGGATAAGGAATCAGAGTTTTGCCATGGCTATTCCCCGAGATGCCATGGGAAGAAAAAGAGAAAAAAAAAAAACAACAAAAAGAGAAAAAAAAAAAAAAAAAAAAGACATTTTCATTCCATTCATCTTTGCTTTCCTTTTCCGTTTGTGCATGTCCGCAAAAGAGAGAACTGAGAAGGAGGAGCAAATGTATCCCCGAGCATGCTCTACGCACCAGCGGGATACATTTTGGTTACCCCCGTGCGGTAGCAGAGCCAGACCTGGTCACTCCGTCCCCCGTCGGCAAGGTCTCACTCATTGGCACGAAAGCAATTGGGGAGGAACCGTTGTCAGCGCCCGCCCCTGAGTGCGGCCGGTCCCCGCGGCTGGCGGCCCCCGCGCCGTGGCGGCTGGTGCTCCCCGCCTGCGCCAACCAGGTCCGACTCGCTCACACCAATGCCTACATTTTTCAGTTCTGTTTCCCCTTTGAGTTCATCCCGACCCTGATGACATCATAGTGCTGATGCTTTGCCTCCTCCCTTTCTTTTCCTTTGGTTACTTTTGCTTTTGCTTTTCTTTTTTTTTTTTTTCGTATTCTTTTTACCTTCCGATTTCCTTTGAATACCGTTATTATTACTATTACTATTATTATTATTACTATTTTTATTATTACTATTATTATTACTACTATTATTACTATTTTTACCTTTTTCCCCCTTTTTTTCCTTTTTTTCCTCCTTTTTTTTCTCCTTTTTTTTTCCTCCTTTTTTTCCCCCTTTTTTTTTCCCCTTTTTTTTCCCCCTTTTTTTTTCCCCCTTTTTTTTCCTCCTTTTTTTCCTCCTTTTTTTTTTCCTCCTTTTTTTTTCCTCCTTTTTTTCCCTCCTTTTTTTCCCCCCTTTTTTTTCCCCCTTTTTTCCCCCCCTTTTTTTTTCCTCCTTTTTTTTTTCTCCTTTTTTTTTTTCCTCCTTTTTTTTTCCCCTCCTTTTTTTTTTTTTTTTCCAATTTTCTTAACCTCTTTTTCCTTTTGGAACAAAGACAAACCAC
This sequence comes from Melanerpes aurifrons, assembly GCA_011125475.1. Classification (NCBI taxonomy): domain Eukaryota; kingdom Metazoa; phylum Chordata; class Aves; order Piciformes; family Picidae; genus Melanerpes; species Melanerpes aurifrons. The sequence goes on along the minus strand of WWNC01000033.1, from coordinate 1,291,495 downwards.
CACCACCACCACCACCACCACCACCAGCAACAACCCCGTCCGGCTTCACAGAGCTGCATCATCTGAATTTTTTGGATGCATTTTTTTTTTTTCCTCTTCTTCTTCTTCTTTTTCTTCTTCTTCTTCTTCTTCTTTTTTTTTTTTTTAACCAACAGACTGTTCATACAATGACTCCTTCTCTTCCGATGCAGTCCTCTCTCTCTCTCTCTCTGGTGGCACTAGGATTCAGCCTCAGACAAAGGCCCTGAGCGATACCTTGTGGTTTTTTTTCGGTTGGTCGTTTCTTTTTTTCTTTTTTCTTGGTTTTTTTTTTTTTTTTGTTGTTGCTTGGTTGTGTTGGTTTTTGGTTTTTTTTTTTTGTTTTTTTCTCTAGCGGTAGGTGCAGCGTCCCCACCTCTCGGTCTGGCCAGGCTAGCAGTGGAAGCCAGGGGCAGGGCACCAGGCAGAGCATCCTCCCCCAGGAAGCCAGGTCAGCTGTGCGAGCCTGGAGGCAGACGACCACAGGAGAGCAGGGCTACTCCCCGCGGGGGTTCGCAGCGCTCCCGGCGTGTGGCCGGCGCCGGTAGCTGCAGCAGTGAGGTGGCCGCGCTGTAGCCGTGGGTCACGGAGGCCCTTGGAAGACTGGGAGTGAAAGGACGCCTCCAGTAGCTTTCTCGCCTGAATGAAGGACATGACACGGGGCAGTATTCAAATAGGTTTAGCGTTTCAAACAGCACACTAGAGATCTAATCACTTATACATATTCATTTTAGGATAGAAAAAGTGGTAGAGCAGAACCTGACCCTAAAAAGAAAGCCACTTTTAGGTCCATCACCTCCACCCTGGCCTCCAGCTTCAAGAGACGTAGGTCCTCCAAGGATACGGTAAGAGGAAGAAGAACAATTCTGCCCTCTCTCTTTCTCTCTCTTTCTCTCTTCTGCCATCCCATCGACTGCCACACCCCCATCCCGAAGCTGCCAGTGTACATGCACAGCTCATGTTCGTCACCAGTCAGTCAGTCAGTCAGTCAGTCAGCCAGCCCGTGTACCTGAAAGGATGCTGGGATCCTGGAGGGCAGGCAGCAGGTGGCTTGGAGTCCTGTGATGAGTTGGGAGATGCAACTGAGTTTTTGTTTCAGTTTGGTTTTGGTTTTGTTTTGGGTTTTTTCCCTTTTGGTTTGGGTTTTTTTGTTTGCTTTCTTTTCTTCTTTTCTTTCCTTTCCTTTCCTTTTTTTGCCTGGATGATTTCTGATGTTCCTCTCTGTGCTTCGCTCACCTTTACCGGTGCTGACCTCTCGAAACCGATGACATCTGGTTTGGTTTTGGTTTCTTTTTCTTCTTCTTCTTTTTTTTTTTTTTTTTCCCCTTTCTTTCCTGTTTCTTTTATCTATTTATGGTTGGTTTTGGTTTTGGTTTTTGTCCCTGAGTGTTCCTGTTCCTTGTTTGTCATTGTATGCCTAAAGAAAAAAAAAAAAAAAAGAGAGAAAAAAAAACAACAACAACAAAAAAAAAGAACCAAACAACAACCAAACGAAACCCCGACCCGAACCGATCACCCCTGATTTCCTTTGGGCACCGTTGTCACCTCACCCAGAGCCATTGCCGTGTCACATTTCTCTCCATGTGATTTTTGTTTGTGACAATTAGCAGTCGGGGGCGTTAGTCCTGGGCACAGGAGTGACAGCTGTCTCTGGTTATCGTCAGCAGTCAGAGCAGAGACACAAAAGGCTTGAAAGAGGAAGGGGGTTAAAGCCCCCCCAGCCTGGGGCCGAGCTCCTGCTTTCCGCCTCGGAGTTAAACAAAACAAACAAACAAACAAACAAACACCAAAAAAAAAAACCAAACCCAAACTCAAAACTGCTCGCAGGTAACCAGAGAAAATTGCCAAATTGCTGCCTCTCAAAGCCAGCTGTTCCCAGATGTGCAAAAGTGTCTGCTCGTGCTGGAGCTTCAGACACCCCCGCGTCAGGTCGGGCTGTTGGTCTGTCGGACTGAGCCGGTGTCCCTCTGCATGTTGCCGTCTGTTGTATGACACTCTGCACTGTGGCTACTCTGTTGTCTCGTGTGGCAGCGGCCGCTGCGTTTTGCCGCCCGACCTCCCGGCGCCGCGGGCTCGCCGAAATAGCCTCCCCGGGGCCACCGGGCCGCTTTCTGCCCTGGGTTGCTGGGAGCAGGCTCCCCGCCGAGGCTGCCTAAGGCACGGCGGGGACGGGGGGACTGTGGCAGAGTGAGGACGTGAGGCACCCCCGTGCTGGGATGCCTCAGCCCCGGCCGCCGGCTCGGGGCGCCTCGGGCGGCAGCTTGCGATACCGCAGGGGTCTCGGGGCCACGGCGCTGCGTGCGAAGGGGAAGCGACTGCCTTTGGCACCAATGCAGGCTCCAGCCAGAGAAGCTCCTGCAGCACCCCGGGACACTGCCCCGGGGACAGCTGAGCCCTCGGCAGGGCTCGGCTGCCACCATCTCACACAAAGTGCTCCTCTTGCTGTCACCTCGAAGCCTGGAGGGTATGGGGGGAACACCCACACTCTGGCCCTGTGCCCCATGGGGCATCCCTGTCATCTCCTGCACTGCCTTCATGCTCCCTGGGTGGCACCTTGTGCCAGTGATGTTCCCATGTCTAGGGTACCTCCTCCTCACTGCTGCAACCCCCAAGCAGCTTTGCAGGAAGGTTGCAGGTTGTGTCTTTGTGGCCTGAGCCTCAACTAGAGAGACAGTGATGGGGTGGGTGGTGCAGGGGGTAGAAAGTGGGAAGAGTGAGGAGAAGGAGGGACACGTGGGGTGCAAAGAAAAATGGGAGAAAAAAATCCAGAAAGATCTGGTGGGGAAACCCTCAGCATGTCCTGAGCAGACCACCAAGTTCTGTTGTGTTTGAACCACTCCACAGTTAGGAAAGCAAAGGATCCTGTCCTGGAAGAGGACCATCACAGTGCAGTGGGCTGGGGGGGACAGCCTCACAGTGGGCATGTGAGGTGAGAAGAACCCAGGAACAATAGGGCAGCTGCTAGCTCCCACATTGCTCCATCTTCAGCGAAGCATTCTGGCCCAGGCTTTCTCCATGGTGTGACATCCACCCTACACCACATCATTCCACACCACTCAGTCTCAGGGTAGAAGCACCCCAGAGCCCTGAGCCAACCAGATCCAGGAGTCACCTGCACCAGAAATCACCTGGGCAAGTGGTGGAGCCCTGCTCTCCCCTTCCCTCACCTGCCAGGGACCAGCATAACATAAGGCTCTCCATGCTTGGGGTGCCAGCCATGCTCTTCTTGGCAACTCATGAGTGAGTTGTGGAGGAAGATGTCCCCACTCATCCCAGAAGATGACCCCTGCCTTGGGGGCAGCTGCACCTGTGAGGCAGCTATGGGCAATGATGCCCCACTGCCTAGAAGCCTGTCACAGACTTCTGCCTACCATGGGGCAACACAGCCAGGGTCTCAGGACACGTTCCTCAGGGAACAGGTTAGGTGGGTCAAGAGCAGGGTAGCGATGCCAGCGTCCAGGCCACTGCAGCCCAGGTGGAGCTAGCAGGTCCGAGGTGCAGCTGTTGCAGGAGGCCCGTGGTGGAGCAAGCTTTGTGGTGATGTTGGGCAGAGCTGCTGGCTGCTCCGCGGGCGAGCGGCCAGCGGGAAGGTGCTGCCACCAGCTCCTGTCACAGCCTGCCGTTGGGTGCCCTCCGCTTCCATGCAGCAGCCCTGGCTCAGAGACCCCAGCGCCCTCCCGCTGTGGAAGGCCCCATAAGTACGTAGCATGCTGGGACACGTTGCCTGGGGGCCTTGTAAAGATGAGCAAGCAGCGAGGAGCTTCTGTTTCTTGGTGCTCAGCAGAGCCGCGGGCCCACACCAGGTCTCAGACGGGCAAGGCTTGAGAGCCCATGGGGCTGGAAGGCCAGGCTGACCCCAGCCCCATGGGCTGTCCCTGCTAGCCAGCGAAAGACGCAAACCTGGTGGCCTTGCTTCTTTCCTTTGCGTTGTCGAGAGTTTTAAAAATGGATTCTGCTCTGCAGCCCTGCAGAATGGTCCCTCAGGAGTGCCAGAGAGACAGGCTGGCACCATGGAGCCAAGACAGCCCTGGGAAGCTACCGCCCCACTCTGAACGTCCTAGCGCCCACCATCACCCGAGCTGCACAGCCTCTCCGCGGCACATCATCCCCACCGCCCCAGGAGGAGATGCATGTGTTCCCCATAGGCAGCTCCTGCAACTCGAGTAGCCCTGGCAGCGCTGGCGCACTCCATCCATCGCAGCCACCCACGCTCCTGCAACCCCACAGAAGCCATGTGAGACGCACAAACCACACAGACACCCTCCGAGCGGCACACTCCCTACAGACACGTCACCAGGTGCACAGGTCCCTTAGCGCCCCCCAGCGCAGAGCCGCTCTGCCAGCCCCGCGGGCGTCCTCCCCTGGCACGGCGCCGCCACGGCACCGCCGAGCCGGGGCCGCCGCTGGCCCTGCAGCCCTGGGGATGGTGCCAGAGCTGGTGGAGAAGCGAGGGGGGGTTCGTGGAAAAGGTCACCTTTTGAGCAAAGGATCAGCAGCCCCAAAGCCAAACGCTTCTTGGCTGACCAGCAGCCTAGTTTTGGGCCGTAAAGAAGCAAAAAGTAGGTCAAAGACAACCGATTTTCTTTCTTTTTGGTTTTTTTTTTTAACTTTCATTTTTTTCTCTTTAAATTCTTCTTCTTCTTTTGAAACCAAGCTGAGGTTTTCTACAGCAAGATTGCATTTAGCTGGAACCCTAATTTTTAACTGAAAGAAAACACCCCACAACTATCTCTATCTCTCTAAAGGAACAATCCCACACCCCCCCCCCCCCCAAAAATCCTTCCAGAACAATCTTCCACCAGCCAGGAGCTTCCATCTGAGCCCAGATTAGGTCCAAGTCATATTTTTTTTTGTTTAAACTATCTTTATTTTTTGTTCTTTTTAAAGACACATTGAGTTCTTGTCTCTTCTTTTCCTCCTGACTTGCCATCGAAAGGTGTTGTTTTTTTTTTGGTGCCTTCACCTCGCTTCCATCCCTCCGACATGTTTGAGCCTCTCCTGCAGTTGGTTATCGATCCATTTCTTTGCCTTCAGGATGTTTGGTTTTGGGGGGGGGGGATGATTGCACCACCCCCTTGTCAACTCTTTACCCTGAGTTCCTGAGATGTGCTTCTAGCATTAGTCCTCCTTCCACATCGTTTTATTTTTTGAGATGACAATTTTCTTGCTTTGTTGTGGTTTTTTTTTTTAGTGGTTTTTTTATGCCTTTTATTTTCTTTTCCTTTTTTTTTTTTCCCCCTCTTTTCCTTTTTTTTTTTTTCCCCTTTTCCCTTCCCCTTTTTATTTTCTCAACGGTTATCCTTTTTTTATTTTTTTTGTTCCCTCTTCAAATTTTTTTTTATGATTAAAAAAAAAAAACAACAAAAATTGCATGCATGAACTCTACACGACAAACAAACAAAAACAAAAAACCCCGAGCAAAACAACAAAGTGAATGAGAATGTGAACCCTGTGATATCTGTGATTGGAGGAGATATTGCTTTCAGATCGATAAAAGAAAAAGAAAAACCACACCAAAAAAAAAAAAAAAAAAAAAAAAACCAAAGCCATGTTCTTGTATTTTAATTTTTTTTCCTGGCCAGATCTCCTCATTTCTCTTGGTTGGTTTGAACCGTTTCCCACCCCCTGGAGCTGTGCAGAGAGGCCAGAACGCCCCAGCCTGCCGTGCTAGACACACCACCCCGCGCCCCCTCCGCCTCACCTCACCCCCTCACCCCCAGCCCTGCTCGCCGCGGCAGCAGCAGCAGCAGCAGCAGCAGCAGCACGTACACCTGCACCCAGCCACGCCACACATCGCTTTCCCCCACCGCTTGCATCAGGCAGGAGATGTTCGCCAAGGTCCTTCCCTCTGCCCCTTCCTCTTCCTGTCTCCGCTTCCCTCCTTCCCCCTGCCCCACAGCCACACTGCCTCTCCCCTTTCCCATTCGCCTCTCCTCCCTGCGGGAGCCGAGCCCCCGTCCCGCCAGCGCACGCCTCCCCCCCCCCCCCCGCCCCGTGTTGCTATGGAAAGGGAAGATTGCCTTCAGCCGGCATCCCAGATTTGCAGGAGGAGGGGGCGGCTGCACCCGCTGTGGGGACAGGGAGGTTTTTTGGTGGGCTGATGGATCAGCCCCAAAAAGCTCCCCCCCCAGGGCGGCAGAGCGGCGTCGGAAGCGCCTCGGCCGGGCACGAGGGCGACGGCAGAGGCGTCGGCAGAGCAAGGCCACGGCAGGGAAGCTCCCAGAGGCTCCATGTTCGTTGCAGCTGGTCCCTGAAATCAGAGGATGATCCCAGGAGAGGCCCCCCCGGGTGTCAGTGCGCTCCCAGCACGTGTGCCAGAGAGATGGGAGCAGGCTGGCTCCCACCCCTGCCCCAGCAACTCCCCACCAAGGGGTCCTGCTGAAGCACAAAACCAGGCAGAGCAGGGCAGCCATGAGGGCCCCACGTGACGCTTGGGGGGACCCCAGACCTCCCCGTGGTGGGAGGTGGGGTGCAGGGCCATGCAGGGTAGCCACAGTGCCAGAGCTGCCAGCGGCACCGCAGGGGCAGCCTCGGTGACCACTGACCAACACGCGGCGGGCAACATCCTGCCCCCGAGAAGCCCCCCGGGAGCCCAGCAGAAGGGCAGCCCTCCCGGGTAGCGTGGTGCAAGGACTGGGCAGATGGCACTGCAGAGGGTCCATGCTGCGGCACATGAGACCCACTGAGCCCCTTCCCTGTCCTGGCACCAATTTAGGTCCCCAGACAGCAGCGCAGGGTGCTCTGTGCCACCGGCTCCCGCAGCAGGGCTGGACAGGGCTTCCAGCTCAGGGTTTGGAGTCAGGAGAGTGGAACTGGGAGAGGAAGGGAGTGTGGAAAGAGGAAGAGAGAAAATAACTGCCCAGTTGCAAATCTCTGCCTGGGCAGGAAGGTCTTTTTTTTACCTCTTGCCCACTGAAGGTTGTTTCTGCTCTTCCCATGTGCTTGCTGGGGAGGCTGTAGCCGGGAAGTATCTCCCAGGGAGTGTTTGTCAAGCCCCCACATCCACATGGAGCACAGAGCCCCAGGCCCAGGCCACATCCCCAGCGCAAGGCTCTACTTTCACGTCAGCAATCAGTGCCACGGTTTGTCGCAAGTCCCCACGCACACACGTCCCTCACCCGCACGAAGGACACAGTCACAGCACAGGCACTCCAGCAAGGAGGTGAAACGCCCTGGCCTCGAAGCACAGCTTGATCTGGCACCAGAGAGCTGCCAAAAGCCAGCCAGACCCTCCAAACACAGGTTCAGCTGTGGGCTATGTCTCATAGTGGTCCCTGGGCAGCGAGGGGCTCGCTCAGCAGGAGCTGTGCCACGCTCCTGGGCCTCCTCCCTGCCCAGCTCCAGGGTGCTTGGAGAGTGTCTGCAGCGACCTCTGCACAAGCTTTGGATTGCAGGGGGAAGGGGACCACCCCCCGTGGTGGGTGTGGGGCCGGTGCATCACCCCCAAGAGATACCCTGCAGGGACCCCTGGGCTGTGAGCAGAGGCGGGGGGACGAGAGCCAGAGCTGCCTAACTCTTCTTCCTCCTCTGTCTGTGTCTTTGTGTGTTGCAGCAGTACCACCCCACCGACATCACCGGCCAGCTCAACCTCTCCGACCCCTCCGTCAGCACTGTGGTGTGACCTTCTCCCCCAGCGCCATCAGTCCTTGCCCAAGACAGCAGGAGGGCACAGCCAGGGCTGCCGCTCCGGGGGACGCTGATGGGTTCTTCTGGGTGAGACGGGAGGAACGCATCCTTCATCCGTACACGGTGACTCCATTGTATATCTCCCTCCCTCCGCAGGCCCTGCTGCCCTGCTCCTGCCCCAGAGTGCGCAGCAGACCCAGGGCATGGTTTGGACTTCGCTGCACAGAGAGCGCTGCTGCAGACCCAGCGTCGCCACCCACTGGCTGCGTGCAAGGAGGAAGGACTGCGAAAGGCACATGGTGCCTGCTCTCCCACCCCCCGCGGGGAAGAGCCGGTGCCAGAACACAAAAGGTGTGCTTCACTTTGCAGGCTCCAGGCTCCCCAGCACAGGGCCCCTCAGACGAGCTCCACGTCTCTCCCCACCGCGGAGGGCTCCAGGGTGACCTGCTCCGGTGGCCCCAGGCAGCTGGAGCAGCCGCAGCGGTTGGGCAGGCTGGGCACACGTGGAAGGTGTGTGCTCTGCTCCTCGCAGGGGCTGAACCCCTCCTCTTCCTCCCTCCCATCGGCCTGTGGCTACGACATGGCCTGTTCCCAGCCCTGCAGCTCACACCCCCCTGCTACACCTGGTACTCTGGAGTTCCTCACATGCCATCAGCCAAGATCCTGGTTCCCCTCCTCTCCTGCACAACAGATGTCCCAAGGACCTGGCTGTGGCCAGCATGTAGCTCTCACACTGTGCCTCTCCTGGCCTGGAATATCTCTGGATGTTTGCATTGACCTTTAGCCAAGCTCCACACTGCCTCAGCACCAGCAATGCAAGGAGAGATGCTGCTGGCAGGTCGTGGCTTGCTGTGTGCTGCAGTGTCCACAGCAGGCACTGCCAGCTTCCCTGCCACACTCACCTGCAGCTCAAGCTTGCCAGCAGCTCCCACAGCGGCCCTGAAGCCCCAGCTCATGTGGCTGCACCTGCCTGAGCCTGGAGACGTGGAAACCAGCCCTCAGATCAGGAGAAGCAAACCAAAGGAGACAAGCTGATGCCCTTCCTCCCCACACCTTCCTCTCCTCAAGTGTGTGTGCCCATGTGCCAGGACCCCCAAGCACCTTCCCTGTGGGCACCATGAGTGGGCACAGAGACACCAGTGCTGGGGAAGCATCTGGCACCAGCCAGGCTGGTGGTGAGCAGCAAGAGCAATGCATGGGCAGCACCACCTCCCAACTGCGAAGGCAGAAAACCCACCTGCAGCATGGCACCGAGCCCCAGGGCATGAGCTGCCCTCTCCTTGCCCCAGCCCAGCCCAAGGGCAGCCTCTGCAGCAGGACTTCCAGCCAGCAGCTGAGGTCTGTGAGCATCACCCCCCTGATGCTCCATCAGTGGCTCCATCAAGTTCATCTGGCTCCAGCTGAGGAACTGGACCCATCCTCCTCTCTACGTCAGTGTCACATTAGTGCCGAGGTGTTGAAAGAGCTCAGTAAAGTCTCGACTGGATCATGAAGTGCTTCCCTCCACTGCCGTCTGCCTCTTTCCCTCTCTGCCTCCTGGCAAAGCTGGCAGGGAGCCCTGGGCTGAATCACAGCCTCACCCAGCACTGCTGCGAGGTTTGCCAGCAGGAAATGGTGGAGGGACTGGGAGGGATGGAGAACACAGTGGGGAGAAAGGCCAGGAGCAAGGGAAGGTCCTGTGGGAAGGGACATCACCATTCTGGGAGGCCAGGATGGGGACAGTCTGAAGAGCAGTGCAGGGAGACAAACCTGGCACAGCAGGGCTGGGAACAGCCTCCAGAGCCAGTGCAGGGAGACAAACCTGGCACAGCAGGGCTGGGAACAGCCTCCAGAGCCAGTGCAGGGAGACAAGCCTGGCACAGCAGGGCTGGAACAGCCTCCAGAGCCAGTGCAGGGAGACAAACCTGGCACAGCAAGGCTGGGAACAGCCTCCAGAGCCAGTGCAGGGAGACAAACCTGGCACAGCAGGGCTGGGAACAGCCTCCAGAGCCAGTGCAGGGAGACAAGCCTGGCACAGCAGGGCTGGGAACAGCCTCCAGAGCCAGTGCAGGGAGACAAGCCTGGCACAGCAGGGCTGGCAACAGCCTCCAGAGCCAGTGCAGGGAGACAAGCCTGGAGCCAGTGCAGGGAGACAAGCCTGGCAGCAGGGCTGGGAACAGCCTCCAGAGCCAGTGCAGGGACACAAGCCTGGCACAGCAGGGCTGGCAACAGCCTCCAGAGCCAGTGCAGGGAGACAAACCTGGCACAGCAGGGCTGGAACAGCCTCCAGAGCCAGTGCAGGGAGACAAACCTGGCACAGCAGGGCTGGAACAGCCTCCAGAGCCAGTGCAGGGAGACAAGCCTGGCACAGCAGGGCTGGGAACAGCCTCCAGAGCCAGTGCAGGGAGACAAACCTGGCACAGCAAGGCTGGGAACAGCCTCCAGAGCCAGTGCAGGGAGACAAACCTGGCACAGCAGGGCTGGGAACAGCCTCCAGAGCCAGTGCAGGGAGACAAACCTGGCACAGCAGGGCTGGGAGACAGGAGACAAGCCTGGCACAGAGCTGGAACAGCCTCCAGGGCAGACAAGGAGACAAACCTGGCACAGCAGGGCTGGAACAGCCTCCAGAGCCAGTGCAGGGACACAAGCCTGGCACAGCAGGGCTGGAACAGCCCTCCAGAGCCAGGAACAGCCTGAGGCAGGCAGGGAGACAAACCTGGCACAGCAGGGCTGGAACAGCCTCCAGAGCCAGTGCAGGGAGACAAACCTGGCACAGCAGGGCTGGAACAGCCTCCAGAGCCAGTGCAGGGAGACAAACCTGGCACAGCAGGGCTGGAACAGCCTCCAGAGCCAGTGCAGGGAGACAAACCTGGCACAGCAGGGCTGGGAACAGCCTCCAGAGCCAGTGCAGGGAGACAAACCTGGCACAGCAGGGCTGGGAACAGCCTCCAGAGCCAGTGCCAGTGCAGGTAGACAAACCTGGCACAGCAGGGCTGGGAACAGCCTCCAGAGCCAGTGCAGGGAGACAAACCTGGCACAGCAGGGCTGGAACAGCCTCCAGAGGCAGTGCAAGGAGACAAGCCTGGCACAGCAGGGCTGGGAACAGCCTCCAGAGCCAGTGCAGGGAGACAAACCTGGCACAGCAGGGCTGGAACAGCCTCCAGAGGCAGTGCAAGGAGACAAGCCTGGCACAGCAGGGCTGGGAACAGCCTCCAGAGGCAGGTGCAGGAGACAAGCCTGGCACAGCAGGGCTGGGAACAGCCTGAAATGGTCCAAATGGCAGCACTATGGCACCTGGCTCTGGGGAAAACTGTCCCCTGCCACTGCTGAGCTCCCCAGCTCCTGGAGTCCAGCTGGGATACTGCCACTGGGGCTGTCCCTTAGGCACAGAGGACAGAATGCTGGGATGGAGGCATCTGAGGAATTCCCTGCACATCAGGCCAGCTGTGGGGAGGTGCCCTTTAGGGATTTGCAGAGCAGGGAGGCAGAGCTGCCCTGGGCTGAAGGGGAGCAGCATTACTCATTAGCTGCATGCTCCCCATGAGATGAGACCACCTGCACAACCTCCATGGGGGGGGTCACAGCCTCAGGACAGCCTGGGAGGAGGAGCAGGGCTTAGGTGGCTCTGCAGGATGCCATGCAAGGTCCTAACTCCTCAGGGTCTTCCTGGGATGGTGTGAGTGCTGCCAGCAGAAGGGGTCTGGGAGAGCGGGGACTGCTCCTGGGAAAGGTGCTGTGCAGGGGGCCTACCCCAGCAAAGGTCCTGCAGCCATCCTGGGTGCATCACTGGAGGAGCTGCTGCTTTCACCAGCTCCACACAGCCCTTGGTGGGGAGAGGCACCACAGGAAGAGCTGGGCTGGGGGGAAGCCAGCAGTGTGGCACCACTGAAAACACAAATGGGAGCAAACCACAGCCACAGTGACATTTGGTTTGTTCTCTGCATGATTTATTTAACCCTTGCCAAGAACTTGCCACTGCCACAGCCCTGCCTTGTCCCACAGCTCCTGCATGGGCAGGAGATTGTGTGAGCAGGGGGAGGCTGGAGGCCACGATCATCTCATTGCCTTGCACAGGGTAAGGACTCAAGCCAGAAAGGGCTGCTGCTCCTCCTTGAGCAATGCTTTTGTCACCCCAGCTTGTGCTCTCCTCAGCTCCAGCTCCTTCCAGGCCACCTCTCACCAACATTTCCATGCAGTGTTGGGGAGAAGAGTTTCTGCAGGGCAGGACAGGAGGTGGCAGGACAGGAGGTGGCAGGGCAGGGAGATGCAGGGGCAGCCCCAGCCCCTTTCTGTGGGCAGTGGGAGCTGAGGCAGCAGCAAGGGCTGCAGGCTCTGTGCTGTGAACCCAGACAGGCTTTGTGGTCCCTGCTCCCATCACTGAGCCAACCCTTGGCCTTGGCCTAGGGAAAAAAGCTACTGGAGGAGAAACCCCTGTGCACCTCTCCCCCCATCCTTTGGCATCCCCTCTGCCAAACCACATCAGTGGAAGCTCAAGGCTTTGTCTCTTTTCAGCCCTCACCCTGAACCTCAGCCTCACCACAGGTTATGGCTGTTGGCTGAGGCTTCTCAGCACCAGTAGCTCTGTCTCAAGGACAAAAACCCTCCCAAAAGAAATATTGCACTCAGGGAGGGCTCTGGGGCTTTCTGAAAGTCCCCTGGAGCATCTGGAGTGCCCCAGCAGCACCCAGAGAACTTCAGGTGCACCAAAAGGCACACAGAGAGCTCTGGGGTGCTCTGAAAGGCAATACCTGTCAGATAGCATTCAATGCACGACAGCCAAGGGGTCCTGAGGGCATGGAAAGGCACCTTAGGGCTGCTGAGGACACTGAGTGACAGCTGGGGAATACTGGAGGCACCAAAAGTCCCAAGGGGGGGGTTTGGGGCACACTGAAAGGCACACAGGGGCTCCCGGGCTGACCAAAAGGCACATGGAGCTCCTGGGGTGCACTGAAAGGCACCCAGAGGAACATGGTGCATCCTGAGATACAGACAGGGCTCCTGGGATGCCCCTGAAGGCACAGGAAGGTACAGGATGCATCCCAAAATGCACTGAGGCCCCTGAGCAGCAGAAAGGGCAGGACAGGGTAGGCTGGAGGAGGATCTCCCGGTCCCTCCCAGGAAGGGGATGTGCAGGTCCAAGGGTGGCCTGAGGGAAAGTCCCAAAGCACTGAGAGCAGCTGGCAGACCGTGGCTCTGCTGAGCTGAAGGCTGCTCCCCCTGGCAGCAGGGCAGAAGGAGCTTGGCATCATCTCAGGGGACTGGGGGGAGGAAGAAAAGTGATTTCCAGGAGCAGAGCATCCTCTCACTAGTGCACAGGGCAGTGTTTACAGCAGTGAGGATCAGAGAGCTGGGGAAGGGCTAAAGCTTTGTCGCCTTGCCTTTGTGTCCCCTCCTGACGTGGGGGCTCCTGCAGTGGGGGGGGTCCCTGCACAGGTTGTGGTAGGCCACGGTGATGGAGCCCATGAAGATGCAGAAGAAGATGCTGACCATGAAGGAGAAGGGTCCAATGGCCAAGAAGATGATGTACTGCTGGGTGGACAGTGAGGTCTGGCACTGCTTGAAGGACTCATTCCCAAAGGCCATGATGGGATATTGGTTCAGATGCTCTGGGAATCTGCAGAGGACTGAATTCTTCTCTGGAAGAGAAAAGCAGTGCTGAAGGGCAGCTGGGACAAGGCCAAGGACAGAGGGGATGGCAGATCTCTAGGGGACAGACAGCACCAGGGCCCAGGCTGACCAAAACTGAGGAGCAGTGAGGGTTCAGGGCTCATCCACATCCTGTGCTCCAGGAGTGGGGTGGGATGGAGATGCTGGAAAATAGGTTTAGGGCAGGACAGTAGATGGGGCAGGCCTGGCTCCCAGGGCACAGATGTGGGGAGCAGTGAGCAGCCAGCATGGAGATGCCACAGAAGGTCCCATCCAGCACAAGTGCCAGGTGTGTACCCAAGCTGGGGGCAAGCAGGAATGGGTGACAGTGGAGGGAGAGACCTTGGTGGCAGAGCTGTCTCCCACTGAGGATTGAGGGGGGAAAATGCAGGATAAGGCACTGGGGAAGGGGCTAGAGGCACTGGGGAGGGGGCTGAAGGCACTGAGTCCTGCCTGAGTCAGCAGCAGTGCCCCCCTGGCACGTGGACAGGTGTCCTTCAGGTGGTTGGTGCCCAGCACACCTTGCCCTTGACGTGGCAGGGCTGGTGCCACTGCTGGGGGAAGTGTTGGGTACCTGTCACTGGGACATTGCCCAGCCCTCCTCTCCAGGAGGTAGCCAAGGACTAAGGATCAAAGGCAGTCACCAGATTCCAGACCTAGGGATGCATCCACCCAGGCAGCCACTGGAGCTGCCATGGCCTGAGGATGGGATCTGGGGGACTTTGCTGTACCCCAACTGGCACCAACCACACAAGACCACGGGCAGCTGGCAGCCAGAGTGCTGGGTCCTGCCTCAGCCCCAGTGGGATCAGTGGGTGGGGGACCTGGGAACAGGGTGGTCTGGGCACTCACCTTGCACTTTTTCCCTGTTGTGGCTGAGCCAGAGCCAGAGGGGCAGGATGCTGCAGCTGCACACCCAGGGGTTGTCCTGCAGGAGGAGGGCTTGGAGCTGGGGCAGGTTCTCCAGCACCCCGGGCTCCAGCTCCCTCAGCCTGTTGCTGCCCAGGTTGAGCACGGTCAGGCTGGAGAGGGGCAGGAAGGTCTCTGGGGTCAGCATGGTTAGGAAGTTGTTGCTGAGGTCCAGCTCCTGCAGCGCCCTGAGCCCCACCAGCGCCTGGCTGTGGATCATCTCCAGGCGGTTGTGGGGCAGGCTGAGCAGCAGCAGCTCCGGCAGAGGAGGGAAGGAGTGTGGCCCCAGCAGCACGATGAAGTTGTAGCCAAGCCACAGGCTGCTGGTGTTGGTCGACAGGCTCCTTGGCACCTCGTGGAGGCCCTGCCCACTGCAGTCCACCTCCCCCAGGGAGCAGCGGCAGGCGGCAGGGCAGCCTGGTGAGGGCGGCGGGCACAGGAGCAGCAGGCAGGCCAGCACCGTGCCGGGGACCCTCCAGCAGCCCATGGCTGCCCACGAAGGTGGCGAGGTCTCCCCAACCTCTGGTGCCAGGACTCCTTCCCAGGCAGGATCCCCGGTGCCCGTGCCCTTGCCCAGCCGCCCGTCCCCGCCCGTCCCCCTCGGCGCGCCCGGCGGTGCTGAGCGGAGGTGCTGGGCAGTGCCCGGCTGCAAGGGGAGCGGATGGATGTCCTGGCTCCTTCTGCCAGCCCGGAGCCGGCTGCACTCCTGGCCCCGCTTCGTCCCGGGGTGGAGCTGCCCTTTTTTCAGCAAATATTTTTGCAGTGATTCCTGCCCTGGCAAGGTGCGAGCCGTGCCCTCGGCCCTCCCCCTGCCAGGCACCGCTCCAGCCAGGTAAGCAGCCAGCTCTGCCTGGCCCGGCATTAACTGCTTGTGTGCCCTGCAGGCTGGAGAGCAGGGGGAAAGCCAGAAAAGAGCAAACCTGGCCCCAGCTCTTGGCCTCCATCCTCCCCACAGGCACTGCCCCGGGCGTGCTGCCTCAGCAGCCCTGTGCTAAGGGGGGCGGGGGGGATATGGACTCGGGACCCTGCTGGCTGACTGGGGTGGAACAAAGCTTAAACCACACCACAAGGAGGTCCAACTTTATCTTCTGTGCTGTCCCTCCATGCCTGGAGGTCCTCAGTGGGGAGCTCTGCTGGGAGCCATGGGCCACCCTGCTGAGCCAAGCCCTTGGCCAGGCTCTCTTGGGCCCTGACAGGAGACCACAAGCCCTGCTCAGATGAGGAGGGTTGGGGTGGGAGTCCTGTGGACCACCCTTCTCCTCCCCACCGGTACTGCACCTCTGTGTGCACCCTGGGGGACACCCAGGAGCCTCCACATAAGAAGGTGTGGGAAAGGTGAACTTGCTGGGCTGCAGCTGCCCCAAACCTGTTTGCCCTCACCCCGATATGGCAGTGCCAGTTTGAGAGGGCTCAAAGTCTGCCTCCACCCTGTTTATCCCTGCCCTGGTTTCAAAGCTACCTGAACCCCCACAGCAGAAGGCTGCAGAGGAGAGGTGGCACCTCCCAGTACCCACCATGCCTGGCAGAGCTCAGCAGGCACCAAGAGACCAGAGGACAAGGCTGGCAGCACCTCACCCCTGCTGGAGCAGGGACACAGAGCACCCCCTGGCAGCTCCTCTCCCATTTGGGGGGCCAGTGGTCCTAGCCCCAGAGAACTCCTGCACCTCTTTGCCCCACAGCCAAAGGGCTGAAGGGCAGCAGGGCACTGTGTGCCCCCACCCAGGGCCAGGCTGTTGCCAGATGCAGGGTAGGAGCAGGCAGTTTATTAATAGCTTGCAGAGGAGCTTTGGTTTGTTTGTCCTGCAGCAAACTCACTTTGTGCATTAATCCCCATCTGGAAATAATTCAGAGGAATCCTCCAGCCCAGCCCAGCCCCAGAGCAGGGCACAAACCCACAGCCACGTCGAGCTGCAGAACCAGCTCATCCTGCCAGCAGCTCCAGGCCATATGGGGACCTTTGAGAGAGCCCTGTCCCCAGATGCTCTTCCTCCCCAGGGCTGCACTGCCCGGGGCCTGTGGCCACCCGGAGGAGGTGAGAGGTGCAAGCTGCGCTGCAAAGCCCCCAGACGATCCTTCAAAGCAAGGCCACTTCCAGCTTTTCTGCTCAGGAGGCTGCAAATCATCTCAGCTCCTCTGCCAGCTCCTGCTGCACCCCCCTGGCAGGAGACATGTCCCCAGTGCCCTGCCTGCCAGGGCCAGCAGCCAAGTGCAGGGCTGGTGCTGGTTATGGCTGGCAACCTCCTGTTGGCACACAACTGCCTACATCCTGGTGAGCCCCTAGGGTCCTGTGCCCCAGCAGTGCCACCACTGTCCCTTC